>VFSX01000052.1:526528-594028 GCA_016618255.1 Chlamydomonas sp. UWO 241 | reverse complement strand
AGGGGCTGGAAAAGGCGGTCAGTAGTGACCAACAGTGTGGGATTTGGTGATAGGTTAGAAAGCAAGCTTGCCCCCCGGTTATAGCGGATAAATATGTTCCTTCTGCATACTCCGTTTTGAGGTCGTCATCTTTGAGGCAGCTTTCACGTGTGAGACCCAGCGTGGGCATTTCTCAGGTGCGCCAGCTGCGGTGCACTGCAAACGGCACAGTCCACCGCAGCTCCTCGGGAACCCACGCTTGGGTCCCCGCCACTATCGTGGCTGCCTCATTGACTCCTAATTCAAAACATCGTTCGCTTCAGGTCAATTATTCCTCCCGATCCTCTACCATCTCCAGGCTTGTGTTACGTATATCAAGGCACGAGACCAGAAAGTTGGCCATGTCACGCCAAAAACAAGGGTAAAGTAGCCCCGGGCTGGGGTTCATAAACGCCCGCATCTTCGCATCCAAGCCTTTATCGTCCCCAGGGACGCTCAGGAAAAGGGTGTGGAACTGTACGCGTGTCTCCGTATACGCTGGACACTCAAAAATCACGTGTGCCTCATCCTCCCGCATGCCACAAAGGCGACAGAGCCTCTGGCTGCGTGGCTCTGCCTGCGCCGTGTGGCGCCCCTTCTCTATCTGCAGTTCATGCAGCCCCATTCTAAAGCGTGCGAGTGTCGTGATCTGGGCGGCGCTGTTCAGCCCCGTCCAGAGCATTGGTGCGCCGCCACAGTCGTCTGCCATCCACCGCAAGTAAGTAAGCATCTTGAAGCGGTGTGACCATGAGTCAGGCACTGAGCGGACGACGCTGAGCTGGTTGGCGTCCTCTGGCAGCTCTGGTGTGCTGGTCTCTGATGCCAGCCAACCTGCCGCTGCTGTCTCTAGCAGGCGGGCGATGCCCCCCGCCTCCTGGCCCCACACCAGCGTGTGCCCCACTGTGCTGAGGCACTCGCTCAGCTGTGCCACCCAGCTCTCTCGCACGCCACCCGCCGCTAGCTCCCAGCTCTCCCGCATTGCCGCCTTCAGCAGATCGCCATCCGGCCGCCGTAGCGCTTTCGCCCAGAAGCGCGCCGCCTGCCGCAGCCAGTCGGTCGACAGCGGTCGCCAGCCCACCTCCGTCGCCAGCAGCGATAGCTGTTGCCCACACCTGCGAATACGGAGGGCCTCGCGCACAGATTGCAAGTGCAGGGCTTCCATGGCGCGCCACTTGCGGCGCGCCGCCTTGGAGGGGCCCCCGTCCCCTCCAGCCAACCCCCACTTGTCGGCTGCCCCCGAGAAGATCCCCTGTACCCCCATGCCCGCCCCCGCCATCAACCCTGGGCCCCAGATCTCGCACCCGTAGTTAATTACAGGTCGCACCAGTGCGTTGAACAGGTGCGCCTTTACTCCCACGTTGTGGAGGCCCATGGCATCGTATCTGCGCGCTAGGGCGAAGCGTGCACGCTGGCCCGCCCCCTGCCTCTGCTCCAGCCCCGCGCCTATTGCCCGACGGCTCCCAAAAAGCATGCCCAGATATTTAAACTCGTGATTGATGGGCAGGTCCATACCAGCGTACTTCAGGGTCACCCTTCCCCTGGCGCTCGTGACCGGGCAGTACTGGTCGTTAAACACCACCCCCTCAGATTTGCGGACATTGACAGTGAGAGCGTGCGTCCTGCAAAAAACGTGAAGTGCATCTAGCAAGCGCTGGAGCGCCTCCGGCGTCTCTGCCATGAGCACGAGGTCATCTGCATACAAGAGTAACCGTAGGAGCCGCCTGTTTGCTCCTGTCCCTAGGGGGACCCCGACCTCTGGCATCTGTGCGTCAAGCTCCCCTTCTAGTGAGTCGATAAACAGCCCAAACAAAAGCGGCGACATTGGGTCGCCCTGCATGACCCCCTGGCGTGTGGTGAAGCCTGGTCCCACCGTGCCGTCTATGCGCACGCACATGCCAGCCCCATCGTACAGTGATGTCAGGGCTGCTAAAAACGCCCCCCCCACCCCCAGGCTCTTAAGGCACTCCCACATGAGCTGCCGATGCACGCAGTCGTATGCCTTTCTAAAGTCGATGAAGGCAGTATACAGCGGTTTTCGCTCATGGCTGCGCCTCTCAATCATGTGCTGTAGGATGAAGGCATTGTCAGGGGTCCCCCGCCCCTTCCGGAACCCTGCCTGCCCGGCGGCTCTATGGCCGCCCTTCTCAGCAAGGTCGTCTAGTCTGCGGAGTAGCACCAGACTATAGAGCTTAGCAAGCGCCCCACCCACCGTGATGCCCCTATAGTTGTCCCGCTCGTCCAGATTGCCTTTCTTCGGCACCGGCGTGACTGCCCCCATGTGCCATGCTTTGGGATACCCCTCGCGGAAGACCCGATTGAGTAGATGTGTGATCGGTTCAAGCAGCGCGTGTTGCGGCTCGCTCCCCTCCACATCTCCCCCACCCCCTGTGTCCCCCTCCCCAGTCCATGCCCTTTGATAAAATTCTACCGGTACGCCGTCCACGCCCGGCGCTTTGCCCGCCGCCATGCCCAGGAGGGCTGTGCTCACCTCGTCCTCGGTGATCCAAGCGTTGAGTACTCGTGCCCGCTGCTTATTTCCTTCGGAGGCATCCGAAAACGGGTTCCCTCCCTCCTGCAGCTCCCCATGGGCATGCTCGCCCCCAACCAGGCCCTCAAAGTAGGTCGTCCACCCCTCTACATCCCTCAGCCCCCCTCCCTGGCTCCCTGGTTTAACCTTGCGCCAGAATTTCCTGGGGGCGCCATGCATGTGTTTGAGCATAGCGTCGTACTCCTGGGCCTCCCATGCCCGGCGCACGCGTCGCGTGGTCTGCCTATACGCCCTGAACGCTGCTGAGGTCAGCGTCGACTGCGCCCCGTGCGCCCTCTCGGCCTCTCGATACGCCTGCCGTGCCTCCTTGCACTCCTGGGCATACCATGTGTTGTGTGGTCGCACTGATGCGCCCCCCCCCCCTGGTTTTACCAGCACCGCCCCAGCCGCCCCTGACGCGTGCAGCGCCCGCGCTGCCCGCTCAACCGCCCCTTCTAGGAGCGCCTGCTCCTCATCTACCGTGGGGGCCTCCCGCGCCCCCTTGATCTCTGCCGCCACCCCCTGCAGCTCCCGTGCGTAGGCACGCTCCCCCCCCTCAGGCCACCTAAATCTAGTTGGCGTGGTGCATGGCATGGTAGGGTGTGGCGTGGCGACCGCCTCACCGGCCGCCTCGCCCATGGTCAGCACAACTGGGCAGTGGTCAAAGGACCCCTTCCAGCCTGGCAGGGTGGGGATCGTATGCACCCTGAGCGTGGCCCCCTCCCGCGGGGCCCCCGTCTCGCTAAACATGAGTGCCGGCGATGCAACGTGGTAGTCAACAACGCTGTGCGCATTCCTGCCTGTTGCATGGAATGTGTGTGCTCCCCCCTCATCCTCTGGCAAGCGCCCGTTCAGAATCACCATCCCGGTGTCTCGGCACAGTCTAATCATGTCCCTCCCGTGCGCGTTCTGCGGCCCGTGGTCGGCAGACGTCCGCTGTCCTACCCGCCCAGCCCGTGTGATGTCCCAAGCGGTCAGCGCGAGGGCGGGGTCACCCCCCTCGGCGTCGTGCCCCCCCTGTCGTCCGCTTGGCCGGTGCGGGCGTTGAGGTCCCCCAAAACTAGCACCTCCCCCAGCTCCCTGTACTTGGCTATCCCTTGGGCGAGAGCCAGCATGTGGGCTTCCGCCGACAGGCTCCCGCCCTCCCGCTTCAGGTACGTGGAGGTGGGGGGGGGAGGTAGACAGCGCACGCGTACACGTCCCTCCCCCCCTTGAGCCTAATCCTGAACCAAAGCATCCCCAGCGCTGGGGTGTCTTCCACCACCTTGACGTGGCTCGCGATCGTGGAGCGCACATGAAGCGCCACCCCCCCGTGTTTAGCGGTGTATGGGCGTCGGCTGCATGCTAGGCACTTGAACCCCCTAATAGCCCCGGGGGCCTCGCCGGTATGCCCAGTTTCAGTGAATGCGATGATGTCCGTTGTGGCCCAGAGCCAGTTACTGACGTCGGCGCTCTGGTCTATGTGATAGTGTTGCCCTTTAACGTTCCACGTCATTACGCGTAACCCGATGCCGGGGCGTGGCCCGGCCGGCTGGGCCCGGCCCCGCCGTGCCCGGCCATCCCGGTGTGCTCCGCGTCGTGCATGGGGCCCATTGCCGCCACCGGGGGCGCCCCCAGCGCCCCCAGTGGCCCTGCCCCCCCCTCGCCGACCCCATGCCCTGCTGCTGTTCCATTCCAGCATGCTGCTGCCCTACGCCAATGGGGTCCCATGCCGGCGGCCCAGTCATCACCTGATGCGGCGGCCCCGCCGCCAGTGGTGTCCCCCCCCCGCCCGTCCCCGCATGCTGGCCCCCCCCAGCCTGCTGGTGCTGCCACATGCCCATGTGTTGCGGCCCCCATGTTTGTGCCCCCGCCTGCTGATGTTGCTGCTGCAGCTGCTGCTGCATCCCCATTGCCATCTGGTGCTGCGTCTGCTGCTGCGCCTGCCCCATGCCCTCATGTGCCAGTGCTTGTGCCTGTGCCAGTGCCTGTGCCTTCTGTGCCTGTGCCTGTGCCTGTGCCTGTGCCTGTGCCTGTGCCTGTGCCTGTGCCGCCTGTGCCTGTGCGCGCCATTGCCCATGTGCTGCTGCCTTGCGTTTGTGTGCTGCGGCACGCGCAATGCCTGCAGCCCTGCAGCCTGTTGCTGCTGCCCCATGCCCATCTGTTGCCCCGTGCCCGTTAGCTGTTGCAGCTGCTGCTGCAGATGGTGTATCTGAAGCTGCAGTGCTGCCGTCCCTGCCCCCTCTTGCATTGCCCCTGGCTGCCACATGCCCGGACCCATGCCCCAGGGATGCCCCCCACCTGCGGTCTGTGCCGTTGGTGTTGGTGCCTGCCCCCCCTGGAACCCTGCTCCTAGCGGCGGCTGCCACATGCCCGACCCCGGCGGCTGCCACATGCCCGCCCCCGTGCCCCCAATCTGCCCCCCCGATGCCTGCTGCGCCCCGGGTGGTGGTGGTGTTAGTGCATGCCCCCCCTGGTACCCCGTTCTTGCCTGCTGCGCCACCCTCGGCAGCTGCAACCTGCCCGGATCCGTGACCACCGCCTGGCCCCCCCCTGCCTGCTGCGCCCCTGTTGGTGGCAGTGTCAGTGCCTGTCCCCCGTGGTGCCCCGGCCCGGCCGGCCGCGGCAGCGCCGCTCCCGGCAGCTGCCCCATGTCCGGCCCCGTGTCCACTGGCTGTCCCCCCCCGGCATGCTGCGCCCCTGGTGGTGGTGGTGGTGGGTATTCTCCCCCGCCCTGCTGCGCCGGCTCCCGCGGCGGCAGCACCCCGCCCGCGAGCACCTGCTTGTCATCAACCCACAGGCAACCCCTGGCAGAGCGCACCTTCCTCCCCTCCTGCATCGCCTGCGCGAACAGCGCCTTCAGCGGCAGCCACGCCTGCTGCTGCGCAGGCGTCCGCTCCACGCTGATGCTGACCCCCGCCGCGGACACCGCCGCGAGGCGGCTGTGCACCCAGCGCGCCAGCAGGGGGCTCGCCACCACAAACGCCGCCTTGGTGCCCTCCTGGCTGCTGGTCTCCCCTCCCTTCGGCCGCAGCACCCACGCGTCCTCAAACACCAGCGGCCCCGCGGCAGGTGGTGGCTTCCCCAGCAGCTCCGGCCGGATGAGCCACGTGTGCAGCTTGTCCGCGAGCTCGAGTGGTCTGTCGGTCACCCGTTGAGGGATGATGACCTTGAACATGCGGTTGCAGCGAGTCTCTCGCCGCTCTGCGATGATGGCGGCTCGCACGTTCCCAGTTGGGCCCATGCCGGCCGCCTGCCTGATCTCGTCCCGCAGAGCAGCCGTGTCCCTCTGCTGGGCTGCGGCGTGTGCACCGAGCTCGTCCTTGCTTGCCCTGCTGGCCAGGTCGCGGCTGTACTGCACCTGCCGCGCCTTGGTGTCCTCTCGCACGAGGGCCTCGTGGCCCGCCGTGCGCTCCTCCATGGCCGTGAGTCCTAGCCCCAGCCTGATCACCTCTGCATTCATGCGCCCGTACCCGCTGCCGAGCCCGCCAAGCGCCGTCTCGAGCCCAGACAGGCGTGTCTCCGTGGCTGCATGGTTGCGCCTGGCGTCCGCCCGCATGGCATCCGCTTGGCGCATGGCCACCTCGTGCATGGCCGCATGCTGCCGTGCAAGGGCACTCATGCCCTCCCCGCCTTGCATGCCCTCGTCATAGCCGCTGGGTGGCGCGAGCGGCTCGTCCTGATACAGGACCAGAGCGAGTGAGTAATTAGTTTTTTGCCGGCTCCAGCAACTTTGACCGCTCATACCAGGCACACTACATAGCGGGTATTCATGCAATGCATGCCGTTGTGCTGCTCTCGGCAAGAGCTTTCCAACGCATCGCTCCATGCCCTCACCCACTAAATGTGGGGTGGTTTTCTGGGAAATGGGAAATCCGGCTCGGAGCGGTATACGGCTCGCAGGGGAATCACTGCTTTAGGGTGTCAACCCCCAAAGAAGGGTTGATGCCGATGCTCCCCCCCCCCACACACACACACGCACACACACACACAACCGCACGCACGCACAGGCAAAGTATGTGCTGCTTGCGCACGGGTGGGGCAGCGGCAGCGTGGCAGCCCTCCTCCCCCCATACGCGCACGCACACACACCCTTTCCCCGTCGATGCTTCTCCCCCCCCACCTCACGCACACAACCGTGTGCACACACACACGCACACACACACACGCGCGCGCGCGTGTGCATACGCACACACACACAGGCAAAGTCTGCGCTGCTTGCGCGCGGATGGGGCAGCAGCAGCGTGGCGGCTCGCACGTGCGACGTGCTCGCGCTGCGCTCTGCGAGCACGTCTGCACTAGGAGGAAACGGTGAGCAGGGGGACTCGGAGCTAACTAACGGTGTGTGGGTTTGGGCTGTGGCGGCGGCTGCTGAGGCCTCTGTAGCAGAAACGGTGGGGGTGGGGGGGGCTGTGGGGGGAGTGGTTGGAGTGAGGGGAGCAGTGGCGGTGCATGTGATGGATGGATGCGCTGCGCTCTGCGACCACGTCCGCACTCGGAGGAAACGATGGGTTGCAGTGGGGTGGAACACACACACACACACACACGCACACACACGCATAAAGCGATGGCAGTGCATGTGATGGACGGGTGCGCTGCGCTCTGGCAGCACGTCTGTGCACTCGGAGGAAGCGGGGGGGGGGGACATGGCGGCGGATGTGTTGTTGGATCTCACAGCCGCGTTTGATGCACCTACAGGTGGCGTATTCGAGCTTGCTCGGCTCGCGGGCTCACGGGCGGCGTTGCGTGCGGTGCAGTGATGTCCTTAGCGCTCCAGCAGCCAGCCCTGCAGCCCCCGCTGCGGGGGCAAACGGGGAGATTTCCTTGAGTACACCACTGGTGCCACACACCCGCCCGCGACCTCTGCCCATGCACGCACGCACGCACGCACGCGCTCGCGCAGCCGCACGCGGTGGCGATGATGGCCGTGGCGCCGGAGCCACCACTAGCATGTCCTCATTATGCACACGTGCACACACGCGCGCAGGCTCGCGGGCTCAGGGGCGGCATCGCGTGCGGTGGCCCGCCAACTACCACGCACCCGCCCACGACCTCTGCGCATGTACGCGCGCGCGCACGCGCGTACACGCGCACGCACCCGCTATGGCTATTTACAGCCGTAACGTGGGAGCCACTATCAACATTTCCTCATTCTGCACGTGCACACGCGCGCGTAGGCTTGCGCCTCAAGGGAGTCGTTGCGTGCGGCGGCCCGCTTCCGTCGCACATGCACGCACACGCGCGCAGGCTCGCGCGCCAACGGCGTGGTCGCGTGCGCCGGCCCGCTTCCGTTGCATGTCGAAGCGTTCCTGGCCCATCACCCGTATGCCCGTCTGACACATCCACACACGTGCGCGTAGGCTCGCGCCCCAACGGCGGCATCGCGTGCGTCGTTCCGCTTCCGTCACACGTCGAGGCGTCCCTGGTCCATCACTCGCATGCCCGTCTGACACACACACGCACACACGCGCAGGCTCGCGCCTCAAGGGGGTCGTCGCGTGCGGCGGACCGCTGCCATCACACGTCGAGGCCTTCCTAGCGACGGTTACCGCAGCGCCAGTCGTGCAGGTGTGCACTTGAGTGTGGGTGTGTGCAAGACAGGCAGAAACGACAGACAGACAGACAGACAGACAGACAGACAGACAGACAGACAGACAGACAGACAGACAGACAGGGAGGCTGGGAGGGAGGGAGGGGGAATGGGGGGGAGGCAGCGGGGATGCCAGAGAGAGGACGTGTACCGTGTATATACACATCAACATGTGGAGCGCGTGTGGGCGCTTGCGCCCACCGCCTGCCTTCCCACAACCCCGCCCGCTGAAGATACTGTTCCTGTTGCTGTGCCTGGTAGGCTGGCGCGCTGCGTGGCCTTGCGGGTTCTTTTAGTTGAGCCCCCCTAGACGTGTAGTCTAGGCCTTAACTCACGCCCCGCGGCCCTCTGGGCGCGCACGTGTACAACCTGTAAAACCTGTTCCTGTGCCACGCAGTGCTACGGGCTTACGGAGACAGCGGGCATCGCGTCGATGGGTGCGCCTGCGGCATGCGTCGAGATCAGGTGTGTGGTCGTCGATTTTACAGTCCGTCGGGCGCCTGTGATGGGCCATTAGTGCGTGAGTGTGTGCGTGTGTGCGTCTGTGTGTCTTGTGTCTGCTGTGTATTTTTCGCGCACACACACACACGCACACACACACAGACACACACACACACACACAGGCTGGAGAGCATCCCAGAGCTCTGCTGCGACGCGGTGGACGCCGCCGATCCGCGCGGCGAGCTGCTGCTGCGCGGCCCCGCGATGTTCAGCGGCTACCACAATGTGCGCTTTGTTTCGTTTCAGGGTTTAGGGCGCGTGGCTTAGGGTTTGGGTTTTAGGGTTGAGGGTTTAGGGTCTAGAGTTTGGGGGGCCCCCTGGGGCACGCTGCTGCTGCTGACGATGTCTGTATGCTGCGATGTTCAGTGGATACCACAACGTGTGTGTGTGTGTGTGTGTGCGTGTGTGCGTGCGTGCGTGTGTGTGTGTGTGTGCGTGTATGTGTGCGTTTGCGTGTGCATGTGCGTGTGCGTGTGCGTGAATGGGGGGGGGGAGGGGCCGCGTGTGGTGGTTATGGTGGTGGTAAGAGGGGAGGGGACCCACCACAAGCACACACACACGCACACACACACACACACGCACACACTGCAGGACAACGCTGCCACTTCTGCGGCGCTCGACTCTGACGGCTGGCATGCTCCACACACACACACACACACACGCACACACACACACATACACGCACGCGCGTAGGCGGATGCCGCCACCTCTGCGGCGCTCGACTCTGCCGGCTGGCATGCTCCACACACACACACGCACACACACACACACACACACACACACACACGCGCACACACACACGCACACACACACACACATACATGCACGCGCGCGTAGAACGATGCCGCCACCTCTGCGGCGCTCGACACTGATGGCTGGCTGCGCACCGGCGACGTGTGCACGCGCACACACACACACGCGCGCGCACACACACAACACGCACACACACACACACACACACACACACCATGCCCCTCGCAGGACGATGCCACCACCTCTGCAGCTCTTGACTCTGGTGGCTGGCTGCGCACTGGCGACATGTGCTCCCTGTCGCCTAAGGACGGGCGTCTGTCTGTGCTTGGCCGGCGCGCCGACATGGTGCGACATACGAATACGCACATACATGCGCACACACATGCACACACACACTCACGGACGCATGCACATACACACGTGCACACACGCATGCCCACACACCAGCATGGCGATCGTGTGATGCAAACGTGTGAAATCGCCGAGCCACACTTTCCACACCAGGAAAACGCGCCTCAAGCGACGATGATGCAGGGGTTGCCAAAATACCCTCCCGTGTGACGCACGTACCAGTATCAGCGTCACGCCTTTGCATGCACCACTGATATGCACCACTGACATGCACACACACACGCACACACACACACACGCGCACGCGCGCGCGCGCGCGCTTGTGCATGCTGCAGGTTCGCCTTCCGAGCGGAGACTGTGTGAGCGTGGAAAGCGTGGAGCTGGCGATCGCGGCGTGCCCACTGGTCCGCCAGGTGTGTGTGTAGCGCACGGCGGCTGTGTTTGTGTGCGTGTGTGTGCGTGTGTGTGCGCGTGCGCGTGCGTGTCCATCCCTCAGCGCTGTGTGTTAAGAGCCAAGCTGTGTGTTTAGACTTGCCATGTGCACAATCAGCCGCCCTCCCCCTAAACGCACAACCAACCAACCAACCAACCAAGCGTTACATGAGGACGTCCGCATGCACCGGCAATGCCTGAACTACTAACAGCAGTACACCCCGGCAATTGTTACGAGGTCTGACCCGTGCACTGGGATGTCTTTCGAATAGCGGGTGACCGACCAGCGCCTGAATCGAGTGGATAGTATCCTTGGTTTGGGGGGGTCGGGGGGTTGCCTCTGAGGCACTGGCATCTAACTAAAGGCTTGCTGACTAAAGGCTTGCTGACTGTGACCACCATCATCATCATTATCTACTTTGTTGGCTGGCTGCTCCCGCATTGGCTGCCATCTCTCTGCAAATACCATTCCACAGGCGTGGGAACCTCGCGAGGGTGAGCCACCCGGGAGGCCGCCTGCGCGCTAGTATCACAGCAAGCTCGGGGACGGTCTTCAGCTGGGACTCCGGTGGGGACTCGGCGTACTCCTTCTTGGCCTTGTCAAACTGCGTTGTGACGGCAGTCTTGAACACGTAGGAGTCGAAAATGTCTTGGACATTCTCACGGTAGGAGGTGATGACCCCACCTTGGTAGGGTATCACGTCTGGTCGTCGGTGCATGAAGAGGGCGGCGGTGGCTGGGAACATGGGTTCGGCGGGCGGGGAAGGGGAGGGGGAGGTTGGAGGAGGCAAGGGGGGAGAAGGATGGGGGTTGGGAGGAATCGGAGGAGGTATGGGGGGGGTCAGAGGAGGCGTGGAGGGCAAGGGGGGAGAGGGAGGGGGGTTGGGAGGGATCGGGGGAGGCGTGGGAGGAATCGGAGGAGGCGCGGGGGGCAAGGGGGGAGAGAGGGCGTGGTTGGGAGGGATCGGATGAGGCGTGGGGGGCAAGGGAGGAGAGGGAGGGGGGTTGGGAGGGATCGGAGGAGGCGTGGGAGGGATCGGAGGGGGCGTGGGAGGCAAGGAGGGAGAGGGAGCGGGGTTGGGAGGGATCGGAGGGGGCGTGGGAGGGATCGGAGGAGGCGTGGGAGGCAACGGGGGAGAGGGAGGGGGGTTGGCAGGGGTGGGGGGCGGAGGAGTGGAGGTGGGGAGGTGGCGGACGAAGGATCCAATGAACAACACTCGGTGTTTGTTGATCGTGACGATGATAGGAGTGGTGGGAGGGTGCGCGGCATGTAGGTTGGCAGTGGAGATTTGCTCCAAGGTGTGGCGGGAGGGGGCTTTCAGGCGGCAGAGAAAGCGGTTGTGGGTTACCTTGAGGCGGTGGATGTGAGTTTTGTTTAGCGTCCAGGTTTGGCAGCCGTACAAGAGGGCGGATACAACAAAGGCATTGTGCAGGTTGATCTTGGTGGTGAGGGGGATCTCATCTGATTTCCAAAACCGTGGGGTGAGGCGGGTGAAGGCGTACCATGCGGAGCTGATCCGGCGTGATATTTCTTCGTCGAGGATGTTGGTGGGCGGTGGGGGGCCAGGGTCGTCGAAAGGGGGGTAGGTGGGGGGTGAGGCCATGATGCTGCCGAGGTATTTGAAGCTGGAGGTGTGGTGGACCAGGTGGGGGGTAGGGGAGGAGTTGGAGGGGATGGCGATGGGGGTGGTGGTGGGGGCGGTGTGGGCAGACGGGTGGCCAAGGGATTGTGCAACGATTTTGCTGTAGTTGATCTCAAGCGCGAGGTCAGAGCAGGTGCCGTCGAGGAGGGTGAGCACGGTGCGGAGGGCGTCCTCGGAGAAGGAGAGAAGGGCGATGTCGTCGGCATAGAGTAGGAGGGGGAGGACGGTGGTGTCGTAGTCTTTGCGGGACTCGGGGGTGTGAAGGACGCCGTCGACAACGTAGCCGATTGGGATGCCAGCGTTGGGGAGCTGGGCAATCAGGGATCTGATAACGGTGTCGATGTAGACGTTGAAGAGTAGGGGGGAGATGGGGCAGCCTTGCTTGACACCGGTTTCAAGAGGGAAGGGGGCAGAGAGTGCGTCGGCGACGCGGGCACGGGCCGTGGCATCAGAGTAGAGGCTCTTGATGTGGTCGAGGAGGTCAGGGGGTACTCCGCGGTGGCGGAGGGTTTCCAGAGCGCGGGGCGGTTGACACGGTCGAACGCCTTCGAGAGGTCAACGTAGGCCACGTGAAGGGGGGCGTGAGCGCGGTGGGACTCCTCTTGGAGGCGGCGTAGGGCAAAGATGGCGCCAGTAGTGCCTCGGCCGGGCCGGAAGCCGAACTGGGAGGTGTGAAGGGATGGCTCCAGGTGCCGTCCGAGGCGGCCGAGGAGGATGTGGGTGTGGACTTTGCCCGGGACGGGCAGGAGGGAGATGCCACAGTAGGACTTACAGAGAGTGGTCGGGCCTGAGGATGCGCCCTTGTAGAGGGGGCAGATCTCCGCTTGTCTCCACGAGGTAGGAGTGGTGTTGGTGTCCCAGCATGAGCTAAACGCACACACACGCACACACACACACACACGCGCGCAGGCATGGGTCTACGGCATGTCGGTCCAGCCCGGCCTGGTCGCCTTCTCGTCCTACACCCACCCTCCCAGCCCTGCCCTCCTCTTCTTCTCCCTCCCCGCACACACACGCACACACACACGCGCACACACGCAGGTCTGGGTCTACGGCACGCCGTTCCAGCCCGGCCTCGTCGCCGTCATCGTCCCTGCGCGTGACCCTCTCATGACGTGGATGATGGCCAAGAAGATGACGTCGGCGCTCACTGCGCGCATCTACGACATCTGCCAGGACGCCGCGGTCGTGGCGCACGTGCGCGGGGCGCTCGGCGCGGCGGGCGCGGCAGCGAAGCTGCGCCCGTGCGAGGGCATCAAGGTGCGCTGCGCTGAGTGTGCAGTGTTGCATCGTGGGTGGGTGTGTGGGTGGGTGGGTGTTCGCACGTGCGCGGGGCGCTCGGCGCGGTGGGCGCTGCCGCGAAGCTGCGCCTGTGCGAGGCCATCAAGGTGCGCTGCGCCACGCGTGCAGTGTCATACCGTGCGTGGGTGCGTGTGGGCGTGCGCACTTGCGCGGGGCGCTCGGCGCGGTGGGCGCTGCCGCGAAGCTGCGCCTGTGCAAGGCCATCAAGGTGCGCTGCGCTGCGCGTGCAGTGTCATACCGTGCGTGGGTGCGTGTGGGTGTGCGCACGTGCGCGGGGCGCTCGGCGCGGCGGGCGCTGCCGCGAAGCTGCGCCCGTGCGAGGCCATCAAGGTGCGCTGCGTGTGCAGTGTTGTAGCGCTGAGGGATGGAGCATCGGGGGAGGGAAGAGCCAGGCGGACTCTGGGCCCGCCCCGATGGAGGCCCCGCACCCCTGCCGGCGATGGGCCCGTGTGATGCAGCCATCCACTCACTCACTCGCCTGCTCCGCACTGCCTCCCCCTGCCAGGCGTTCCACCTCGAGCCCGAGCCGTTCAGCTCAGACAACGGGCTCGCAACGGCGTCGGGCGGCCTGCGCCGAGCCCAGCTCAAGGCCAAGTACGGGGACACGCTCAACGCGATGTTCAGGGGGCTGCAGAAGTAGTGGTGGTTGGAGAAGCTGAGCGGGGGCCCCGTTGGATGTGATCGTCGGCTTGTAATTGCCTAGCAGGCTAGGCAGGAGGGGGCGTTGCCACTCCGAATGCTGTGTTTTTGTGGTCCTCTTCTGTTTCCTTGTTTTCCTGTAGAGTCCGTTGTCAGGCAGTTGTGTTACAGTGAGCCCTTGGTTGCGCTGTCCAAAGTCGAGTAGTCAGTTGAGCGATTGCGATTGTGAAAGTAATCCCAATCTTCATACGTACACAAGGAAGGTGTGTGTGTGGTGGGGTGAGGTGGCGGAGAGGTCAGGCGAGGGCAGGCGTGCCCGCTGCACCTTTACTAGGGGTGCACCACGGGTAGGCGCACCACACACGACCGGACAACCCATCATCACCCCCCTACTACGCCAAGATGGGCGTCCGACGGGCTGCAAGGTTGACCCCACACGGACCTCGCAGAAGACCGGGGCGCTTGGTCAGCATGCGCACAGACGGGCGCGCCGCAGGGTCGACCATGAGGCGCAACTCCATTATCACCACCCCCGCCATTCGCCCGTGCCCCGTACAGTGCTAGTTGGTACAGTAACAGTAACACGGGGTTTCCAGCTAAGCAGGCTACTCTTCTACTAGAGACACCCGCCGATACTCCAGCACACTTAAGTACTAGAGTACCGCCGGCTCCCGGCAGATAGACTACCGCTCCCGCCGGCTAGACTACCCCAAACAGCGGTCTCTGAGAGACATGTCTGGCAAGGAGCATATAGGACCTTCATCAGGGTCACAGTAGTGGCCTTGTGGCCAGTCAAGCCGGCAGAGCCGACTGGCGCTGACTGGAACGGTCCCCGCCTGGCAGTGCATGGCTGTCCAGCTCTCGTTTGCATGGGGCTCAGCCGGCGCCCCATGCCTCATGCATGGCCAGGTCCCACCCTCCAGGGGTGCATGGACGACAGAGTTGTCATGGAGGCTGCCTGAAGACCTTCCAACGCCAGTCACCGGCAGACGAGCGACCCCGAGGATGAGCGCGGTGACGAACGCTGCGATTGGTGAAGCGGATTTACTCTGTGTTGCCTCGGCGGTCGCCACCGCTGAAGCCGTGATGGTAGCCCGCCTCCACGGGCAGCCATCTTGACCAATGTCCAGCATGCATTGACGGGCGCCAGCTCCTCCGCTCGTCGATCAACTCGTCGAGATCGGTGCCGCATGGCGTCCTGCATGGGGGGAGGATAAGGGCCGTCTCCCAGCACGGGCCGCGGCAGCGCCGCGGCTACTCGCCAAGCCATGGCAGCGCCGGGCAAGCCGCTCCTGAAGTGTTCCACCGAGGGGCAGTCTAGCAGGAGCTGGGCCAGTCGTATTTTACCCCGCTCGTCAGCGGCACGGAGATCCTCGTCACCAGCAGCGCCGCATTGCTGGGTCCAGGGCTCGGCGACGAGAACGCGCCTCCGTTAATCGAGCCCCGCTCGTTGGTACACAATAGTTTTACAAATCCACAGCCAGCGGTCACAATCAGTGCCAGAGTTCCAGCGGGGCTATCAGACAGCAGGCACACGGCCCACCAAAAATGTCAAGCTACAAAAGTAGCCCACGGTAGCGCCACCAACACGAGGCGTGGCGGGCGCCAAGCAAGCAGCACTGCAAGCCAGGTACCACACTCAGCCCTGAAGCAGCCAGGACCATGAAGGGACCAAGAAGGCCCACCCCCACCCCCACACAGGGGGTCCTCACCCGCCGGTACAGTGCAGTGCTGGCACGATACACTGATAAGCGCGCGCGGCGTGGCTTTGCGGGCTCTCCTGGTAGAGCCCCCCCAGACGTGTAGTCTAGGCCTTTACTCACGCCCCGGGGTCCTCCGGGCGCGCACATGTACCACCTGTGAAGCCTGGTACGGGACGGGGGCCCTCACCCATGGCCCGGCGCAGCTGCGCCCGAGGACAGCCCCATCGCGCCGAACATGTTGCTAACGGCAGGCTGCGCAGCCGATGGCGCGGCGGGCGCAGCTGGTGGCGCCGCCGGCGCAGCGCCAGAGGCGCCTCCCCCGCCGCTGGGCGCAGGCGCGGACGGCGCGCCGCCGCCGCTGCGCGACGCAGTGGCGGATGCGGCCGACGCAACAGCCACGCACGTGGGCGAGGCGCTTGGCAGCGGCGACGCGAGCGGCGGCGGCACAGGCCCGGCGGCCAGCAGCGACGCCGAAGCCGCCGGCGCCCCCGCCGCGGCAGGCAGCCGCACCGCCATCCCGCTAAACATGTCGCCGCCGGCCGGGTGCGCGTGCGCGGCCGGCGGCGGGGTGGCCGGCAGGGAGGCGCCGCCGCCGATGATTGTCTGGGTCGGGCCCGTGTGCGCGTAGCCCGCGGTGGGGATCACGATGGGCACGGAGCCGGGGCGCTCGGGCGCGCGCGCCGCGGCGGCCTGGCGGGGCGGTTTGGGGGGTGGGTGGGTGGGCGGGGGGGTTAGGGTAGGTTGCGGTTTTACACGTTTTACATGTGCACGCCCGGAGGACCCCGTGGCGTGAGTTAAGGCCTAGACTACACGTCTAGGGGGGGCTCTACTGGGAGAGCCCGCAAGGCCACGCAGCGCGCCAGCCTACCAGGGGTAGGTTTGGGTGGAGGGCGCGGGGCGCGGGGGCGCCCTCGGCCCCCGACCCGCCGCCCTGAGACCAGCCTCACGCCCGCCCTAAGACCCATCCGCACACGCACACGCACACACACACACACACACGCACCTCCACCTCGTCCCTCCCTCCTTCGCCGCCACCGCCGCCATCGCCGCGCCCATCAGATTGGACGCGCACGCGCGGCTGCCGCGCGTGCGCGTGTCCCCCCCCCCGCACCGCCCCAAGACCCATCCGCACACACACGTACACACACACACACGCACGCGCACACACACGCACCTCCACCTCCTCCCTCCTTCGCCGCCACCGCCGCTATCGCCGCGCCCATCAGATCGAACGCGCGCGCGCGTGCCCCCCCCTCCAAGACCCCTTCACGAACATATACACACACACACACGCACACACACGCACCTCCACCACTTCCTTCGCCGCCACCGCCGCCATTGCCGCCCCCATGAGATCGGACGCGCGCGTGGCTGCCGCATTCACGCGCGCAGCCTCGTGCACCGAACCGCTCACCGCGACCTCTGACAGAGGTCGACGTGCTGAGCCTGCGTGTGTGCGTGTGTGTGTGTTATAGAGAAAGTGCAAGAGAGTAAGAGAAAGAGAGCATCAGAGAGAGAAAGAGAGAGCAAGAGAGATAGAGAGAGATCCTGAGAGAGGGGGAGGGAGAGAGAGAGTGAGAGAGAGTGAGAGTGAAAGAGAGTGAGAGTGAGAAGGAGAGATTAGGAGAGCGATTGGGATTGAGCAGGAATATGACTAACTGTGCACTGTCCGGCAGGGGGCGGCAAGCCGAGCCTGCGTGCGTGTGTGTGTGTGTGTGTCTGCCTGCGTGCCTTACTGCCAGTGTGCCTGACTGCCTGCGTGCATGTGTGTGTGTGTGTGTGATGGAGGGAGATAGCAAGAGAGAGAGTTAGAGAGACAGTGATGATGATGGATTTTACAGTCGCGCGTGACGCCCCTACAGGCAGCGTGTTCGACCTTGCTCGGCGTAAAGCACCTGAGCACTACAGACGGGTGGCTGGCTACTGGCGGTGGGGCGCTAGTGGGTCGGGGCTGGGCCTAGACAGGGCCCCCGGCCCCCAGATGGGAGTAAGAGAGAGAGACAGTGAGTAAGAGAGAGGTTGAGATTGAGTAGCCACGTGTGTAGCTGTGCACACACGTGTCGATGCGTTTGACACACACATGCAAGCACACACACACACACACACATGTGTGTTTGTGTGTGCCTGAGTATAACCTCACCATCGAGGCCTTGCTGTGCGAGCATTTCGTGTGAGTGTGTCTGTCACATGGGCACGTGCACGTGCACGTGTGTGCGTGCTTGCGCGTGTGCACGTGTGTGTGTGTGTGTGTGTGTGAGAGAGAGAGAGTGCAATCTCACCATTGAGACCTAGCTGTGTGAGGTTCTCGTGTGTGTGGGGGGGTGTCACATATGCACGTGCACGTGTGTGCATGCATGCGCGTGTGCGCGCGCGCACGTGCGCGTGTGTGTGCACATGTGTGTGTGTGTGTGTGCGTGAGAGAACGCAGCCTCACCATCGAGGCTTAGCCGCACGAGCGTCTCGTGTGTGTGTGTGTGTCTGTCACACGTGTGCGTGAACGTGCGTGCGTGTGTGCACGCGTGTGTGTGTGTGCATGTGTGTGTGTGTGTGTGTGTGTGACAGATCGCAAGCTCACCATCGAGGCCTAGCCGCGCGAGCGTCTCGTCCCGCCGCGCCCCCTCCACCGTCTCAATCGCCTTCCACTGTCGCCGCCACGCCTGGTCAGCACCCTGCCACCTGTGTGTGCGTTGGAATGGGGTTGTGTGGGGTGGTTGGTTGGTTGGCGGTTGGTTGTGTGGGGTTGCGTTGTGTGGGGTCGGTTGGTGTCGCTCTTCCACTGGCGCCGCCACGCCTGGTGCATGCATTCTGCCACCAGCACAGCATGTGTGGGGTTGTGTGGGGTGGTTGGTCGGTTGGGTGGGTGGTTTGGTGGTTTGTTTTGGTCGTTTTGTTGGTCGTGTGAGGTTGCGTGGGGTCGGGGTTGGGTGGCGCCTCCAACACCGTCCCGATCGCCTTCCACTGCCGCCGCCACGCCTGGTGCATGCACCCTGCCACACTGTGTGTGTGTTGGAATGGGGTTGTGTGGGGTGGTTGGTTGGCGGTTGGTTGTTTCAGTTTGGTTGGTTGTGTGGGGTTGCGTTGTGTGAGGTCGTGGTTGGGTGGCGCTCCTTTCACTGCCGTCTCCACGCCTGGTCAGCACCCTTGCCACCTGCAGGCAGGTGTGGGGTTGTGTGGGGCTCCCACCTTGAGCAGCCAGGGTCGAGCACACACACACACACACACTCACGCACGCACACACACACACGTACACACACACACACATGCACGCACCTGTCCTCGTCCTCCTCAAGTAGCGAGGGCAAGCACGCACGCACACACGCACACACCAGTGATGTGAAACGTTTTAAGCGCAATGGCGGTTCTTGTGACGCGGAACCAGCCCCGCACGACTGCTGTGGAGTAAGTGGGGTCGACTGTGTGACGCGGGTAGTGCTTTTCTTGTCAGGGTTGTAATGAATCACTCCACAGCCGGACTTTGCTTACCGTTGACCACGCATTGACCGTTTGCCCTAATTTTTATGTCACGCCAGGGTCGCGCACAAACACACGCACACACATTCCCTCCCACACAACACCACGCCCACAATAATTAATGGACACACTCACTCACACACATGCACACACACACAAACACACACACACACGCCTGTCCTCGTCCTCCTCTAGCAGCCAGGGTCGTGCACACACACACACACGCACACACATCCCCCCACACACACCACGACCACAATAATTGATGGACACACTCACTCACACACATGCACACACACACACACACACACACACACCTGTCCTCGTCCTCCTCTAGCAGCCAGGGTCGTGCACACACACACACACACAAACACACACATTCCCTCCCACACAACACCCCCCCACAATCATGGATTGTAAAACTCTCATCATCAATCATGGATCAACACACACACACACACACACACACACACACACAAACTTCAAGTGGTGTCATAATCGTCGGGAGCTCCCGCCCCGACGCCGCCAATGGCGGACCAACTGGGCTGACAGGGTGCTGCTGCAGCGTGAGCGTCTCTGGGTTTTGGAAAATCGGCTATGTCGCCGATTTGCCCTGATCCAGAGCACTAGTGGCTGTTTGAGACACGGCGTCATAAGGCAGGCAACTGCGAGGCATGCGGGGACGGAGGGCAGGCTGCTGGCAGAAGTCGGCGCCGCCATCGTCGGTACCCCCATGCAGCGGAACCGGCACCGGGCAGAGGCTGCAGCTACTCTACAGCCAGGGCACCGGCTATGGGCATCGGCTATTGATTGACATCGGCTAAGGCTTCGGCTACGGCCAGGGACACCCTGCATCTGCACTCACATCGCATCGGCTACACGTCCGCCCTCTGGGCATCTGCACTGCATCGGCCACGGCTACGGCCACGGCTACTGACATCGGCTGCGGCGACGGCTTCGGCCTACGGACTGCAGCTACGGCACGAATCGCGGGGCACTTTAGTGACCTGCATGGAGGGTCTCCATGCAGGGCGAATCTTACTTGCATGAGACACATGACGACGGAGGTGCACTGGCAGCAAGCGCCCTCGCAGCGCAAGCGCCATGCATGGAGGCTGGCGGCATGTCGGGCGTGCGCCACATGATGAACGGAGGAGGAGGAGGGTGGCCAGGCTGGCTGCCCGAACTGAGACGCATGGCGCGACCAGATGTACTAGAGCTAGTGGGATGGACACAGTCAATGTGTATCCACTGAGTGTACTAGTGCGGGTGATAGTATCTGCCTGCCTCAGGGATTGAGTGCGCAAGCACAAGTCTAATACGCCATTAAAGGCGTCCAACAAGACTGTAAAATCGACCACACCTGTCCTCGTCTTCCTCAAGCAGCGCGGCCGAAACATCCTCGCTGTTGATGCTCCGGAGGTGGTGCCACCAGCGCGTGCCCGCGCGCACCTACAAACGGAGGTGTATACGTGTGTGTGTGTATATGTATGTGTGTGTGTCAGACACGTTTTCGCTGTTGATGCTGCGGAGGTGGTGCCACCAGCGCGTGCCTGCGCGCACCTTCAAGCATGTGTGTGTGTATATATGTGTGTGTGTGTGTGTGTGTGTGTGTGTCAGGTCTTCAATGTTGATGCGGAGGTGGTGCCACCAGCGTGTGCCCACGCGCACCTACAAACAGGTGTGTGTGTGTGTGTGTGTGTGCATGTGTGCGTGTATGTGTGTATGTGTGTGTGCGTGTGTGTCAAGACACGTCTTCGCTGTTGATGCGGAGGTGGTGCCATCAGCGCGTGCCGGCGCGCACCTTAAGAGGAGAAGGGATGGCAGGGGGCCGGGTGGGGCTTGGGGTTAAGGGGTTTAGGGGTTTTAGGGCTGAGATTTAGGTATTCAAGGGGAGGGAGGGACGGAGGAGGGGGGGGGGGGTGAAGGGGGTGAGGGGAGGGGACAGCAGTGTTGTCGTATGCGGCCTCCCCCAGCGAACCTTCAGACAAAATCTGGACACACCAAAATCGCAAAAAGGCCTCGTTCGCTGCTCCCCGCGTGCGGGATTGCCTTTCATGGCCACAAAAAAAACTGGCCACACCAAAACGGGTTTGCAGTTTTGCCGCGGTTTGGCCGCCTTGGGGGGGGGTTCACTGGGGGAGGCCATACGATCGGTCGTCTTTCAGACGCGGACGTGCCCTCGCACACGTGTGCACACACAGCGCCCTACCACCACCGCGAAAGCAGCAACAACGCACTTCTGACAGCTCATGCACAGTCATTTTGTTTTGGGCTCCTGGGAGCCATTGAAAGCCATTTGGCTACTGACGATCCCATCAGGTAGTGCTCAAGCAACCAAGTTGATGGTCTGATGATCCCATCAGACAGAGCTCGTCAAGAGCTCGACAGCGACTTACATTTGATGGTCAACGGTCAACGCTACGGCGGCGGTCAAGGCGCGGTCAACGGGACGTTGGAACGCGCGCCGGCTCCCAAAGAAAAAACAGAACAAACTGAAAACAAAACCACAGCTCATGCATGAGCGCGTGCACGTGCGAAGCGCGTCGCTTGCTGCCCTTTGCTGAACACACACATAGCAGGGTGTGACACACACACACATACACACACACACACACACAGAGAAAGATATCGATACAGAGAACTGGACGGCAGACCTAGATAGGCTGTTTCTGGTCTCATCAGTTGAGAGGATTCCGTTTGAAGGCGGGAGCAACAATGCTCTTCTGACAGCTCGTGCATGAGCGCGTGCACGTGTGATGCGCGTCGCTTGTTGCCCTTGGCTGAACGCACACACAGAGAGAGAGAGAGGGAGAGATATCGTTACAGAGAACTGAACAGCGAACCTAGATAGGACCTGTTTCAGGTCATGAATTGAGGGGATTCCGTTTGAAGGCGGGAGACCAACCGTGCGATAGCAAGAGGGTGAATAGCCTCTGGCACACACACACACACACGCACACACGCACACACAGCTCTGACAGCATGAGCCGTGTGCCGCTCCCTCTTTGCTGGACACACACACACACACACACAAACCTCTGCCAGCATGAGCGCGTGTGCCTGTGCTGCTCGCCGCTCACTGCCCATGGCTGAACACACACACACACACACACAGACACACACACACCTCTGCCAGCATCAGTGCATGCGCCTGCGCCGCTCGCCGCTCCCTCTCGCTGCCCTTGGCTGGGCGCACACACACACACACGCACACACACACACACACGTGCACACATACACACCTCTGCCAGCATCAGTGCATGTGCCTGCGCTGCGCGCCGCTCCCTCTCGCTGCCCTTGGCTGGACACACACACACACACACGCACACCTCTGCCAGCATTAGTGCATGCTCCTGCGCCGCTCGCCACTCCCTCTCGCTGCCCTTGGCTGGACACACACACACACACACACACACGCACGCATACACAAACGCGCACACACACACACACCTCTGCCAGCATCAGTGCATGCGCCTGCGCCGCTCGCCACTCCCTCTCGCTGCCCTTGGCTGGGCGCACACACACGCACACACACACGCACACACACACACACACACCTCTGCCAGCATCACTGCATGTGCCTACGCCGCTCGCCGCTCCCTCTCGCTGCCCTTGACTGGGCACACACATGCACACACACACACACACACACACACACACACACACCTCTGCCAGCATCAGTGCATGTGCCTGCGCCGCTCGCCGCTCCCTCTTGCTGCCCTTGACTGGGCACACACATGCACACACACACACACGCAACACACACACACACACACACGCGTACACACGCACCTCGGCCAGCATCAGTGCATGTGCCTGCGCCGCTCGCCGCTCTCTCTCGCTGCCCTTGGCTGGACACACACACACACACACACCTTGGCCAGCATCAGTGCATGCGCCTGCGCCGCTCGCCGCTCCCTCTCGCTGCCCTTGGCTGGACACACACACACACACACACACACACACACCTCGGCCAGCATCAGTGCATGTGCCTGCGCCGCTCGCCGCTCCCTCTTGCTGCCCTTGGCTGGACACACACACACACACACACGCACACACACACACACCTCTGCCAGCATCAGTGCATGCGCCTGCGCCGCTCACCGCTCCCTCTCGCTGCCCTTGGCTGGGCAAAACACACACACACACACACACACACACCTCGGCCAGCATCAGTGCATGTGCCTGCGCCGTGCGCCGCTCCCTCTCGCTGCCCTTGGCTGGACACACACACACACACACACACACACCTCTGCCAGCATCAGTGCATGCGCCTGCGCCGCTCGCCGCTCCCTCTCGCTGCCCTTGGCTGGGCGAGGGAAGTCGGACGGCTGCACGTCCTCCGGGAGCTGCGACAGGGGCGTCAGCGCGTCCAGCTGGCCCGCGACGGCCTCTGATTCTAGGAGCATCGCCTGCGCGAGAGTGTGGGGAGGTGTGGGAGATTAAAAGTGTGGTATGGTGTGGGTGGCTGGGTGGGAAGTGTGACGGCTGCACGTCCTTGGGCAGCTGCGACAGGGGCGTCGGCGCGTCCAGCTGGCCCGCGACTGCCTCTGATTTTAAGAGCATCGCCTGCAAAAGTGTGGGAGATCGGAAGTGTGACACGGCGTGGGAGTGGGTGGGTGGGTGGGAGGGGCAGCGGGCGACAGCGTGACCAGCTGAGCCGCGACGGCCCCTGACTCTAGGAGCATCGCCTATCACAAGTGTGGGCAGGTGTGGAAGTGTGGCAGTGATGGGAGTGAGGGCCTGCCCCACAGGAAGCTGCGTGCGCGCGGGATGACGCATGCACACGCACACTCACACCCGCAACCAAACCCCTGGTGTTTGTAAGCACCCCATCCCCATCTGCCCACACACATACACGCGCGCGCACACACACGCACACACACCTGCCGCATGTGCACTGCGTGGATGCGCTGCTCTGCACACACACATGCACACCCCATCCCATCAACACGAACAAACACGCACACACACACACACCTGCCGCACGTGCACTGCGTGGATGCGCTGCTCTGCACACACACATGCACACCCCATCCCCATCAACACGAACACACATGCACACACACACACATGCCGCACGTGCGCCGCATGGATGTGCTGCTCCGCGCACTCACACACACACACACACATCCACACACACACACACGAACCTGCCGCACGTGCGCCGTGTGGATGTGCTGCTCCGCCCCATTGTGGCAGTCGTGCAGAAGGTGGCGCAGCTGGCACACACACACACACACACACACACACACGCACCTGCCACATGTGCGTTGCGTGTATGTGCTGCTCTGCCCCATCGTGGCAGTCGTGCAGAAGGTGGCGGAGCTGGCACACACACACACACACATACACACACACCTGCCGCACGCGTGCCGCATGGATGTGCTGCTCCGCACACACCCACACCCACATACACCCACACCATCCACACACGCACACACACACACACATCCACACACACACGCACCTGCCGCACGTGCGCCACGTAGATGTGCTGCTCTGCACACACACATGCACACCCCATCCCCATCCACACGCACACACACACACGCGCGCGCACACACAACCATCCACACACACACACACCTGCCGCACGTGTGCCACATGGATGTGCTGCTCCACACACACACACACACATCAACACACATCAATACACACACCCACACCCACACGCACCTGCCGCATGTGCGCCGCGTGGATGTGCTGCTCCGCGCCATCGTGGTAGTCGTGCAGAAGGTGCTTGAGCTGGCGCGACACGCCGGAAGCGTCCGCGCGCTGGTGCTTGGTGCCGGCTTTGTACGATGAGAGGCGTGCGTCAATCTGTGTATGTGTGGGGGGTGCGTGTGTGCGTGTGTGTGTGTGTGTGTGTGTGGCGGAGCTGGCACGACACGCTGGACGCGTCAGCGTGCTGGTGCTTGGCGCCGGCTTTGTACGACGCGAGCGTGCGCGTGTGCATGCGTACGCGTGTGCGCACGCGGGTGCGTGCGAGCGAGTGTGTGTGTGCCTGTGCGTGCGCACACGCGCGTGTGTGCATGCGCGTGCTCTCGCGCAAGTGTGGGGCCGCACCTGGCGGCACAGGTCGGCGTACCGCTTGGGCCCGATGTACGACGCGGGCCCGTCCGCCCGCGGCGCAACACCTGCAACACCTGCAACACCAAACGGCGCCGCGCCGCTCTGCCGCACGCCGCCGCTCCCGGGGGTCGCGCCGCCGCCGCCGCCCTGCGCGCGCGCGTAGTGTACTCAGGTGACTGGGTGTGTGAAGACGTGCACAAAATGTGTGACTGGGTGTGGTCATGCCTCTGCCGCGCGCCGCCGCTCCCGGGGGCCGCGTCGCCGCCACCGCCATGCGCGTGCGCGCGCAGCGCACAACACTAACTGATGTGACTGTGGGTGTGACTGGTGGTGTGACCGTGGGTGTGACTGGGTGTGATCCTGTCTCTGCCGCCGCTCCCGGGCGTCGCGCCGCCGCCACCGCCATGCGCGCGTAGTGTACAAGATGTAATCATTTGACTGAGGTGTGTGATCACGTGCGCAAAATGTGTGACTGGGGGGCGTCACTGGGTGTAATCATGTCTCTGCCGCGCGCCGCCGCTCCCGGGGGTCACGCCGCCGCCACCGCCCTGCGCGCGCACGCGCGCAGCGCACAACACAACAAGTGTGACTGTGTGTGTGACTGGTGGTGTGACTGTGGGTGACTGTGTGTGATCATGTCTGCATATATACACACCAGCACACCATACATACATACCGTACCGGACCACACTTGGGCTGCCCAATGGGCATACCAATCGTACATGCCAAACCATGAGCATACCATACCTGGGCGTGGAACGCGTGCTGCTGTGGACTGCCCATGAGCACGGCGCCACTCTGGTCCACTCGCAGTGACAGCAGTCCTCCACCTCCTGCGTGTGCGTGCATGTGTGTGTGAGAGTGATGAGCTGGCAGACGGCGGGAGAGGAAGAGAGACTCATGTGCGTGAGAGTGAACTCAGTCAACTGGCAGCCCTACGACAGACCCCTATATTGTTACCCCGGTGGTACAAGCTGCACCCACAGTGTAATGGCATTGTAACAATGCAGCACAATTCGCGTGAATTGTATAACGATTGAAACAAAGCCATTACACTGTGGGTGCAGCTTGTACCGCCGCGGTAACAATATAGGGGGCTGTGGTAGGGCAGAGAGAAAGAGGGAGAAGAGAGAGCGACAGGGACAGCGAGAGAGAGACAGCAAGCGAGAGAGAGTGAGACAGGAGAGAGGCAGAGAGAGATGTAAGGGAAAGACGAGAGAGAGAGAGAGAGAGAGAGACAAGAGAGAGAAAGCAAGAGAGAGACAGCGAGTGCGGGAGAGCAAGACAGAGAGCCCCGCACGCGGTGTGCAGCGCCTCTGCTGTCACCCCCCCACCCCCCCACCTCCACCGCACAAGTGCCAAATGCAAAAACGCAAGTGTGCGTGCGTGTGCTTGTGTGTGTGTGAGTATGTGCCCACCTCCACCACACAGGTGCCAAGTGCAAGAACGCAAGTGTGCGTGCGCGTGTGAGTGACGGTGCGTGTGTATGTGTGCGTGTGTGTGTGCGTGCGCGCGCCCACCTCCACCACAGGTGCGCGTGTGGGTGACGGTGTGTGTATGTGTTTGTGTGTGTGCGCGCCCACCTCCACCACACAGGTGCGCGTGTGGGTGACGGTGTGTGTGTGTGTGCGCGCCCACCTCCACCACACAAGTGCCAAATGCCAGAACGCAAGTGCGCGTGTGTGAGTGACAGGGTGTGCGTGTGTGTGTGAGCCCAGTGCTATTTCAATTGATTTCAACTAATTAATTCTTACAGCCCAGCCACCAGCGGCCACAGGCTGCGCCCCCCCCCCCCCCCCAACGAAAAATACAAAACAAACGAAAAAAACAAAAAGAACAAACAAATTCCAAGTAGTCTTTGCTGGAAAGCCGATGAAACTGTAACTGTAACTGTAAATTCCAAGGGCGGCAAACCCTAAAAAAAACAATGTATGAATTCCGCCCAGAAACCGCCATAGGCGGTGAACCGCCGAATTGGAAAAGCACTGTGTGTGCCCACCTCGACATCCGGCAAGCGTAAGAACGCACGCGCACGTGTGTGTGTGTGTGTGTGAGTGATCGCACACACCTCAACCTCCATCTCGCCCATGCCAGAACCAACCTAAACCCATAACCCTTAAACCCACCTCCACCGGCGCCTCGGAAGACACACACACACATATACGCCATTAAAGGCGTCCAACGAGACTGTAAAATCGACCACACACACACCTAGCACGCCTACGCCCGATGCACGCAATGGAGTCCCAGCAGCGACACACACACACACACACGTGCGTGCACACACACACACACGTGCGTGCACACACACACACACACGTGCGTGCACACACACACACACACACGCACGCACACACACACCTAGCATGCCCACGCCAGATGCACACAACACAGCTCCAGCAGCGACCCCCCTCCCTCTCCCCCCCTCCCACACGCACACATATCCAGCACCTAGGGCCTAATACGCCATGAACAGCATCCAACGGACTGTAAAACGGACCACACACACACACACACACATACACACATATACACATAGCACGCCCACACTCGATGCACGAAGCGGAGTTCTGGCAGCTGCAGCTGCGCACACAAACACACACACACACACACCTAGCCCCCCCCCCACCACACACACCTAGCATGCCCACGCCAGACGCACGCATTGGAGTTCCAGCAGCTGTACACACACACACACATGAACACACACACACACACACACACACACACACCTAGCGCGCCAACACCCGATGCGCGCAGCGGGGTCCCAGCAGCTGCCGCGTGTGCTGTTGCCGCTGCTGCGGCGGTGGCGGCGGCAGCACCGGGCGCCACCCGCCGCTCGTCCATTTGGGCCTGCGGTGTGTGTGTGTGTGTGTGTGTGCGCGCGTGTGTGCGGCACCGGGCGCCACCCGCCGCTCGTCCATTTGGGCCTGCGGTGTGTGTGTGTATGTGTGTGTGTGCGCGTGTGTGCGGCACCGGGCGCCACCCGCCGCTCGTCCATTTGGGCCTGCGGTGTGTGTGTGTGTGCGCGTGTGTGCGGCGCCGAGCGCCACCCGCCGCTCGTCCATTTGGGCCTGCGGTATGTGTGTGTGTGTGCGTGTGTGCGTGTGTGCATGTATGTATGTGTGTGTGCGCGCGACCCCCCAGGTTGTTTTCAGACCAGATGCAGCAGCGAGCCCGACCCGAGCGAAACAGCATGTGTGCGTGTGTGCATGTGTGTGTGTGTGTGCATGCGTGTGTGCGTGTGTGTGTGTGTGTGTAATGGTCCACACCTTGAACGCCGCCTTGAACTTGTCTGCGTCGCCCCGCAGCCTGTTCCGGTGCACAACCTCTACTACACCCCACACCTACCCCACACCATACACACTGTTCACACCTTGAACGCCGCCTTGAGCGTGTCTGCGTCGCCCCGCTTGCCCTTGATCTACCCACCTTCTGCCCACCTTCTACCTAGCTCACTCGTCTCACCCTGAACGCCGCCTTGAAACACGCACTGACTTTCTCAGCCGGGTTGTCGAGGCGCCGCCACCCACACCCCACACCCATCCACACCATCCACACTTTCTACACCTTGAATGCCGCCTTGAACTTGTCGGCGTCGCCCCGCTTGGCCTTAACTTCTGCGAGGCCGCGCCGCGCCATGAGGCCGCGCCACGCCGCCTGGACCTGCATGTTGGTGTGTGTGCGTGTGTGTGTGTTTTTGTGTGTGTGTGTGTGTGTTTGTGCATGTGTGTGTGTGTGTGTGTGCGTGGGTGTACCATGAGGCTGCGCCACGCCGCCTGGACCTGCGTGTGTGTGTGTATGTGTGCGTGTGTGTGTACATTTGAGTGTGTGTAGGGGTGTGCGTGGGTGTGCCAGGAGGCCGCGCCGCGCCGCCTGGACTTGCGTTTTGGTGCGTGTGCATGTGTTTGTATGCATGTGTGTGTGTGTGTGTGTGTGAGTGTGTATGGGTGCGCCAGGAGGCCGCGCCACGCCGCCTGGACCTGCGTGTGTGCGCGTGTGTGTTCGTGTGTGTGTGTGTGTGTGTGTGTTTGTGTGTGTGTCTGTATGCATGTGTGTGTGAGTGTGTGCGTGTGTGTGTGCGCGTGTGAGTGGGTGAACCAGGAGGCCGCGCCACGCCGCCTGGACCTGTGTGTGTGTGTGTGTGTGTGTGTGTGTGTGTGCGTGCGTGTGTATGTGTGTATTCATGTGTATGTGTGTGTGTGTGTGTGCGTGGGTGCGCCAAGAGGCCGCGCCACGCCGCCTGGACCTGCGTGTGTGTGTGTGTGTGTGTGCGTGCGTGCGTGGGTGTGCGTGGGTGCGCCAGGAGGCCGCGCCACGCCGCCAGGACCTGTGTGTGTGTGTGTGTGTGTATGCATGTGTATGTGTGTGTGTGGGTGTGCGTGGGTGTGCGTGGGTGCGCCAGGAGGCCGCGCCACGCCGCCTGGACCTGTGTGTGGTGGTGGTGGTGGTAGTGGTGGTTGGTGGTGGATGGGAGGGGTTACGTTTGCATGTGTATGTGTGTGTGTGCATGTTTGTATGTGTGTGTGCATGCGCATGAGTGTGTGTGTGCCAGCGTGCGTGCGTGCGAGGTTGCGTGCGAGAGTGCATGCGAGCATGCAAGCGCCCACCAACCTTGAGCGCTGCCGCGTGCCGCTTCGCCTGCCACGCGTCCAGCTCGTCCGCTGGCAGCCGCTGGAGCTCACGTTTCTCGCACTCATAGATCTGCGGTGTGTGCAGGTTTGCGTGTGTGTGTGTGGGGGGGGGGCGGGGGGGGGGGGGCACGTGTGTGCAGGGGGAGGGGGGGGCGTATGTAAGGGGGACGGATGGTTCCAGCAGTTGGGCCGCTGGAGCTCGCGCTTCTCGCACTCATAGATCTAGGGTGTGTGCATGTCTGCGTGTGTGTGCGTGTGTATGTGTGTGTGGGGGGGGGGGGGCGGGGGTGCGCGTGTGTGTTAGGGGACGGGGTGTGTGTGCGTGTGTAAGGGGGATGATTCCAGCAGTTGGGCTGCTGGAGCTCGCGCATCTCCCACTCATAGATCTGCATGGGGGATGAGGGGGTGGGGGTGGGGGTGATTCCAGGACTTGGGGGGGGGGTCAAACGCTCGCATGGGGGATGGGGGGGATGGGGGATGGAAGAGCAGGTGCGTGTGCATGTGGGTATGTGAAAGGGGGAGGATTGCAGCTGCTGGGGGGGGGGGGCAAGCGCTCGTATAGGGAATGGGGGATGGAGGGCGTGTGCGTGCATGTGCATGTGTGGGGGAGGGGAGAGCACGGGGGAGAGGATTACACAAAGTTTTTTTTTTGGGGGGGGGGGGTAAAGCGCTCGTGTAGGGGATGTGGGATGGAGGGCGTGTGCATACGCATACGTGTGTGGGGGAGGGGAGAGGATAACAGCAGTTTCGGGGGGGGGGGCAAGCGCTCGTTTTGGAGCTTGCGCTGGCGGGAGCGCACGGGTTTAGGGTTTGGGTGTTTAGGGGTGAGGTTTCAGTGGGTACAGTAGGCCTAAGCATGCAGGCACAGGCAGGCAGGCACAGGCTGGCAGGCAGGCACAGGCAGGCACATGCCCAGCAGGTGAAGTGGCAGCAGGCGGGCAGGTCCAGGCAGGCCCAGACAGGGGGGGGGGTTGAGTGGCAACAGGCGGCCCAGGCAGGCGGCTTCGGCAGGCGTAGTCAGGCAGGCACAGGCAGGCAGGCACAGGCAGGCAGGCACAGGCAGGCACATGCCCAGCAGGTTTAGTGGCAGCAGAAAGGCCAGCTGTATGCCGACGATTTATGTTTGTTCTCGCATGACCCAGCTCAGTTGGCGCTTATGCTGAAAATCCTTGACAAAGTGTCCTCTACCTTTGGCATGCAAATCAACGCCGCCAAGACAGAAGTGATGATTTTGCCAGCAGATTTTGTCGCGGATCTGCCCACGTTTGCGCTGACTGGTGGTGAAGTGAAGACCGTCTCTGCATTTAAGTATCTAGGGAGTTGGATAACCCAGAGTGGTGGTGTGGAAAAGGAGATCGGTGTGCGTGTCGGTCGCGCGCTGGGCGTGTTTGCGTCTTTTGATAAGATTTGGGCCAGCAAGAAGATGCAAGTGCAGTCTAAGATGCGGGTTTACAACACTTTCGTGCTGCCCCACTTTCTGTACGGCTGCGAAACATGGGCCCCTACTAAAACACAACTGACTCGATTGGAGGTTGCCCACTCTAACTGCCTTCGTCGCATTCTGGGTGTGCGCCTGGTCGACCGGCACAGATTAACTTATATTCGGCAGGCGTGCGACACTGAGCCAATTGAGAGCCTTGTGGCAAAGCGATCAATGCAGTGGCTAGGCCATGTGATGCGCATGCCGGCTTCTCGTCTTCCTCGTACGACTTTTGACTGCACAATGGATGTGGCTCGGCAGCAAGGCCGGCCTCCAGCCTCCTCCCGACACTATTTTCTTAAGCTACTGATTCAGCAGCTAGGCGAAACTAGTGGCACTCGTTCTGATTGGAAGACTTTTTCGGACACGGCGTTTGAGCGTGCTCAGGATAGGGTCGGGTGGAGAGCCGTGGTGTACGGTCCGGCTGCCCCTCAGGCGCCGGCCCCTCCACCACGGCGGTCAAGTAGATTGGCAAGCGCCACTTGACCCCCTATCCCCTAGAAGCAGTTAGGACCTATTTTGGAGGCGTCGCACAATAGCTCTCCTTTTTGCTCTGGGACTACACGTTGGCAGGCAGCCGGCTGGTGGCTACCGCCCCTCACAAGTAATTGTTAGGGCCAGAACTGGACTTGGGTCTAGGCGGTGGTACTAGGACTAGAGGTAGTCTTTGCTGGAAAGCCGATGTAACTGTAAGGAAGGCCAAGGCAGGCCCAGCAGGAAGGCCTAGCAGGCGGCCCAGGCAGGCAGGCCTAGGCAGGCACAGGCAGGCAGGCACAGGCAGGCACATGCCCAGCAGGTTCAGTGGCAGTAGGCAGGCTTAGGTAGGCCCAGACAGGCGCGTGTGGCGCATGGTCAAGAGCTGCGTGCTGCCAAGCACACACACCCCCACCCCGAGCCTCTGGCTGCACAGGATTTTTTGAGCCACGCTGTCTTCCCAAAATAAACAACCCCCCTGATTTTTGCGCTCGATTTGCTCTGCATGAGCGTGGACAATGGCCCGCGCCGGGCTGGAGGGATTTTTGTGCAGCGCAGGAGCCGCCATCGTGTTTGGAAATAAAATGACCCCTGAATCGCAGCGGGCTGGAAATAAAATGACTCCCGGATCGCAGCATCGTGGAAATAAAATTACTCCTCAACCGCAGCATCCTGGAGATAAAGTGACTCCCAAATCGCAGTATTCTGGCAATGAAATGTCTCCCGAAGCGCAGCATGGAATCGCAGCGGGCATGCTTACGTAGAGCCGCTCGCGGTGGCGGCCCATCGCCGTCTGGAACCGCTTCTCCAGCTCCACCCTGTTGCGCTGCTCCTTGACCTGCGTGTGTGTGGGGGGGGGGGGTCCGATTTCTGGAGCGATTGCCGGTGTGTGTGCTGAAGTTATCACAGGCACGAGCCGTAACCCAGGTTGCCCGTGCGTTTGGAACTGTAACGAATCTCTCCCCCTTTTTCTGTGTGTGTCAGGGGTTTCCTTCCCGATCGGAAAAACAAAAAAAGGCGTGCTCTGAGGGCGCGATCCCGATGGTTTAGGGTAGGGTACGTTCGGGAAAAACGACGTGCGGAGGCGATTTTTTCGGGGAAAGTGTGAAATCGTCGATTTTCACACTTTTTGACGCGATTCTTCGGGCTGCAGCCCGAAATCCCCACGAAACTGGGACAGCCTCTTCGGGAAAAACGAAAGGATGACTGACCCCAAGGAAACCCCTGGTTTGTGTGTGTGTGTTCGTGTGAGTGTGTTTGCGCGCGTGTTGGCATAGTGTCCAGCCCAGCAATAGGGTTCCACAACTGGCTCTCCAGCTTAAGCCTGTTGCGCTGCTTCTTGACCTGCACGTTTGGGTGTGTGAGCATGTGTGTGTTGACAGCGGGGGGGGGGGGCATGTGCGTGTTGACCTGCGTGTTTGCATGCGTATGTGTGTGTGTGTGTGTGTGTGTGTGTGCGTGCCCAACCCAGAGACGGGGTTCCGCAGCCGCCTCTCCCACTGCACCCTGCGCCCTGCAACCTACGCTGCACTTTGCTCAGCACGTGTGTGCGTGTGCGTGTGTTCAACCCAGCAGAGACCATGTCACAACATGGGCTCACAATCAGACGGGCGGTGCGTGTGTGTGTGCGTGTCAACACTGTACGCCCGGCAACACGTATGGAAGGGCAGCAGCTTGCATGCACGCCCGCACCTTGCGCCGCGTGCACCACCCCCTCGCGTGCGCCTGAATCTTCTTCGTCGCCATCTGTGTGGCAGAGCAGGCAGCAGTGAGGCAGCAGGCAGTGAGGCAGCCTGGGCTACATGCGCACACGCATGCACACAGCGTATGTCGCCGCCTCACACGCGCACCTGCAGCCGCAGGTACGCCCGCCGCCCTTTGTACGCGCGCCATGCAGCCTGCGCGCATGCGTGTTGTTGACACATGCATGCCAGGCAGGCGGTGCGCAGTGCAGGGCACGCGCGGTGCGCCATGTGTGTCCACGCATGGGGTTTGCATGCGCATGGGGTGTGTCAAGCAGTCGTCAGTCAGCGCCAACCTGAATGACAGTCGCAGCCCTGTTCTTTCGCTGGTGCTCCGCGGTGCGTGTATTCACCGCCGTGCACCCGCCTCTATATGCTGCCTGCAGCATCGTGGCGCACGCACGCGCGCGGGAGCGCGCACTGGGCCTCAGCTGTCTCCTGCAAGTTCGGAGCATTGCAAGTGTGGGGGGGCAGTGTGGGCGTTACCCTGGGCGTCTTCTTGAACGAGCCCCCCCCAAGTAGCCGGAGTAGTAGCCACTCATCATGGCGCCCTCTAAAAGCAAAGGAAAGTCCGTGGATGGGCGGCCGGACCCCGCGCACTTCGAGCAAGTCGGCGTGAGAATATACGAGAGCCTCAAGCCAGATGAGCCGCAGCCGCTCCTCAATCACCTCATCGCCTGCGTCACGCTCACGATCTATGGTGCGCTTCGATGCATGCATGCGCGCATAGCAGCGCATGCGAGAGACGCTATAATCAGTGTCATCCATGACAGACAGTGACAAATGGATGCTGACAAATGCACGCCGCCACTTGCCCACCCTAAGGTAGCAATGCGCGTGTCGGGCAATTAAGCACACGGCTGCACCCTGTGCCCTACTAACAGTGCTGTGGGCGGGGCACGGGGCATGCATGGTGGCCCATGCGCTCGACGCCCATGCATGCGTGGTGACCATGGCACGATGCCCAACACCCCTCGCTCCTCCTCCCCAGTCGGCTGGGTCAACATCTTCTTCTTCCTGCTGGTCGGCGCGTGCTTCTCCAGGGTTTGCCTCTACATCGTGATAACGCTGATGTCGACGCTGCTGCTGCCGCCTGGCCCGCTCCTGTGGGGCTCCTTCCTGCGCATGTCGCTGTTCAAGACGTGGCGCGAGTACTTCAGGCGGGTCCTGCGCACCGGCACTCGCGCTGCACTGCACGTATGCGTGCACTGCGCACGCACACACGCACACCCACGTGGTGGGGGCCCCTGACACCGACGCGCCCCACCAATCCTTATCATTACGCCCCCCCCCCCCGACACACACACGCACGCACGCACACGTGCTGTGTGTGACATGCACACGCACGCACATTCAGGATGAGCTATCTGATGGAGGAGAAGATAGAGCCCAACAAGAAATACATCCTTGCTGAGTTCCCGCACGGCCCCATCAACACGCTCACACACACACACACACACACACTCAGGATGAGCTATCTAATGGAGGAGAAGATAGAGCCCAACAAGAAGTACATCCTTGCTGAGTTCCCGCACGGCGCGTTCCCGATCGGCCCGATCGTCGCGAGCACGCTGTTCCAGACGCTTTTCCCGCATGTGAGTGTGGGCAGTGTGAATATTGCTACACACGCAAAGTGTGAGGAGCCATACGCACTCACCCAGAATGAGTTCCCGATTGGCCCGCTCGTCGCGAGCACGCTGTTCCAGACGCTCTTCCCGCATGTGGGTGTGGGAAGTGTGGAGCGCCAAACATGGAGTGTGAATGAGAGAGAGCCACACCCTTGATGCTGATGATGAGTTTACAATCTGTGTCTGATCGATGCAGCTTTACAATCCGCTTCGGGTCGAGCAGGCAGAAGGGGTACACCTGCAGCCCCCTTCCCCTTCCTCCCTCACACCCACCAACACACACGCATGTGCACACACGCACACGCGCATAAACACGCACACACACACACATGCACGCACACACACACATGCCCCCCCCCCCCCCCCCCCCCCCCCCAGGTGCCCATCTACTCGGTCGCCACTGACTCTCCCCCACACCCACCCACCCATGCACACACACACACACACACCAGGTGCCCATCTACTCGGTCGCCGCGACGTCCCTGTACTACATTCCCTTCTGGCGCAACTTCATCACATGGGTCGGCAGCCTGCCCGCCTCCAAGCACAACTTCAAAATCTTGCTCAAGAAGGGCATGGTCGCGGTCGTGCTGGGGGGGATCGCAGAGGTGCGTGCATGTGTGCGTGTGTGTGTGAGTGCATGGGTGAGCGTGTGTGTGAGCGTGCGTGTGAGCGTGCGAGTGTGTGTGTGTGTGCGCGTATGGCCCCCGGTGCTCTCTCTCCGACACACACTCCCGCCCACTCCCTCCACCACCACCACCCCCCGCCTACTACCCCTGCCACAGATGCACATGTTAAAGGCGTCCAACAAGACTGTAAAATCGACCATGCTGTGCCAAGAAGGAGCGCATGGAAAAACTGCACAGAACACGAACCGAACCCTGCGCGCATCACACACGCATCCCCCCCCCCCACTCTCCCCGCCAAAGACACACATGCTGTGCGCCAGCAAGGAGCGCGCATGGAAGATGCGCAGCCACACCCACACACACGCTGCACAGCGAACGCACCGACATGCGTTCACACACACCCTCCCCCGCCCACTCCCCTGCCACAGATGTACATGCTGTGCGCCAAGAAGGAGCGCATGGAAGCTGATCAGCCACACATGCACACACAAACTGCACAGCAAACACACCGCCCCACGCGCGCATCACACGCGCTCACTCCCCCCCCCCTTACCCGCCACATGTGTGCATGCTGTGCGCTGTGGCACCTCAACACGCACTCCCCCTCCGCCACACACGCATGCACACACGCACGCCCCGCTAGAAAATGCACGTACTCCTGCCCCCCCCCAAACACACATGATGTGCGCCAAAAAGGAGCGCGCGTGGAGCTGCTCGGCCACACACGCACACACAAACTGCACAGAACACGCACTAACATGCATTCACCCCCCCCCCCCCCCCCTGTCACTCCCCCTGCCACAGATGTACATGCTTTGCGCCAAGAAGGAGCGCACGTGAAGCTGTCCGGCCACACACACACACACACACACACACGCACTCACGTGGCCACATACACGCTGCACAGCAAATGCACCGACATGCGCTCACTCCCCCCCCACCACCACCACCACAGATTTATATGCGGCCTGCCAAGAAGGAGCACGCGTGAAGCTGCCCGGCCACACACACACACACACACACACACGTGGCCACACACACACACACACGCTGCACTGCAGACGCACCGACATGCGTTCACTCCCCCACACACACACCGCCCGCCACAGATGTACATGCTGTGCGCCAAGAAGGAGCGCACGTGAAGCTGCCCGGCCACACACACACACACACACACGCGTGGCCACACACACACACACACGCTGCACTGCACTGCAGACGCACCGACATGCTTTCACTCCCCCCACACACACACCGCCCGCCACAGATGTACATGATCTGTGCCAAGAAGGAGCGCGTGAAGCTGCCCGGCCACACACACACACACACACGTGGCCACACACACACACGCTGCACTGCACTGCAGACGCACCGACATGCTTTCACTCCCCCCCCCACACAACCGCCCGCCACAGATGTACATGCTGTGCGCCAAGAAGGAGCGCACGTGAAGCTGCCCGGCCACACACACACACACACGTGGCCACACACACACACGCTGCACTGCACTGCAGACGCACCAACATGCGTTCACTCCCCCCACACACAACCGCCCGCCACAGATGTACATGATCTGTGCCAAGAAGGAGCGCACGTGAAGCTGCCCGGCCACACACACACACACACACGTGGCCACACACACACACGCTGCACTGCACTGCAGACGCACCGACATGCTTTCACTCCCCCCCCACACAACCGCCCGCCACAGATGTACATGCTGTGCGCCAAGAAGGAGCGCACGTGAAGCTGCCCGGCCACACACACACACACACACGTGGCCACACACACACGCTGCACTGCACTGCAGACGCACCGACATGCGTTCACTCCCCCCCCACACACACCGCCCGCCACAGATGTACATGATCTGTGCCAAGAAGGAGCACGCGTGAAGCTGCCCGGCCACACACACACATGCTGCACTGCAGACGCACCGACATGCGTTCACTCCCCCCCCCCACACACCGCCCGCCACAGATGTACATGATCTGTGCCAAGAAGGAGCGCACGTGAAGCTGCCCGGCCACACACACACACACACACACACACACACACGTGGCCACACACACACACACTGCACTGCACTGCAGACGCACCGACATGCGTTCACTCCCCCCACACACAACCGCCCGCCACAGATGTACATGATCTGTGCCAAGAAGGAGCGCGTGAAGCTGCTCGGCCGGAAAGGGTACGCGAAGATCGCTGTCGAGCAGCAGGCGAGTTGATGGTTCTGCTCATTGACGTGCACACACATGTGCATGCACACAACACACACAACACACACAACAACAACACACACACACACATACACACACACACAACCCACCAACCAGTCAACCAACCAACCAAGCGTTACATGAGGCCGTCCGCATGCACCGGCAATGCCTGTACTACTAACAGCAATACACACACACACACGCGCGCGCGTGCGCAGATCGACGGCGTCATTCCGCTCTACTTTGTTGGCAGCTTGCGCTGCCTCGACAACACACACACACACACACACATGCTCACCACCACTACCACACGCACACACACACACACATGCGCGCAAATCGACGGCGTCATTCCGGTCTACTACTTTGGCAACTCGCGCTGCCTCGACATCACACACACACATACACATGCCCCTCCCCACCACCACACACACACACACATGCCTCCCCTCCCACCACCACACGCGCAGATTGACGGCATCATTCCGGTCTACAACTTCGGAAACTCGCGCTGCCTCGACAACACACACACACATGCCTCCCTCCCCGCCGTCACACACACTCACACAAACGCACACACACAGATGCCCCCCCTCCCCCTCTCCCACCACCACGCGCAAATCGACGGCATCCCTGTGTACTATCTAGAGCAACTTTATTTCTCACACACACACACACACACTCTTTTGATAAGATTCGTGCCAGCAAGAAGATGCAAGTGCAGTCTAAGATGCGGGTTTACAATACTTTCGTGCTGCCCCACTTTCTGTACAGCTGCGAAACATGGGCCCCTACTAAAACACAACTGACTCGATTGGAGGTTGCCCACTCTAACTGCCTTCGTCGCATTCTGGGTGTGCGCCTGGTCGACCGGCACAGATTAACTTATATTCGGCAGGCGTGCGACACTGAGCCGATTGAGAGCCTTGTGGCAAAGCGATCAATGCAGTGGCTAGGCCATGTGAGGCGCATGCCGGCTTCACGTCTTCCTCGTACGACTTTTGACTGCACAATGGATGTGGCTCGGCAGCTAGGCCGGCCTCCAGCCTCCTCCCGACACTATTTTCTCAAGCTACTGATTCAGCAGCTAGGCGAAACTAGTGGCACTCGTTCTGATTGGAAGACTTTTTCGGACACGGCGTTTGAGCGTGCTCAGGATAGGGTCGGGTGGAGAGCCGTGGTGTACGGACCGGCTGCCCCTCAGGCGCCGGCCCCTCCACCACGGCGGTCAAGTAGATTGGCAAGCGCCACTTGACCCCCTATCCCCTAGAAGCAGTTAGGACCTATTTTGGAGGCGTCGCACAATAGCTCTCCTTTTTGCTCTGGGACTACACGTTGGCAGGCAGCCGGCTGGTGGCTACCGCCCCTCACAAGTAATTGTTAGGGCCAGAACTGGACTTGGGTCTAGGCGGTGGTACTAGGACTAGAGGTAGTCTTTGCTGGAAAGCCGATGTAACTGTAACTGCGACACTGAGCCAATTGAGAGCCTTGTGGCAAAGCGATCAATGCAGTGGCTAGGCCATGTGATGCGCATGCCGGCTTCTCGTCTTCCTCGTACGACTTTTGACTGCACAATGGATGTGGCTCGGCAGCAAGGCCGGCCTCCAGCCTCCTCCCGACACTATTTTCTTAAGCTACTGATTCAGCAGCTAGGCGAAACTAGTGGCACTCGTTCTGATTGGAAGACTTTTTCGGACACGGCGTTTGAGCGTGCTCAGGATAGGGTCGGGTGGAGAGCCGTGGTGTACGGTCCGGCTGCCCCAGGCGCCGGCCCCTCCACCACGGCGGTCAAGTAGATTGGCAAGCGCCACTTGACCCCCTATCCCTAGAAGCAGTTAGGACCTATTTTGGAGGCGTCGCACAATAGCTCTCCTCTTTGCTCTGGGACTACACGTTGGCAGGCAGCCGGCTGGTGGCTACCGCCCCTCACAAGTAATTGCTAGGGCCAGAACTGGACTTGGGTCTAGGCGGTGGTACTAGGACTAGAGGTAGTCTTTGCTAGAAAGCCGATGTAACTGTAACTGTAACACACACACACACGCTCACACACTCACACTCGCGCACGTGCAGATCGACGGCGTCGTTCCGGTCTACTACTTCGGCAACTCGCGCTGCCTCGACAACACACACTCACCCACACACACACCTGCCCCCCTCCCCACCACCACACACACACACACACATGCACACACACACACAGATGCCCCCCCCCCTCTCCCACCACCACACGCGCTTATCGACGGCATCATCCATGTGAACCATCTAGATCAACTTTATTTCTCACACACACACACACACACACGCGTGGACTACTACTTTGGAAACTTGCGCTGCCTTGACAACACACACACACAGTGTCACACAGTGACACACACACACACACATGCCCCCCTCCCCACCATCACACACACACACGCACACACACAGATGCCCCCCCTCCCTCTCTCCCACCACCACACGCGCAAATCGACGGCGTCATCCCTGTGTACTATCTAGAGCAACTTTATTTCTCGCACACACACACGCGCACACACACACACACACATTTTGTGCAGATCGACGGCGTCATTCCGGTCTACTACTTCGGAAACTCGCGCTGCCTCGACATGGGACCTCAGTCACTCGGGGACATCTCGCGCAAGTGGCGCGTTTCGCTCGCGCTCTACATGTGCGTGCGTGTGTGGGTGGGTGGGTGCATGTGGGTGCGCATGCGTGTGAGTGTGCTTGTGCACGTGTGTGTGTGCATGTGAGCGTGTCGAACGCAGTGAGCGTGTGTGTGTGTGTACGCGTGCTCTTCGGGCCATATTTGGCTATCGACGATGCAGGAGGGTCCCCCCCACACTCGTCCCAACTCAGACCCTCACATCACACAGACCCTCACATCACACACACGCACACGCACACACAAGACCCTCACATCACACACGCACGCGCACACACGCAGGCGCATGCATCCGCGCACAGAGATAGAGAGAGTGAGAGAGACGTGCACACACACACACACACACACTCACACGCCTGACCATACACACACACGCATACGCGCAGGTACGGCCGCTTCTGGCTGCCGCTCCCACGACCTGTTCCGATCTGGCTAGTTCACGGAAAGGCGATCGAGGTGCCCAGGTGCGCAGGGAATGCCTGTGATTTCCTCTTCGTTTTTTTATGTAGAAGCTGTACAGCCATTTGCTGAAATTCTGGCTGTGGCTGGCTGCCTTCCAGCTGCCCTCAAGCTGCCCTCAAGCTGCCCTCCAGTGGAGGCATCTATGCGCGCACGCACATGCAACAATAGTTCCCACGCACACACAAAACACACGCACACACACGTGCGCATCACACGGGGTGCATCCACGTAGTATGGTTGACACACGCCGCACGGCGCTCACGCTCACTCACCCTCTCCCTCCCTCCCTCCCGCAGGGTCAATACGACGAGGTGGCGGTCAAGGCTGCCATGGACACACACACACACACACACACATGCATACATACAATCACAACCACACACACAGACACACGCTCACACACACAATCACACACGCTCTCCCTTCCCCCGTCCCTCCTTCCCTCGCTGCAGGGTCGATGTGAACGACCCGGCGGCTGTCGAGGCTGCGATGGACATCGTCCACGACAAGCTCGTCAAGGAGCTGCAGGAGCTGTACGACCGCCACAAGGCCGCGTACGGATGGGCGGACCGCCCGCTCTCGATCGAATGAGGGATGCGCGAGAGTGTGTGTGTGGGGGGGGGGGCGAGTACGCGAGAGCGATAGAGGGAGGGAAGGAGAGGAGGGGACGGAGGGAGAGTGAAAGTGCTGCTCGTGCTCCTTGTTCCATGTGAGAATCCCCAAGACCACCCTGTGCCCAGCCAGTGGTGGAGGTGGATTGCCCTTTTGCAGAGAAGTGTCGTAATGCAGGATGCCAGAATGTACAACTGGGTTTAGTCAGTCTCAGAGACATGAGCAACAGGAGTGCAACAGCGCGTAACAACACCCACCTTTGCCTTAATCGCGGCCTGTGGGGGGCGTGGCGACCCATAGGCCTCGTAGAGCTTGCGGCGGGCAAGGGTCCAAATGGATTCGCCACACCCGGGCACATCGCCGCCCCTCGTGCCTCTGTCCCCCCCACCACTACCCCTCGTGCTGCCTGACCTATTGGCACACGATCCCACTTGCCACTTTCGCCACAGATCCCTTCTTCTGCACGTGGCCTGTTGCCAGTCGAGTTGCCAGCCTCTCTCTCCCCCTCTACTCCGCAGCCGCCTCTCTCCCATCCAGCATCACGCAGAGGACTTCATTTGCATCCGTCGGTGCCCTCGCCTCTCTGAAGCGCAGCTGTGTAAAGCCTTTCGGTCCTGGACACAGCACCTTCCCTCACCTGGCTCTCGCACACAACACAGCCGGGGATGGACGGATTCAAGGTGCGTGGCCTGGAGGGGGGGTAGGGGCGCGGGAGCGGGAGCGCATCGCATCGCAGATATCGCGGACGTGTACAGCAGAGAGGGCAAAGGGTTGCCCATTCTGCGCAGGACAGCACGCACTGACGTGAGCAACAGCATGCCCAAAGCAGCCGGGGGGTAGGCAGAGGGCTGCTGATGAGGTGCTGATGTACTGCCACACGCGCACACGCATGCACACGTGCAGTGGGGCTCACGCACACACACACACACACTCCCTGTGGCACGCACGCACACATGCAGATCACCAAGCAGCTGGGCAAGGGGAGCTATGGCACGGTGTACAAGGTGCAACGCGAGTCTGACGGAGAGTTGTACGCTCTGAAGGAGACTGATCTCAGCAACGCGTCGAGCGTCGAGCGCAACGACGCGGTGAACGAGGTGCGTGTGTGTGCGTGGAGCACATACACAGCCATCGATCAAAACATGCTGCGTATGCGCGCGGCGTACGCGTGCGTGTGTGTGTGTGCGTGCGTGCGTGTGTGTGTAGGAGTGTGTGTGTGTGCGTGTGTGCGAGTGTCGGCCGTGGGACTGACCCCCACGTGTGCGCTCCCAGGTTCGCCTGCTCGTCTCAATGAACGACCCATCCGTCATCCGCTACCACGAGGCATTCCTGCACGGCAAGAAGCTGTGCGTGGTCATGGAGTACGCGCCGTTTGGGGACCTCAAGTACTACATCGCAAAGGGGCAGCGCCTCGCGGCGCCGTTTCCCGAGGGTGAGCATCGCGTCGCGCATTGCACGCGCACATCCACACGCGCGCGCACACACACACACACACGCACACACACACACAAACTCACGAGCACGTACACAAGCGCCCACTCGCACGCCCACGTGCACACACTCATGCGCACACCCCGGTCCGTGTGCACACACACGCAGAGGCCATCTGGCGCATCTTCCTCCAGCTCGCGCGCGGGCTCGAGGTGCTCCACGCCGCGCACGTGATGCACCGCGACATCAAACCGGCCAACGTGTTTCTGTGCTCGGGCGACCTCCTCAAAATCGGCGACTTCGGCGTCGCCAAGGCGATGACGCACCGCAGCGAGTTTGCGCGCACGCAGATCGGCACGCCGCTCTACATGGCACCCGAGGTGTGGTCCGGCCGCCCGTACTCGTACAGCTCCGACCTCTGGTCCATGGGCGTCGTGCTGTACGAGATGATGACGCACCGGCTGCCGATCGAGGCGCGCTCAATCCCCGAGCTCAAGGCCAAGGCGCTGCGCGGGCGCTACGCGCCGATCGCGCCCGGGCGCTACTCGGACGACCTGCGCGGCGTTTGCCACGCGCTGCTGTCGCTCGACGCGAAGAAGCGCCCGTCGCCGGCGACCATCCTCGCGTCGCCCGCTGCGGCAAGGCACCTGCCCAGTCTGCCGATCGCGGCGCCCGCGCGCGGCTCGACGCCGTTCCTCTCGACGATCGTCGTCCCGCGCAACCTGAGCGACCTGCCGCGCGTGCTGCCGGGTGCTTCGTACCCCACGGCGGCGGCAAAGAAGGCAAGCGAGGAGGAGGAGGAGCTCGAGGCGGCGGCTGTGCCCACTCTGCCATCCCTCCCACCCGTCCGCGTGCCGTCTCCGTCGCCGTCGGCGTCGCCCTCGCAGAACCGCTACACATCGCCCGCGCAGAACCGCTCGGTATCGCCCTCGCAGAACCGCTACGCATCGCCCGCGCAGAACCGCTCCGTATCGCCCTCACAGCACCGCGCCGCGTCGCCCGCACAGTACCGCGGCGCGTCGCCCGCACAGCACCGTGGCGCGTCGCCGTCGGCATCGCCCTCACAGAAACGCGACGCGTCGCCGTCGCTGCGCGCCATGCCCGCGGCAGCGCGCGGTTTCGCGATCGGCGGCGCGCTCGCCAAGGTGCACCCGATGCCCGCGAGCATCGGATCGGCAGCAGCAGCCGCTGCTGTTGCGCTGCTGCCCAGAGCACTGCCGAGGCCGGCGGCCAAGGCGGCCGCGCGGCCGCCGCGGCTCTCGTTCGGCGGGATGAAGGTGCACCCGATGCCCGTGAAGATGATGGCGGTGCCGAGCGCGGTTGAGGCGGCGGCCGCTGTCCGCAGGCATTGCTCCGACGCGGGGCCCACCTCGAGCCCGCAGCCGCCTGCGCTCGAGGCGCAGCACTCGTTCGACGCGCTCCCGGTGCCGTCGGCCATGCCCCCGCGCTTCAGCTTCAACATCCTGCGCCGAATCTCGGTATCGTGAGCAGAGCTGAGCAGCGCAGCGGCGGCCCGTGCGACACGCCATGTACTGCAGCCTTGTCCCATTTCCCTCAACCCAACTGCCATGCATTTAATTTGCATCGATCCATTGATCGGTTTCTCCACTGTGTTCCTTGATCCATTAATCCACTGCGTTCGTTCTATGAAAGTAGCATGCAACTTCTCCATGACCATCGCTCGGAGTAGAGATGCGTTTTTTTGCGCTCTCCCCATGTAACACGCCTCAATGCACAAACAAAGAACGATGTCACCAGAAGCTTCCTCGGAAGAACCTGCCGCTTGTCCACTCTCTCCTAGCATTGTAACCACTGCACAGACACCCACACAAACAGCCGTCTGCGTCATGGAGACTCGCTCTCGCGTGCCAACTCATTCTTACAATCGAGAACCCCCCCTCCGAACCCAGTCAAAAGTACACACTACAAACATGTGCTCGGCGCACAGGCAGCTACCACTTGGCTATTGCTTCGCGAAGGTGACCATCATCGCGTTCGTCGGCGTGACCTTGAACCCCTGCAGCCCGCTCATCGCGACGCCCGACTGGCCCTCGTTCTCGTACTCGACGAACGCGATGCCCGGCCGTGCCTCGACCATGCGCACCTGTGCCATGTGTGTGTCACAAGTCGGGCGGCCGCATGGGGGCATGAGCAAGAGAGAGGGAGCGCGTGGGGGCAAGAGCAAGAGGGAGGGAGCGTGTATGCGCGCAAGTGGGGGGCAGTGGGCGTTCACGGGTGTGCGCGCACGGCAGTGCGTGCGTGCGCGCCAGGGGTTTCCTTGGGGTCAGTCATCTTTTTGTTTTTACCGAAGAGGATTTCATCGGGATTTCCCCCGGAAAAAATTGCCTCCGTCGCTTTTCCTGAACGCACCCTCCCCAAAACCATCGGGGGCGCGCCCTTCGTCACGCTTTATTTTGTTTCCCGATCGGGAAGGAAAACCCTGGTGCGTGCATGTGTGCGCGTGCAGCGTGGCACGCAAATGGAGCAGCAGCGGGGGCGCGACATTCGGGCACGCTTCATTTAGTTTCCTGATCGGGGAGGAAAACCCTGGTGCGCGTGTGTGTGCACGTGCAGCGTGGCACACAAATGGAGCACCAGCGGAGACGCGCATCCGCCCCTGCCCCCCCCCCTCCCGCCAAGGCCTGCCACAAGGTCACAGGTGTGACTGCACCCACCTCCTTGAACCCGGGGAACTGCTGGAACAGCAGCGAGAGCATCTGGTCCGTGCTCGACTCTGGCAGGTTCTCCACAAACAGGATCTTGTTGGGCATCGCGTGCATCGCGGGCCCGGGCCCACCCATGCCCATCTGCGCGTGGTGTGGTTGGTGTGTGTGTGTGGGGGGGGGGGGGAGACGCCAGCGTCGTCGTCGGCAGCGCGCCCGGCACAGCCGACTGCCTGCACCAATCGCCACTCGATCGCAACTCTGGTGGGCCTGTAACACGCAGCGCGGCGTGGTGATGGCGCGTGTGCCACGCATGCGCAAGGCCATGGAGAAGGCCATGTGTGTGCACAGCATGCACGCATTCCCCCACAACACGCATCCCCAGGCCATGTGTGTGCATCCCCAGGCCATGTGCGTGCACTGCGTGCATGCACGCACCCCCCCTACACACGCAGCAGCTCGCCGTGTGTGCATGCCGCACGCATGGCTCTGTGCATCGCAGCCCTGCTGGCGACTCACCGGTGCCCCTGGTGCGCCTGCACCAGATCCCTTGCCCCGCTTCATCAGAGTCTCTGCGGGGTGCGGCGGGGTGAGGTGGGAGGGGTGGTGGATCATGCCCATGCACGCCATGCAAGCGGCCACCATGCATGGTTGCTGCCCCACCTCTCGCCACCACGTTCTTCTTTGAGCGTTCCGCCTTGGACGGCTTGAACGACCCGTCAACCTTGGCCACCGCGTCCGACTTGGTCTTGGCAAAGGTGATCCGCTGCGAGCGCACAGTGCACACCACAGCGGATGAGCGCCCCCTCACAGTGCATGGGCCCCTCTACGGTGGCACGCACTACCCAGTGGCACTCACGATCGGCTTGTCGAAGAAGGGGAAGCCCTGCATGGTGCGCAGCGCGTTGGTCGCGGCGGCGACGTCCGTGAAAACGATCCACGCCTGCCCCCGCATGCGGAAAGTCTTCAGCGCCACGACGTCGATGATCTTGCCGAATTGGGAGAACATGGCGTACATGCACTTCTTCAGCTCTGCGTGCAGGCATGGGGTGGGGGCATGGGTGCTCGGGTCCCTCCAGCATCCCTCGCCCCCGCCCTCGCCTTGCATGCACGCGCATGGGACGTCCAAGAAGTTGCCTGCACGCACCATCCTTGTTGAGCTTCTCGTACAGGTTGTTCACATAGAGCGTCTGGTTAGGCGGGACATCCATCTTACGTCTCCCCCCAAAACACACGCAAGGCGCAGGCTGATGCGACGGAAAGCTGGAGCCTGGGTGGGTCGCGTTGTGAGGCCCATGCATGCATGCACTTCGCATGCATGCAACGGACCCACACTTCTGGAATAATAAAATAACCAACCAACCAACAACCCACACGCACACACGCATATTCAACAACGCAACCACACAAATGCACATAACACACACACACACACACACACACACACTCAAACATAACACACACACAAGCAACACACACACAGCTCGCACACAGACACGCGCGATGCCTCTGTGCGTGCCTGCAGGACTGTAGCTTGAGCCGGTCAACGCTCGACTTCATCGAGCTGTGCCACAGTGGAGGGGTGTGGGACTCCCTCCACGCACACGCAGGGGGGGGGGGGGCGGCGGGCGGGCGGGATCTTCATCTCACAGCATGCGTTGCAGGAGGAGGAGGAGGCAGTGGAGGAGGAGGAGATGGTGTAGTGACAGGCCAGTGACAGGCGTGGCAGGTCCTTTACGGAGGACCTCCTTGCCGTAGCCAAGCCAGCCAGCGTGTGTGTGCAGCAGCCTGTTTGTACCCCGCGGTGAGCGCCCGTTTGAGGCCTGCTCGACAGCCAAGCCAGCGAGGTTGTCTTGTGTGTAGACGCGTCTCGTTTCGCATACTGCCCCGTGCATTTTGTGCTGCAAAAGTTTCGCCGGTGTGCGGTTGTGTGAAGTGGGCGACTCTCGCCCTGCAGCTCTCGCCCTTGTTTACACCCTTGTGCCGAGCCTATTAGCTGTACCTCTGCCCCCCATCTCCCTCCTCATCCCCTTTCGTCCCCATTCTCAGCACAGACTGCTCTCCCCCCCCATCACGAGAGATGTGAGACGTAGCCAGGCCAGTCACAGACGAACTCGACACCCACTAGCGCCGGCATGATCATGCTGGTCCAGTGCGTACGCGCATGTGGGGGTTTACCCTCACCCCCTACCAGGTAGCCAGCTAGCTTCAGACTGAAACCGAGTCAAGGTGTCGGGCGCGAGCGCCGACACAGGTCTCATACGTCATTACTGGAGTCACGCAGACTGTAACATCCATCATCATCAGTGGGTGGCGAGCTCGTCGCGCTCATGAGCGCGGCGTGAGCTAGCCCCGGGTCGAGTGCGGCATAGGCCTGCCTACAAGTGCGCACCCGGGGGGCAGTGGTGGCAGGCCTGCGCGATGTGACCGGCTGCCGCTGGGTGCAGCCCCAGGTGGGGTGTGGTCGCTCGAGGGGGGGGGGGGGGGGGGGATGAAGAGGCGTGTGAGGAGGCTGAAGGATTTAGGAAGGGAAGGGGGCGCCACCTGACACTGGTGCTCACTCGGCGAGGCGCGAGAGGTCGTTGCACGTGCTGATCATGAGTGCAGGGCAGTGCGCGTGGTGTACAGGCAGGCAGGCCGAGAGTATCTTGCCATCACTCAACACGCACCAACCAGCCGGCCCCTCCACCACGGCGGTCAAGTAGATTGGCAAGCGCCACTTGACCCCCTATCCCCTAGAAGCAGTTAGGACCTATTTTGGAGGCGTCGCACAATAGCTCTCCTTTTTGCTCTGGGACTACACGTTGGCAGGCAGCCGGCTGGTGGCTACCGCCCCTCACAAGTAATTGTTAGGGCCAGAACTGGACTTGGGTCTAGGCGGTGGTACTAGGACTAGAGGTAGTCTTTGCTGGAAAGCCGATGTAACTGTAACTGCCTGCTCTTGACAAAGCCAGCGCGCACACCCAACATCGTAACACATTGGCGTGGCACCAGCGTGGCTCCTGGAGTAGGTACTTCCTGCTGGCATTATATTCTGGCAACATTGTGGTCCTCACGAACAAAGTGGTGGTAGTGATACAACAATGACTCAAAGGAGCTGAAGGTCCATGATCTTTGGGTGGTCGCTAGTGTTTACAAGCTTTATGCATGGTCAAAAATGTCTGCAGCGGTTCTCAAGCAAGTACCCATCTGATTCGGACGCAGACATCAATGCGTCGCACTCAAGGCTGGAGGTACAGTGAGTTGGATCCAATCTGGGTGCTTTCGTGACTGCGGGTGCAGCATCGGCTGGGGAAGGCTGGTGGGTCCACGAGCCGAGGGTTTGGGTTATCTTAATCACGAAGCGTGGCGCAGGTACGTGGCCTTCTGCTGCTGCGGCGTCGCACCCAGGATGGTGAACGTGCCGCTCTCCTTGAACTGCTTGTGCACACCATTGAAGATCTCCTTCACCTTCGCCTTCTTCACCTCAGGGCTGCCGAGAGCGTTGATGTCGTCGGCGCGAGCGGCAATGGCCTGCATAGACATAGAGGCGCGGAAGCTCTCCGCCGTCTGCCCGAACGACGAGTGGTACTCGTGCGCGTGCCCTTGAGCTTGCCCTCGAGGACCTTGCCCCCCACGATCCTGGAAGGCATGAGCATGTTGGGCTGCAGAGCGCCCGTGGCGCGCAGCGCCACCTTCGTGTTGTCGCCGCTGAAGTAGAGGTCCTTGAAGGCAGCCGCAAACGTGTGCGCCGTGGCAGAGATGATCGCCTGCCTGTCGAGGCCCGTGAGGTTGGAGACCCCATCATTAAACGCGGTGACCTCGGTCGTGCGCTAGCGTCGCTCCTCCATCAGCTCGTTCCAGCTGGCCTGCATGGTGCCGATGACGCTGAGCAGGCATGAGATGAGCGCCGTGACGCAGTTTAGGTAGGGTGCCAGCGCGGGCGTGTCAGCCAGCAGCAGGCCCACGACGGTCACCATGCCAGGCCCGGTCACAGTGACCTTCTTGTCGCACTCTTTCTTGTAGCCGCCGCGCAGTCTGTGCCTGATGATGCCGTTGTAGTGCTCGCCCTGGTGCACAGACGGGTTGAGCTCGAGCACGCGCAGCACTTCGTCGCAGCTCTTGTGGACGAGCTCTGCTACGTCCCTCACAGTGCGCTGTCCCAGCAGTCCGTCGAGCTGAAACACAGCGACCGCCTGGTGGAAGGAGCGAGGTGGGTGGGGGGGGTGGGGGGGGGCAGTCAGGGGAAATTAAGGCCGTGATGATGGACCCTTACAGTAGTTACAGGGCCCGAGGCCCGACCCACGGCTGGCTACCCCTCCCAGCAGCAGTGAGCGCTCGACCCAGACAGGTCATTGGGCCCCCCAGATCCACCCTACAGCAAGCATGCCCAGAGTGGTGGTGGTGGTGGTGTGGTGGTGCAGGATATTTGCTACGGCAGGTGTGTGTGGCTGTGCAGGATGCAGGAGATTTGCTAGGATCAGGGCTTGCCCCCACACATGGATGCAGTGCTGAGGGAGGCCTCCCTAATCTCCGCTGCCCCGATGGGAGGCAGTTTTTACAGTTTTTACATGTACACGCCCGGAGGACCCCGGGGCGTGAGTTAAGGCCTAGACTACACGTCTAGGGGAGCTCTACTAGTAGAGCCCGCAGGGCCACGCAGCGCGCCAGTATGGGGGGCAGCTCCACCGACCTGTTTGCGGCGTGTTGGTGTTAGGGGGCTGACGAGGGACTCTCCCCCCCCCCCCCCCCCCCCCGTGAGGCATTAGGCCTCACTTGCCCTGGTCCCGTAACAGTTGGCCTCTGCCCTGCAGAATGGCTGCTTTGCTCCGGGGGGGCTGCTGGCCGCTGGCTGCTGGCTGCTGGCTGGCGACTGGGTACTAGCTGCTGACTGCTGGCTGGCTGCTGGCTGGCTGCGGGGTACAGGCTGCTGCCTGGCTACTGGCTGCTGGCTGGCCTCTGCCCTGCAGCATTTCTGCTTTCCTCTGGGGGGGCTGCTAGTGCTGCCTGCTGGCTGGGTACTGGCTGCTGGCTACTGGCTGGCTGGCTGGCTACTGGCTGGCTGCTGGCTACTGGCTGGCTGGCTGCTGCTGGCTGGCTGCTGGCTGGCTGCTGGCTGGCTGGCTGCTGGCTGGCTGGCTACTGGCGGCTGATTGCTGGCTGGCTGCTGCTACTGGCTCTACTGGCTGAATGCTGCTGGCTGGCTGCTGGCTGGCTGTTGCTGCTGGCTGCTGTCTGTCTGGCTGCTTGATGACTACAGGCCGCTGGCTGGCTACTAAGAAGCAGGCTGACTGCTGGTGCATACACTCACGCACGCAGCGGAGTGAGGATGTGAGTGATGCGATGCGAGCCGCGGAGTGAGGATGTGATTTCGCTATTCTGGCCGAGTTGGGAGGGCGAACTGATAGACGGACACTGATTACACCACCTACTCGCTAGCTTTTCTGGTGTCTGACGATCCCACTCGCCCTTGCATCCGACGGGGGGTGGAAAAAACGATGGAGTTCCCACCATAGTTCCGGCTACAAAACAACAACTAAACGCAGTGTAAAGAAAACGAATGTGTGTGTGTGTGGGGGGGGGGGGGCGGGCCTTGCAGCTTGGGATGCTGAGAGTGGCCACAAGTGCTGGAGCGAGAGACGACAGCGTGCTAAACGAAACCATTCTTTTCCCGCAGGTATGTGCAATATATATGCGCGCTTGCAAACCACTTCAGCGTGTGGGTGATACACCCCTCTCACTCCCGGGAATCAAATAAAAAACTGCGCACTATGGTGTGCTATGTGTATTTGCAGTGTGGGTGAAGTGTGAGTGGTGTGAAACCATATGTGGTCAAAGAGGCGGTTCATGATCAGGGCTCTCCTACGCCCCTGCATACCACGTGCACTCTTCATCACGCGCCATTGAGAGGCGTCAACTCCCAGTGGGCCCATGGACCACGTATCAGCACCTCTCTTCTTGGGCGATATCGTCGTGAGGGCTGCTCAGAAGATGGCACAGCAGGCAGCCAGGCAGCCGGGCATTGGTTGGGAGCAGGTAGGCAGGCATGATGGTGTCGTCGCAACAGCCACGGACCGACAGGTAGCCAGGCCACAGGCCGACAGGCAGAGCAGGTAAGCTCCGATCACCGGACCTGGTACGACCGCAGCGTCATCGTCGTGAGGGTTGCTGCTCAGATGCCGTCTCCCGACGAGCTGCACAGAAGAAGGGCGGTGGTGCCGCAACAGCCACAGGCCGACAGGCGGAGCAGGTAGACTCCGATCACCGGACCTGGTACGACCGCAGCGTCATCGTTGTGAGAGTGCAGCAGAAGAAGAAGATGAAGAAGAGCGAGCAGTAGCCGAGGTAGGTCCACTTGTCGACGTTCTCCAGCGCAAAGTAGGTGAGCACGGTGGTGCCCTGCGCACGTGTGTGTGTGTGTGAGGTACGCCCATGTGTCGAGCTCTGCAACGCGAAGTAGGTGAGCACGGTGGTGCCCTGCGCACGTGTGTGTGTATGTGTGTGTGTGCGTGTGTGTGTGTGTGTGTTGTGTATACATACCGTATTGATCAGAGGATTTGGTGAAACAAAGTTTGGCAAATTTACCAAATGGCGTGCGCAGCGTTAATGCGCGCCGGAAAATGTATTTAAGGCGTATCATCAGCGAAAAATGAGTGTGGGGTATGAACGGCCCCCCGAGTCGAATGCCGCAAATCATAGGTATAAAATGATCCACGCGACGAGAGCTTTCTGAATCTGTGTCCAATTGTAAATTACGACGTTTTGGAGACCCAGAAAACGCAGTTTTAATATTTGTCCATTGGAGGTTCACTCTGCCTGTGCCGCCACAGCCACTCTGGACAGCCGCTGGGATTCATCCTCAGCCGGGATCCCACCGGGAAAAGAGTCTAGGGAGCAGCAGGAACAGCAGAGGGAGAACAGGTTGGCCGCACGCGCAGCGCTGCTAGCAGCCGCCACAGCAGCACCCGTGCCGGGCGTGTAACTAAACAAACGCGGTGGCTGGCGCGTCGAGCCCGCTGGAGTTTAGTGGCTCGGGATGATAGGCGCGTCCATGAGGGCAAGCCCCAACAGCAGGTTGGACGTGAGCCGCCTGCTAATGAACACCCTCTGTAGGGGTTTCGTGTTACGCGATCCTACCTGGAAAAAAAACCGTTTTTTTGTTACCAAACATGTATCTGCAAGCATTAATGCGTCAGCCAGACATTACCAAACATGGATTTTCGGCAGTCAAAAAGTAGAATTTCCAAATTTACCAAACGGTGTTTCACCAAATCCTCTGATCAATACATACATGTACCGATGAAAAAAGTCGGCTTCTTAATTGACCTAAACACGAGGCGGCAGTACTCGCTAGAAGGAGGCCTTTGCTGGAATGTCGAGTGGCAGTCACTAACCGAAAGTACCCGAAAACAACCGCAAGAGGCCGAGATAGTAACCGCACGCACCTGGAACGGCGGGTCGTTATCGCCAAACTGGTTCGCCATGAGCGTGCCGAACGAGTACTTCAGGAAGTCGATGTACGACCACCACTTCCACCTGGGGGGAAGGAGGTGTGGGGAAGTGTGGGGAAGGCATGGGTCGGTGCGGCAAACCAAGAGCGGCCTGCGGCACTACGCGCGGGCGTCACATGCGGTCTGGGGGGGGGTGCGGCGGGGGGGGGGTCTGCGTGGAGCGGAGGTGCACGGGGGGGGGGGCTATAACAATGTATGGGGGGAACCCGCCGTACGTTGCCTTGCGTTGACCAGGAAGCCCACAAAGAGAGGACAGGGTTCACGTCCCACCACTCCCACCATTCACACCACTCCTTCCCGCCACCACCACCACCACCGTTAACACAACAAAATGCCCGCAACACAATGGCAGCAACGGCAGCAATGGCAGCGACAACAACAGCAACGACTACGCAACAGCAGCAGCAGCAACAGCAACAACAACAGCAGCACCACCAAACGCACGCACCACGGCGGGATATCATTTGCGTTGATCAGAAAGCCCGCGAAGAAGACGATCGTGACACCGTAGCTGCGCATGGAAGTGTGTGTGTGTGTGTGTGAGGGTGTGTGGGGGGGGGGGGCGGGGCGGTGTGGGGGGGGGTGTACGTGTGTGGGAGTATGATGCTGTAGCTGTGCATCTGTGTGTGTGAGTGTGTGTGTGCATGCGCGTGTGTGTGCATGTGTGTGATGATGTAGCTGCGCATACCAGGGGAGGAAGGGGGGGGAGAGAAGTGTGTGTGTGTGTGTGTGTGTGTGCGTGTGTGTGTGTGCGTGTGCGTGTGTGTGTGCGTGCCTGAACGCGCACACACCAACGAAAACTCACGTGGGCAGCAGCGCGTTAGCGACGTCAAGGTTTGGCGAGATCGCGGCAACAAAGTATGCGAGCACGATTCCGACAGAGAGCGTCGTGAGGTAGCCGAGCCAGAAGGAGACCCACTCGCCCTGCGCATGCGCGTACCGTGTGTAAGAGGTTTTGGTTTCTGTGTAGCGTTTGCGATTCATCTAAACCCTCAAAACCCTAAAGCCCTAAAACCTTCGACATGGCCCCTGATTGAGAGCGTCGTGAGGTACGAGGTACACACACACACACACACACGACCACACGTGCGCATTCAGCGTGCGTCAAAACGCACCTGCAGCCGCACGCCGTAAAACACAAACGCCGTCATGCCGAGCGATGCGAGCGTCGCGAGCACGAGCTGCAAAGGTGATCAAGTGTGTGTGTGTGTGGGGGGGGGAGTGAGTGGGGGGATGGCGGGGGAAAGTGTGCCTGTGTTGATGGAGTGTGTGTGGGGGGGGAAGTGAGTGTGGGAGGGGTATAATCCCTGGGGGGGGGGGGGGCATGCTGAGCGATGCGAGAGGTGCCAGCACGAGCTGCAAAGGCGTTCAAGTGGGTGTTGGTGTGTGGTGGTGGTGGGGGGGGGCGAGTGAGTGGGGACGGCGGGGGAGTAGGAAGGGGCGCCGGTGGTGGTGAAGTGTGTGTGTGGGGGGAAGTGAGTGTGGGACGGGTTGTTGGGTTGTTGTTGCTGTTGTTGCTGCTGTTGCCCACACACACGCACACAGGCATATATAAAGACACACGTGTGCTCACACACACAGACCCACACACACCTCAAACATCTTGTGCAGCAGGTATGCTCGCACATGCACATGCACACGCACACACGCACGCATGCAATGCAAACGCACAGACACGCACACCACACGCACACACACATGCACACACACAAACACACCTCGTCAAACATCTTCTGCAGCAGATACGTGAACGTGTAGTACAGCCCGTCCCACCGCCACCACAAACACACACACAACACACGCACACACATCCACCCACAGAGAGAGAGACACACACACCTCGTCAAACATCTTGTGCAGCAGATACGTGAACGTGTAGTACAGCCCATCGCTGCGCTCGCGCACAAACAGCAGGCGGTCGATGACGAGTGAGGGGATGTAGGCAGCGGCGCCGAACGCGGGCAGGATGCACATCTGCGTGGTGGGGGAGGAGGGCGTTTGTGTGTGTGTGAGTGTGTGTGCGCGTGTGCGCGTGTGTGTGTGTGCATGTGTGTGTGTGTGTGTGTGTGTACCAACGTGTGTGCGTGTGTGTATGCATGTGTGGATGCGCGTGTGGCGCGCATGGAAATCCACCCTCCCCCTTCCGACTTTCGATTTCGCAGGGGGAGCCGGTCAACGTCCCACCCACTAACAGAGTCGAGAATCAACGCAATCACGACATCGCCCTCCTATTCCTCTTCATTCTTCCACCGGGGGGACGGTCAACGACCGGTCAACGCGGGGTCGCCGCGCGGTGAACGCCACGAGCGCAAATCGTGATGTAGTTTGAGTCGACGTAGGTCGTCGCCCTTGCCTCCATTTTTAAGCTTATTTTTATTTTTTGGGGGCGAGGCGCTGGCGAGGTGATCAGGGAGATACGGTCAACGCCCCACCCACCATGAACATAATCGACGCGATCGTGATGTAGTTGGAGTCGACGTCCTTCCTACCGCCCCCCCCCCCCCCCCGTGTTACCCACTATTTTATTTTCTGTGAGATGACATGAGATGCGGTCAACGCCCGGTCAACGGCGCCCCACCATGAACAGACTTGACCACCCACCATTAACATAATCGACGCGATCGTGATGTAGTTGGAGTCGACGTAGTCGTCGCCCTTGCCTCCCCATTTTTCTGTTTTTTCTCTTTCCTGGGCGACGCGATCCGGGAGATACGGTCTACGCCCGGTCAACGCCCCACCCACCATGAACATAATCGACGCGATCGTGATGTAGTTGGAGTCGACGTAGTCGTCGCCCTTGCCGAGGTACAGCGTCATGATGAGGACGCCGATGAAGAGCTTGTCGCCGATGCGGGGGCCGAGGAACGCGGGGTCCTGTCGGGGAGGGAGAGAGAGGGTTGGCAGGGCTATCTGTGGGTACCAAGCACGTCCCCTGGGATCAAGAATCAAGAGATAAATGGTCAAACACGATCAGGTGTGTGTGGGGAGGGGTACCGCTTCATGATGAGGACTTCGATGAAGATCTTGTTGCCGATGCGGGGGCCGAGGAACGCGGGGTCTTGTATTGGTGTGTGTGTGTGTGTGTGTGTGTGTGCATGGGAGAGAGGGTTAGCTGGGCTATCCGTGGGTACCAAGCACGTCCCATGTGGCCGAGAATCGAGTGAGAAATCGAATAATAACACAGGTGTGCGTTGGGGGAGTGGTACCGCGTCATGATCAGGACGCCGATGAAGAGGCTGTCTCCGATGCGGGGGCCCAGGAACGCGGGTTGGTTGTCGGGGGTGGGGTGGGGTGAGCAGGGCTATCTGTAGGTACCAAGGACGTCCCGTGTGACCAAGCCCCCCTCCACACCGAATACACACCGAATACACACCGAATACACACCATGAAGTTGCGCGATGTGCGGTACTTGATGAGCGTGCGCAGGGCCCACCACCACGGCGTGACGGTCGATGACGTCGTCGCGAGCTCGCGCTTGATGTCTGCATGGGGGGGGTTACGGGTTTGGGATTCCCCGCTCCCCCTCTCTCTCCCTCTCTCTCTCTCCATCTGTCCCTCTCTCCCTCACTTTCGACCTCAACCTCTCCCCCTCTCTCTCCCTCCATCTATCCCTTGGTCCCTCTCTCCCTCACTCTCAACCTTAACAATTCCCCTCTCTTCCCCTCCCTCTCTCCATCTGTCCCTCTCTCCCTCACTCTCAACCTCAGCCCCTCTCCCCCTTCCTCTCTCCCTTACTCTCAACCTCCCCCTCTCTCCCCCTCTCCCCCCACCTCTCTCCATCTGTTCCTCTGTCCCTCTCCCTCAACCTCAATCTCTCTCACCGTCGGACATCTCCGACTTGCGGTCCTCATTCATGTAGACAACGAGCTGCTCGTCTGTCCGTGTCTTTAGGTCACTCTTCTCATACCGGTCGGCGATCTGCGTTCGTAAAAGTGTAATCATGCATATGCATGATGTCATCAATGCGTAATGAGTGGTGACGGTGGTGATGAGTAATGAGTGGTAGTGATCTGGTCCGCGCCTGAGGTCGCTCTTCTCGTACCGGTCGGCGATCTGCGGTCACACAAGTGCAATAATGGGGAACCATGGGTCACTCTTCTCGTGCGTGTCGGCGATCTGCGCTCATAAAAGTGTAATCGTGGCGAGTAAAGAGTGCTGGTGGTGGTGGTGGTGGTTTGACCTTGTGGTCGCTGCCTTTAACCCCTAAACCCTTAACCCTAAAACACTAAACCGTAAAACCCTACACCCTAAACCCTTAAATTATTGTATCTGTCAGCGATCTGAGAATTGTGGGGGGGGGGAGGGGGGGGTGGCGGTGGTGGCGGTGGTGACGGTGGTGGTGGCGATCTCGGAATGTCAGGGCGGCGTGAACGTCTAGAAATATGTTGGAAACCCTAAACTAAAACCCAAGCCCCATCCCAGATTCACGTCGCTGCTGAAGCCCTGCCGGTCCGCCTCATGTCGCCAGGTAGATCAGTAACCCCCCTGGAAATCCCAACACCCAAACCAGGCAGATAGCCCCCCTCAAATACATCGATTCAGGATTAAAAACCCTAAAAAAAACGCCAATCTAGACTCACGTCGTTGCTGAAGCCTTGCCGGTCCGCCTCAGTCACCAGGTCGACCAGAAACTCTGCGTCGTTGTAGCCGGAGGTCATCTCCTTGACCTGTGTGTGTGTGTGTGTGTGTGAGAGAGAGTGTGTGTGTGTGTGTGTTTGTGTGTGCGTGCGTGTGCGTTTGTGTGCGTGTGTCCCACCCTGCAATGTGTGTGTGTGTGTGTGCAGGTGTGTGCATGCATGTGTGTGTATTTATGTGTGTGTGCGTGTGTGTGTGTGTGTGTCAGACATTCCCTCGACCTGCCAACGCAGCAGCTCCCAAGAAAAACTCGCCGACCTGCATGGCCACGGCAACCGCGGCCCCAAACCCGTCTTTGCGGCAACGTCTTGCCATGAGCTTGTTGAGTTGAGGTGAGGTTGATAAGCCAGCGTTGGTCGTTCACAGCCATCTCAGCGCTAAGATAACTGTGACGGTCCACTGCTGGTGTATCAACTTCATGTCAACTCAACAGGGCGGTGCCGTTGAGAACACAAAACGACCGTTACGGTGCATGCCATAGCAAGTTTCGAACCTTTGGGCACAGTGAGGCCGTTGCAGTAAAAGCACACCGCACACAGCATACGAGCCAGTACGCACACAGACCAGCTGATGTACTATGAAAGTGTGGGAAGAATCTGACCTTTGGGCACAGCGAAATCGCAAACGTCGCTGCCTCGGGAGTCCCGCCAAAGTAGACGACGCGCCCCTTGACGAGCATCATGAGGCGGTCGAAGAGGTTAAAGCAGTACCTGGGTTTGCGTGTGTGTGCGCGTGGTGAGGGGAGTGGGGCAGGCGAGCAGTGGGGCGTGCATACACACATCTGACAAGAATGACAGCAGCGAAAACAGCACCACTATCACCACCACAGCCACAACAACAGCAGCAATAGCAGCAATAGCAGCAGCAGCAGCAGCAACAACACGACAACGGCGACGGCAGCAGCAACAGCAGCAGCGGCAACGACAGCAGCAGCAGCAGCAGCAGCAGGAGCAGCAGCAGCAGCGGCAGCAACAACATCGACAACATCGACAACAGCAGCAGCAACAACACAATCATCATCGTCAGCAACAGCAGCAACCACACTCACTGCGAGGGCGAGTGGATCGTCGCGCAGACCGTCACCCCGTCTCCAACGAGGTGCTTGACGACCGTCATGACCTCATTGGCGGTGTACGAGTCGAGGCCAGAGGTGGGCTCATCGAGGAAGCTGCGCGGAAGTTCAAGGGGTGGAGGAGGTGCGGTAAGGTTTTAGGAAGGTAGGTAAGGTTTTAGCGCTTGGCCTGGCCACCTAACCAAGACCTCAATCAGACCAACGTGTCTGTCCAGACAACAAGCATGGCCTTGACATAAAGTATGCCGTCTGGTAACTGACTCACAGCACACGCGGGTTGGTGATGAGCATGATCCATGATGTTGGTGCGCTTGGCCTGGCCGCCTATAACGAATTCAATAAGCAGCCGATCGAAAAGGATGCCTTATGTTCAGAGGAGGACAAGCCAGGTCTGACAGAGCCCCCGACTCACAGCACACGCGGGTTGGTGATGAGCGCAATCCCGATGTTGGTGCGCTTGGCCTGGCCGCCCGAGATGCCCTTGGCCATCTGGCTGCCGATAAGCACGTCCCTGCAGCCCTCGAGCGCGAGCCTGGAGATCACCTGCGGTGTTATATTGGGGGGGAGGAGTCATTATCTCTCTTTGTCTCTTGTCATTATCTCTCTCTTTGTCTCTTGTCTTATGTCTCTTTTGTCTGCCTGATATCTTGTATGACCACGTCCCGGCAGCCCTCGAGTGCGAGCTTGGAGATCACCTGCGTTGTTCTAGGGGGGGGGGGGGCATTAGCTCTATTTTTATCTCTTGTTTTTTGTCTCTGTTTTCTGCCTGATATCTTGTATAACGACCGCGTCCCTGCAGCCCTCAAGCGCGAGCTTGGAGATCCCCTGCGGCATGGAGTTTGTTTGGGGGGGGGGAGCTTTTCTCCCCTATCTGTCTCTCTCCCCCCCCCCACACAACTTGGCCCACCGTAATCTTCTTCATGGACAGAGGCTCAGGCTTTGAGCCCGGTGATAAACAGCAGCATCTCCCCTTTCTCTGTCTCTCTCTCTTTCTTTCTCTTTATCCACCTTCCCCACTCCCACACACACGCACCTTATCCACGGCTGTCTTCTTTGAGGAGAGCGGCTCATCCTTTGATCGCTTGAGCTCGGCCGTATACATGAGCATCTCTTGGACGGTCAGCTGCCCGATGAGCGTGTCAAACTGCTCGACATACCTGCGCACGGGCACAGGGAGCATGCGCACGTCACAGTTGGCACGCAAGGCAAAGTGAGCATGAACGCGTCGACATGGGCATGTCTCTCGCACGGTCAGCTCCCCGATGAGCGTGTCAAACTGCTCAACATACCTGCAGACACAGTGAGCATGCACGGCACGGTGAGCATGCATGCATGGGGTGCACGCATGCATGCGTAGGCATAGGAGCATCTCTCTTGCACGGGTCAGCTGCCCCCCCCCACCCAACCACCACCACCCGCCCGTTGGATGTTAATGAGTTGGCGACTCGTCTCATCTACCCACCCAGGTATGGCCTAGAAGCCCACCCTGTAACTCCCTTGCTATGCTATCTATAGGGATTACAGGAGCCGAGGGATGGTGAAAAAGTCCGAGGGATGGTGGAGAGGGCGGCTGGTGGGGTGTGTGGAGAGGGGGGGGGGTGAAAATGTAATTGGTCTGCGTTGAAGCGGCTGCGCGCACGCTCGTCGGGGCTCTGTGGTGGCGTCTCTCTCTTGAAGACCGTTCCGCCCCTCAGCAAGTTGCTCCCAGGCATGCCACCCTCTCTCCCATCCACCCACCCAGGCAAGGTGGGTTGATGGCACACCCTGAAACTCCCTCTTTCTCTGTCTCTGTCTCGCTGCCTCTCCCTCTCTTTCTCATCTGTGTCTCTTCATCATCATGTTTCATCCACCCACCCGGTAAGGCCTAGCAGGCGAGGGGTTGGCGGCCCACTGAAACTCTGTCTTTCTGTCTCTCTCTCTCTTGCTGTCTCTCTCTCTCTGTGGATCGCTTCATCATCATGTCTCATCCATCCACCCGGTGAGGCCTAGCAGCCGAAGGGTTCACGGCCCACCCTGGAACTCTCTCTCTGTTTCTCTGTCGCTCGCTCGCTGTCTCTCTCTCATGTGAATTTCTTCATCATCATCGCGTCTCGTCCACCCACCCAATAAGCGGCGCAGGCATTGCCCGACAGCGTTTCTTGAACTTTTCCCGTCTCTGTCTCATGCAGATTGTAAAAGCTGCGTCGTCATCGAGCTATCATCCACCCACCCGGTGTAGCGCCGCAGGAACTGCCCCGACGGCTTCTGACCGCCAAACTCAAGCTGCCCCTCAGTCACGCCCGCGTTCTTGCGGCCGGCCAGCAGGTCCAGCAGCGTCGTCTTGCCGCTGCCAGACGGGCCCATCTGCACGGGAGGGTGCACAGAGTACACGGGGTGGGTGGGGGCGTCGGGAAAGGGCTCAAGTGCCAGGGGCACAGAGGTGTTCTTGCTGCCGGCGAGCAGGTCCAGCAGCGTGGTCTTGCCACTGCCAGACGGGCCCATCTGCAGGGGTGTTTGCTGCGTGTGGGTTGGGTGCGTGTGTGCGTGGGCAAGCCTAGGAACGAGAGGGGGAGGGAGGCAGCGCACGCACATGCCACGCGGCATGTGCATACGCGTGCACCGACCACGCAGGAGCCAAGTAGCAGCCACGCGGCACGCATGCGTGTTGGCGCAACAACACACACGCACCAGGGCAGCCATCTGGTTTGGCTCAAACCAACCAGTCACGTTGGACAGCAGGTACGCCCGCTCCTTCTTGTTCATGTTGGAAGGGACGTGGTAGGTGAGGTCCTGCGGTGGGTGCGAGACGGGTCCACGTTTGCCACTTTTGCGGGTGTTTACCGCAGCCGCAGCACCGCCCACACGCACCTTGAACGTGATGCGCAGGCCGCTAGCGAAGCCGCTGGACTTTGCGTGTTTCATATCGTGCGAGCTTGTGCTGGCGTCATCAGACGCTCCAGCCTCCATTCCATCCAGGTCCGGCATGCTCAGGTGTGTGCTATCACTGTGCGACCAACCGGATGTACGATGTGGCTGGCGTGCCTGAGTTCAGGCTGTGGTGCCGTGTTTATCTCGTTTTTAGGACGTGTGCGTCACGGACGATGGCACTTTACCGGGCCGTAAGAGGTGTGGGGCGATGATGACTGCACATCATCATGCCCTCGTTGCACAAATTCTGACGGTCCGGTTCTAACCAGGGAGCTGCAATTCCAACCAGGACTGTCCCCTTGCGAGGCCCTTGATTTGGTGTTGAACCAAAATCGAATCGAGGTAGTAGGAATGCAACACCAACCCACCCGAACGCACGCACGCACGCACACACACACACACACACACACACACACAAATCGACACACACACACACACAACCATGCAAAACACACATGTGTGCACACACACACACACACACACACATACACACACATCATTCAAGCCCAGTACCATTCCGGTACTGCACGACTGCACCATTCCGGGTGTACAACTGTAGAGCAAACACGTGTGAATTCAAGCCAAGTACCTTGGAGTGGCACCCGACGGAACTGCACCTTTTGGGGTGTCCAACAACTGCTCTCTACAACTGTAGAGAGCATTGGTGGGGCGTGGCACGCATGTTTTGTCCACGGCGCGTTCAACCACACGCGCACATACTCACGCATGACACAAACAAACACACGCACACACACTCATACCAGCGGCGACTGACCAAATACACACGCCGCGCCGCATCTTGGGGTGGCTGCGCCTCTCCGTTGTTGCGTGAGACTGGGTTGGCCTAGGTGGGCAGACGCCTGTTCATGGCGACACGTTGGTGCAGCTCCAGTGCGCTGAAGGGGTCTGGTCTGGTACCTGGCATACCAAGAGACCTGAGACCCAAGAGACCTGAGACTGCGGGGAAGTTGCGCAGCTGCAGCCCTGGCGCCCAGAGCCCAGAGTGCCCAGCGCCCACTCCGCATTGGCCTTATCCGCTGTGTGTGTCACCCTCCGCGAGTCAGATCTGGATGCATTGGCCGCTGTGTATGTCACCCTCCAGGGCCAGATCTGGATGCATGCATGGATCCTTTGGGGTGTGGGCCCACACCGTGGAAATGGCCTCGACCCTCGCTCTCCCTAGCACCGCGTGGGCCGTGCCCTCGCCCGGGACGTGAGTAACCGCGTCTGAATCTGGGGCACAATGTCCGCCCTGTTCGATTTTCGATCGTTCTTGACGGTCGTGCTGCTCACCATCTGCACCTGCACGTACGTGAAGCTCATGCGGCCGGCGATGCTCTCTCAAAAAGAGGGGTGAGTGGCTGGCGTGGTTGGTGGTGTATGTGCAGAGCCCATGCGCATGGGACGCCTGCATGCACGTGGACCCCCCCCCCTCATGAGGCACTCTCCCACCGCAGGTTCAAGGGCCTCTTTTGGAAGGCGGCGAGGGTTGGTGAGTGCGGCAGGAGCAAGGCCATGCACAGACAAGGGAGGAGAGGGCCTGGTCTAGGGCTCCCATGCGCGAAGCAAATGCGCATGCCATGATGCGCTGCCGGCCGCATGGAGACAGCGGGCTCTCTCTGTCTGTCTGCAAGCACACTAATAATCCACGCCGCACAGGCATGCCAGCGAACCGTGCGCGAACCCTCCCCCTCCCCCTCGTCCCCGCACGCACACAGATCAGGGTCTGATCTGGCGCCACACACACACGCATCACACACACGCACCACACACGTGCATGCGCGCCCTTCGTACCCCATGCAGGCGAGCGCCTGAGCCCGTCGGTCGGGATCGCATGCGTCATGATGGGCCTGAGCATACTCTTCTGGGGGTGACGCCCACGCCCACCGGGGCGGCGAAAGGTCTCTCGGCTCTGCATGGCACGGCATGGAGCGGCGTGTGCGCGTGTGTGTGTGTGCCGCAGCACGTGGCGTGGTGTTGAGCGCCCCCCTCACCCCCCCAGGGAGAGCGGAGCTATGCAAACCGCTGCATCGCCTGCTTGAGCCAGCCACCTGGTCTCTGATCTGACCGTGGGGAGGGACTGGGCCAGTGGCCAACGCCAGCACCTCCTCAGCACCTTCCCAGCACCTAACCGCAGCCGATAGTGTTTTCAGGTTGGGCCCGACGGCCGAGCTAGGTAGGAAGTTGGTTGCGGGCCTGTGGGGGGTGGGCGTGGAGGGGCATTGACTCACAGCCGCCCCCTGCCAGCTGCAGGCGATTGGCCTTGACTCGACGCGGTGCAGGGGGTTCTCTACTAGGGCGCCAACTGACCGCTCACACGAGCACAAGACGGCTCTTCTGATGATGATGGATGTTACAGTCAGGGACACCGCTTAAGGCGTATAAGACCGTGCTCGGCGCGTATGGCCCGAGCACCTTACTGAGATGGCTGGCTGTTGGTGGTAGGGAACCCCAACTCTGTAAAGAGCGTGGGCGCACCCCTAGGTGAGCGCATGTTGCGCGCGTAGTGCGCCATGTGTGGTGCTCTTGTAAATCGTATCGTATCCATCTCTCCCTAGTGGAGCGCTCGCACGCAGCTGTCCATCGCGTCCAGCGTGTGTGTGTGTGTGTGTGAGCAGCGCGTGTGTGTATGTGTGCAAGCCCAGTGTGTGTGTGTGTGTGTGTGTGTGTGTGCGCGCGTGCGATCCCGGCGTGTGTGTGTGTGTGTGAGCGAGCAGCGCGTGTTTGTATGTGTGCAAGCCCAGTGTGTGTGTGTGTGTGCGTGCAAACCCGGCGTGTGTGTGTGTGCGTGTGTGCAAGCAGCGCGTGCCAGGGGGCAGGTGCAAAGCGCGAAAGACACAGTGCGAAGGTCGACAGAGCTGCACCCGCAGGTTACTTCATGCACACTCGCCCTCTGTCACTTGCAGAGTGAGGGCTGCGTCAGTGCCACAGCCCAGGAGTATCACCTGGAGTGGCATACACAGCCAGCCAGACTCGCCGTGCAATGCCTGCTGTGTTGGCTTTACAGGTCTACTACAACACGCACGCTCAGGGCGTTGGATGCTTTCTTGACTTCTGTGTTGAGTCATGCCCCCTCCCCCACAGGGATCATTGTCGCGTGCTGCGCCAAACACAGGCCAGCCCGCCATGTCGTGCCCTGCCAGCCGTGTTGGTCTACACTGCGCATCCGCGGGCCGTGGCACGCAGGCTTGAGGCGTTGGACCATGCCCCGCAGCATGCCTCCTTGCTAGGCCTGCCCCCCTCCGTCGTCCGGCAGCAGCGGGTGGCGCCGCAGCGTGACGTACGCGTTGGTGCCGTACCCAGGGATCGCGTGCAGCGAGAGGTCCCCCCCGAAATATCGCGCATACAGTCGCGAGAGCGGGAGCCCAAACCCGAGCCCCGCCATGCGGAAGCGGCCCGACACGTCGCCCGCGCCGCCCGCGACGGACGCACCATTGCCGACGACCCCTCCGCCGTCCCCTCCGCCGACGCCGCCTCCCATCAGAGCGCCGCCTACTCTTCCGCCGCCCCGGTCGCCGCCACCTCCCATCAGAGCGCCGCCCATCGCACCGAGCGGGCCACGATCTGCCGCGCCCACGGCGCCACCTAGCGCGCCACCGGCAGCGGCGGCAGTGGCAGCGCCCACCGGAGGCACTTCGTGCTCGCCTCCCGACCAGAGCGGCGCCGACGCCGCGTCGGACGTTGACCCTGAGTCCCACGGCGCAACCGCGCCCACCGCCCCCAGCTGCGTGCGTGTGCGTGGTCGGCGCGGAGGGGCATTTTTTTGTTACGGGTTTAAGCCGGAGAGTGCCATGGCGCAACCGTTCCCACCGCCCCCCGCTGCGTGCGTGCGTGTGTGTTTGCGTGTGTGTGGTCAAGAGCGCAGGGGCGTTTTTTTTTACGGGTTCAGGCCGGAGAGTGCCACGGTGGAACCGCGCCCACCGCCCACAGCTGCGTGCGTGTGTGGGCGGGTGCGGGTGTGGTCAGAGCAGAGGGCGGTTATTTTTACGGCTTAGGCCGGAGAGGCCCACGGCACAACCGCGCCCACCGCCCCAGCTGCGTGCGCGTGTGTGTGTGTGTGTGTGTGGTCAGAGCGGAGGGCGTTTTTTCGGCTTTAGGCCGGAGATTCCCACGGCGCAACTGCGCCCACCGCCCCCAGCTGCGGTTGGTATGTGTGTGGTGTGTGTGTGTGTGTGTGTGTTTGTGTGTGTGTGTGGTCAGAGCGGACACAGTAACACAGTAACACAGTAACACGGGGTTTCCAGCTAAGCAGGCTACTCTTCTACTAAAGACACCCGCCGATACTCCGGCACACTTAAGTACTAGAGTACCGCCGGCTCCCGGCCGATAGACTACCGCTCCCGCCGGCTAGACTACCCCAAACAGCGGTCTCTGAGAGACAGGTCTGGCAAGGAGCATATAGGAGAGGACCTTCCTCAGGGTCACAGTAGTGGCCTTGTGGCCAGTCAAGCCGGCAGAGCCGACTGGCGCTGACTGGAACGGTCCCCGCCTGGCAGTGCATGGCTGTCCAGCTCTCGTTTGCATGGGGCTCAGCCGGCGCCCCATGCCTCATGCATGGCCAGGTCCCACCCTCCAGGGGTGCATGGGCGACAGAGTTGTCATGGAGGCTGCCTGAAGACCTTCCAACGCCAGTCACCGGCAGACGAGCGCCCCCGAGGTCAGAGCGGAGGGGCATTTTTTTTTTACGGCTTAGGCCGGAAAGTCCCACGGCACAACCGCGCCCACCGCCCCAGCTGTGTGCGCGTGTGTGTGTGTGTGTGCGTGGTCAGAGCGGAGGGGCGTTTTTTTTATGGCTTTAGGCCGGAGATTCCCACGGCGCAACCGCGCCCACCGCCCCCACCTGCGGTTGGTGTGTGTGTGGTGTGTGAGGTGTGTGTGTGTGTGTGTGTGTGGTCGATTTTACAGTCTTGTTGGACGCCTTTAATGGCGTATTAGACTTGTGCTTGCGCACTCAATCCCTGAGGCAGGCAGATACGATCACCCGCACTAGTACACTCAGTGGATACACATTGACTGTGTCCATCCCACTAGCTCTAGTACATCTGGTCGCGCCATGCGTCTCAGTTCGGGCAGCCAGCCTGGCCACCCTCCTCCTCCTCCGTTCATCATGTGGCGCACGCCCGACATGCCGCCAGCCTCCATGCATGGCGCTTGCGCTGCGAGGGCGCTTGCTGCCAGTGCACCTCCGTCGTCATGTGTCTCATGCAAGTAAGATTCGCCCTGCATGGAGACCCTCCATGCAGGTCACTGAAGTGCCCCGCGATTCGTGCCGTAGCTGCAGTCCGTAGGCCGAAGCCGTCGCCGCAGCCGATGTCAGTAGCCGTGGCCGTAGCCGTGGCCGATGCAGATGCAGATGCAGATGCCCAGAGGGCGGACGTGTAGCCGATGCGATGTGAGTGCAGATGCAGGGTGTCCCTGGCCGTAGCCGAAGCCTTAGCCGATGTCAATCAATAGCCGATGCCCATAGCCGGTGCCCTGGCTGTAGCGTAGCTGCAGCCTCTGCCCGGTGCCGGTGCCCGTGGCTGCATGGGGTACCGACGATGGCGGCGCCGACTTCTGCCAGCAGCCTGCCCTCCGTCCCCGCATGCCTCGCAGTTGCCTGCCTTATGACGCCGTGTCTCAAACAGCCACTAGCGCTCTGGATCAGGGCAAATCGGCGACATAGCCGATTTTCCAAAACCCAGAGTCGCTCACGCTGCAGCAGCACCCTGTCAGCCCAGTTGGTCCGCCATTGGCGGCGTCGGGGCGGGAGCCCCCGACGATTTTGACA
>VFSX01000052.1:461528-519028 GCA_016618255.1 Chlamydomonas sp. UWO 241 | reverse complement strand
TGGTGGTGGCGGGGGGGAAGGGGCTTGGTTGGTGTGGTAAGGTGCGATACGCATTTTGGCAGCTCGCTCTGGACGTGGCACGCGCTGTGTGTGTGTGTGTGTGTGTGTGTATGCGTGAGGAAATGGAGCGTGAGGCGCTTGGGCAGTTTGCTCTGGACGTGGCGCGCGCCGTGTGTGTGTGTGTGTGGCAAGGCGCGATTGGCGTTTTGGCAGCTCGCTCTGGACGGGGCGCGCGATGTGTGTGTGTGTATGTGTGTGTGTGTGGCAAGGCGCCCGGGGCGTTTGGGCAGCTCGCTCTGAACGTGGCGCGCGCTGTGTGTGTGTGTGTGTGTGTGTGTCTGGACGTGGTGCGCGCTGTGTGTGTGTGTGTGTGTGTGTGGGTGGGGGGGGGGAGAGAAGGGGGAGGCAGGCGTGCGGGGCGCTTCAGCAGCTCGCTCTGGACGTGGCGCGCGCTGCGGTGAGCGCGGGGGAGGGGGGGGGGGGGGGCAAGGCGCGCGAGGAATTTTGGCAGCTCGCTCTGGACGTGGCGCGCGCTGTGTGTGTGTGTGGGGGGGGGGCTTGGTTGGTGTGGCAAGGCGCGCGGGGTGTTCTGGCAGCTCGCTCTTCCTCTCACCCTCACCCCCTCCTTCCCGCACACAGTGACCACACACCCATTCCACACACCATTCCACACACCATTCCACACACCCATTCCACACACCCATTCCACACAGTGACCACACACCCATTCCACACCCATTCCACACACCATTCCACACACCCATTCCACACAGTGACCACACACCCATTCCACACTCATTCCACACACCCATTCCACACACCCATTCCACACACCCATTCCACACCCATTCCACACACCCATTCCACACCCATTCCACACACCATTCCACACACCCATTCCACACAGTGGCAGCTGCGTGCGCTCCCCAAAAATGGTTCACCGGCACGCGCTGTGCTCGCACACACTCCCCCCCCCACACACACCTGCACAGGATGTTTGCCGGGTCCTCCCACGCGCCGCGCCCCCACTGCATCATCTGCGCCATTGAGACCTGCACGCACACACACATGCACGCACACCAGTGTTTCCGCGATGGATCTAGGGAAAATGACAGCTCGTCCCGGGCCTCACGGTCCCTTCCTCAATCTCCCCCCCCCCTGGAGACGTTTGTTTGGAGAAGAAGTGTGGAAATTCACCATTCACACTTTTCAGGCCAAAATTCGCGCAGTCTCTCCCCTGCGCCGGCACGAAGCGGCCAACCTCACCCCGCAAGTGCACATTTCCGTGGTGCGGGGCGCCTAACAGAAACAATGACGCACACCACACGCACAAACACAGGGCAGGGACACAAGGAGCACTAGGGATTGCGGGGGTCGTCGGCCGGAGGCGATGACACCGGCTGCACAGCTCCAACACCGCGCTTATGTGTGAAAGAGAGAGTGAGTGTGTGTGCATGTGTGTGTGTGTGTGTGTGTGTGTGACAGTGTGTGTGTCTCAACACCAGCCCCCCCTCAATCCTCGAGAGGGACACCCGGACTGCCGGTTCACACCAGGGGTCCACACCACCGTTCACACCAACATCCACACCCAGGGTCCACACCCAGGGTCCACACCTTGTCGAGCGCCTGCTGCGCGTACTTTTCAATGGTCGAGTCGTAGAACCCGGGGTGCAGGGAGCCGCCGCCGCGGAGAGGCGCCGCGCTCGTGTGCGCCCGTCGCCACGCGCCCCCAGTGGCCGCGCTGGTGCTGGTATTGCTGCTGCTGCCGCTGCTGCTGCCGCTGCTGCTGCCGCTGCTGCTGCCAGTGATGTCGCTGCGCCAGGCGCTGCCGTGGCCGCTGCAGATGCCCCTGGTTACACGGCTGCTGCAGCTGCTGCTGCTGCTGCTGCTGCTGCTGGTGCTGGTGCTGCCGCTGCTGCTGCCGCCGCTGCTGCTGGTTGCAGTGCTGTAAAAGCGACCGACGCCGCAGCTGGCGCTGCCCACGACGCTGCTGATGCCTCTGGTTGCACCGCTGCTGCTGCTGTTGCTGCTGCTGCTGCTGGCTGCAGTGGTGTTGATAAATCGACCAACGCCGCACCTGGCGCTGACCACGCCGCTGCTGTTGCCTCTAGTTAAACAGCCGCTGCTGTTGCCTCTAGTTAAACTGCTGCTGCCGCCGCCGCCGCTGCTGCTGCTGCTGCTGACACTACCAGCAGTGCTGCGAGAGCCACCGCCACAAGCGCTGCTACTGACGCCCCCGACGCTGCTGCTGGCACCCAGCTGCTGCGGGAGCGGCCGCTTTCTGGCGAGTGCGCTGGCGTGGGCGATGCTGCCAGGGCCATCACCGCAAGCGCTGTGGACGCCTCCTCCGCTGCTGCTGACCGGTTGCGTGCTGTGGTGCTGTTGGGGATGCAGCAGCGGCAGCGGCAGGCCACTCCCGAGAGGGCAGGCGGTGTGGGCGCGCGCTGCGGGGGCGGCGCGCGGCGCCAGCGCGCGCAGCAGCATAGCCGCCGCCCCTGCTGCTGACATCTCTGCGAGTAGAGGGGAGGGGCGTGGTGTGCGTGTGTGTGTGTGTGTGTGTGTGTGTGTTAGGGGGGGGCGTCACCGGCCTGCCATGCACCCAGGCGAACAGCCCTGTGTACAAAAAAACGCAGGCAGCACCGCCCTTCTGCCACCGCTGTGAGTAGAGGAGCGGATGGCGTGGGGTGGTGGGTCAGGGTCATGCATGCTTGGCATGCATGCTAGGCACCCATGCTAGGCACCCATGCAAACAACCCTAGGAAACAACACATGGGCTTAAGCGGGCGTGGCGTAGGCGTTTGTGTAGGCGTGTGTGCGGTTGGCGGCGCGCGCACCAAGTAGTAGGCCGGGCTGGCGCGGGAGGCGAACGCGCGAGAGGCAGATGATATCTCTGTTGTTAGAGCGAGCGAGTTAAGGTGGCTGCCCTAGGACCATACGATATAAATGGAGGCGTACCGTCAACAGAGGGCCTTGCGGAACCAGGTTTTGTGTGGCAAGTAAAAGGCGTCCGTGCTGCCCTGTGAAGCACTGCATCATGCCAGGATCAGGTTGCTGTTAGCAATATTATCCACATACGTACATAATGATCTAGCTGGTTCATTATAATCCTGTGTTTGTAGAGCTTGTTGGGTTGTGCTCGGGTGCGAGTGTGCCTAGGCCTGGGGGGGCGTGCTGGAGCGGCGTAGTCAAGTTATCCGCTGGTGTGTGTTTGTGTGTGTATGTGTGCGTGTGTCATGCGTGTGTATGTACGCGTGAGGTTGAGAGTGCCATGGCCACTTCAGAGCGCTCCTTTGTCGCAGCTGTGCACGCGTGCCTAGGCGCGACGCCTTGCATCTTGCACACGGCTCTGGAGAAGTCCAAGGTTTGCCTGCTCTTCTTCTGCTGCGTACACTCGTGTCATACAATAAGTTCCATCTCAATCCATGAGGTCATAGAATAAGTCTCATCTCAATCCATGAAGGTTTCTCAAATCCCTAGGTGGGCACTTTGTGCATGAGGCAGCACGCGGGGGTGGGGCGTTGAGGGTGGGGGGTAGCCACCAGCAGGCGCGTCGGGGAGCCGAGCACATCAGGTCCAGGCTGCTTGAACATTTGTGTCTTGTGTACGTGTGTTCGCAGGAGGAGGCATCCATCCTCCCACTGTGAGAGGTGTGGCAGCTGTTGTGTGGCAAGTGAAAGGCGTCTTGTACTGCCCAGCACCCTTCTCATGCCCACGGGGACGCGCAGGACGGACACTCGACACCCCTGTCCCTAGAGAGGTACGTCTCATGCACTGGCCGGCATCGTTGCTGTGATTCACGGCTGCTGTTGATGAGGCCGACTCCCGGGCAGAACCACTCTGAACTAACGATTGCCTCACCTTGGCCCCCACTTACTAATGCCCAACCACTCTTTACTTGGCCGTCGCCCCACCCCCACACGCACTCACGCCTAACTCTTCAGTGGCGCCGGTGGCTGCAGGTACCGCGATCACGTCTTACAGCGCGCATGCTTTTACTCATGTTTTCAATCACTGCTCTCAATCACTGCTTTTAATCACTGTTTTTAACCACTGATCATGCATAGGTTTGTGTGCAACAGCAATCAATCGAGGTCACGTGGCACTGAGTAGGGAGATCAATCGTGCAGCTTGCCACTACTTCACACGAGCGCATCGGGTTGGCGGGTTGAGGGTGAGTTCTTAACATTGGGTTTAAGGATCAGTTTCGAGGTTGTCATCAGAATTATCATCAGGATCAGTATCATTATCATCATCAGGATCATCAACGGGATCAGTATCAGGAAATCATCAGTTGCTCATCACCACCACCACCACTAGGTGGTGGCCGCAAGTGCATTGATCAGCTGCGGCCGCGTGTAGTAGACGCACACATCAGCGCTTGCCTCGCTTGGCCCCACCCCCGCTCGTCACGCTGGCAGGAGCTGGCCTCCGAACTCACCCCCGGCGCAAGCCTGTGTGTGTGCTTGGCCCCTCCCCCGCTGATCACGCTGGCAGGAGCTGGCCTCGGACCACGCCCCCCGGGTAAGCCTGAGTGCGCACGTTGACGTAGGCGTCGCCAGAGATGACAAGCTCGCCGAGCGAGGGGTACTTGGCCAGGTCGAACGTGGTGGAGAAGGAGAAGTTGCCAGACACGCACTGTTGGGGAGGCGGGGCGGAGGGGAGGTAGGGTTCAGGGTTAAGGGTCTGAGGGTTTGGTAGGCTGGCGTGCTGCGTGGCCTTGCGGGCTCTCCTTGTAGAACCCCCCAGCTAGACGTGAAGTCTAGGCCTTAACCCACGCCCCCGGGGTCCTCCGGGCGCGCGCAGGTTCAACCTGTAAACCCACCGTCCTCAGGGCCTCTCACCTGTCCGTCAGCATACGCAAAACAGGCGCGGCGACTTTAAGTCTATGGGCGTAGAGGCCTCAACCCACGGCACGGGGCCTCCAGGTGCGTGCATGCACAACCTGTCAGACCACCGTCCCCAGGGCCTCCCACCTCAACATCAGCATACGTAAACACTAGTCTAGTTGAGGCCTTAACCCACGCCCCAGGGTACCCCAGGCGCATGCATGTAAGACCTGTAAGACCTCTGTCCCCAGGGCCCCTCACCTGTCCGTCAGCATATGCAAAGACGGGCGCGTACACGGGGCCGCTGCAGTCGGATGAGCAGTTGTGCACGAGTGCGGCGGTCACGTCGACGCCGTTCCTGACCTGTGTGTGTGTGTGTGTGCATGTGTGTGTGTGTGTGTGTGTGCGTGTGCACGTGTAGGAGTGTGTGTAGTTTGATTGCGTGTGCGCCGGGGGAGAGGGGCATTTGAAGAGTCCGCCCCGCCCCCCTTGCCCCCTCCCCCCTCCCCCTTCCCCACATGCCTCGACCGTCATCATGGCATGTGTCGCGTTCCACTCGACCCCGCCCCAGGAACAGTGACATCGGCCTTCGTTTTTTTTTGGCCCCAGGAGAGATGCAGGAGAGGGAGAAAAACATGTGTGCGCCAGGGAGAGAGAAACAGGGTCGAACTGCTCCCCTCGCCCCCATCCCCCCCACACATGCCTCGACCGTGACCATGGCATGTGTCGCGTTCCACTCGACCCCGCCCCAGGAACAGTAACATCGGCCTTCGTTTTTTTTTGGCCCCAGGAGAGATGCAGGGGAGAGGGAGAAAAACATGTGTGCGCCAGGGAGAGAGAAACAGGGTCGAACTGCTCCCCTCGCCCCCATCCCCCCCACACATGCCTCGACCGTGACCATGGCATGTGTCGCGTTCCACTTTACCCGGCCCCAGGAACATTGGCCTTCGTTTCTTTTTGGCCTCAGGAGAGAGGCAGGAGAGAGGGAGAAAACAAATCTGTGCGCCGGGGAGAGAGGCAGGGTCAAACTGCTCCCCTCGCCCCACCCACCCACCCACACATACCTCGACCGTAATCGTGGCGTGCGTCGCGTTCCACTCGACCCGGCCCCAGCCCCACGTCTGGGTGTGCACCTGCGCGGGGAGCTGGTTCTTGCCCTTGAGGTATGCCTGCGGGTTGATCCGGAGAGGGGTGGGTGGGTGGGTGGAGCATGCGGCTGGGGCGAGCGGTGTGTGTGTGTGTGGTGGTGGGTGGGTGGACGTCTTGAACCAAGACTCTTGGTGCGCACTGGCGCGGGGACCAGGCTCTTGCCCTTGAGGTATGCCTGCGGGTTGTGGTGGTGCGGGGTTATGCGCATGGGTCGTGTGTCATGGGGAGGGGGAAGGGGTTGGTGGGTGGATGGGAAGACGATTGGGGAAAGCGGTGTGTGTGGGGTGTGTGGGGTGGGGTGGGGTGCGGACCTGGTTCGTGCCCTTGAGGCATGCCTGAGGGGTGTGGTGGTGAGGGGTAGTGAGCGTGGGTCGTGGGCCATGGCTTGTGGGCTGATGAGGGCAGATGGCTGGGGCGAGCGGGTGGGAGCGGTGCAGTGATTTTGTTTCCAGGATTTTAATTAATGTTCTGTAGCGATTTGGCTGAAAACCCGGCTCCACAGCCCCCAAATCTGGCTCCAAAGGCCAAAAACAAAAACACTGCAGGGGTGTGTGTGCGTGTGTCTGCATCAACGTTTCGTGATCAAACACGAGTGCCAGCGGACCGCACTCACCCAGCGGTGTCCTAAACTAAACAGAGCATTTCCTGTTCGACCCCACGACATTGGAGAGTACATGCCGAATTGCCCACAGTGCGGAATGTGCTAAGTGTGGGAAAAGTGTGAATCGTTTTAACTCTTTTTTGAGCGAAATTCCTGCAATTTGCGCCCGCAGTTTCCCTCCAAATGTCCCGGTTTGCCCCGCAGTGGGGGCTGCGGGGGCTGCAGGGGTGCTAAAGACATCACTGACTCTCACCCAGTAACAGCAACATGGGCTTCCCAGCGAAGACTACCTCCAAGTCCTAGCACCACCGCCTAGACCCAAGCCCAGTTTTGGCCCTAACGATTACTTGTGCCTGCCTGTTTTGAAGCTGCCAAACTGCCACTCACCTTGTACTCCAACACCTCAACTGTTGGGGGCGGCGTGCTGGGGGGCGGGAGTCTGGGGGGCGGCATGCCGGGGGGCGGGAGCCCTGGGAGCGGCATGCTGGGGGGCGGGAGCCTGGGGATACCTGCCGCCAGTGCAGTGGAGGGGGAGGGGTGGGGGGAGGGGGCTTGTTGGAGGAGGAAGGGGGGGGGGAGCTTGTCTCAAATGTAAGGGGGGGCATGTTGCAGGAGTAAGGGGGGGGGGGCTTGTCGCACGAGCGAGGGTTTGTCGTGGCAATGGCAGTCGGGGGCCTCTGCCCCCGTCCCAGATGCGGAACCCGGTCTCGAGGGACATGATGTGGGACATTTGCATGCCAGGCGGTTGTGGGGTGGCTGGTTAGTTTTGGCGATGGCAGTCGAGGTGGCTCCACCCTGGCGCTCCAGATGCGACACCCAGTGACCCAGAGTTAATGTGCAGAGCAGCGCCCACCCGACAGCATGTCGGGAGGGCACAGCTGCGGGCCAGGGGATTGTGGGGAGGCTGGTTTGTCGTGGCGATGGCAGGCGGGGGGGGGGGGCGCCGCCCTGGCGCCCCAGATGCTAGACCCGGTGACCCCAAGTTAGTGTGCAGAGCAGCATCCACCCTGCCGCATATCGGGGGGGGGCACATTTGCGGGCCAGGGGGATGTGAGGTGGCTGGTTTGTCAGGGCGATGACAGTCTAGGAGGGGCTCCGCCCTGGCGCCCGCGATGCTAGACCCGGTGACCCTAGAAAGTGTGCGGAGCGGTAACCACCCGGCAGCACCTCAATGGGCACATCTGCATGCCAGGGGGATGTGAGGTGTCTGGTTTGTCAAGGCGATGACAGTCTAGGAGGGGCTCCGCCCTGGCGCCCGCGATGCTAGACCCGGTGACCCAGAGTAAGTGTGCAGAGCGGCGCCCAACCGGCCGCATCTCGGGAGGGCACATTCGCGCGCCAGGGGGTTGTGGGGTGGCTGGTTTGTCAGGGCGATGACAGTTTAGGAGGGGCTCCGCCCGGATGCCCCAGGTGCGACACCCGGTGACCCAGAGTTAGTCTGCAGAGCTGCGACCACCCGGCAGCATGTTGGGGGGCACAGCTGCGGGCCAGGGGGTTGTGGGGTGGCTGGTTTGTCAGGGCGATGACAGTCTAGGAGGGGCTCCACCCGGATGCCCCAGGTGCGACACCCGGTGACCCAGAGTTAGTCTGCAGAGCTGCGACCACCCGGCAGCATGTTGGGGGGCACAGCTGCGGGCCAGGGGGTTGTGAGGTGGCTGGTTTGTCAGGGCGATGACAGTCTAGGAGGGGCTCCGCCCTGGCGCCCGCGATGCTAGACCCAGTGACCCAGAGTAAGTGTGCAGAGCGGCGCCCAACCGACCGCATCTCGGGAGGGCACATTCGCGCGCCAGGGGGTTGTGGGGTGGCTGGTTTGTCAGGGCGATGACAGTCTAGGAGGGGCTCCACCCGGATGCCCCAGGTGCGACACCCGGTGACCCAGAGTTAGTCTGCAGAGCTGCGACCACCCGGCAGCATGTTGGGGGGCACAGCTGCGGGCCAGGGGGTTGTGAGGTGGCTGGTTTGTCAGGGCGATGGCAGTCTAGGAGGGGCTCGGCCCGAGCGCCCCAGATGCAAAACGCGGCGGGCGACCCAGAGTAAGTGTGCAGAGCGGCGCCCACCCGGCCGCATCTCGGGGGGGGGGCACATTTGCGCGCCAGGGGGTTGTGGGGTGGCTGGTTTGCTGTGGCGATGGCAGTCAGGGGGGGGCTCCGCTCTGGCGCCCGAGATGCGAGACCCGGTGACCCGGAGTTGGTGTGCAAAGCAGCGCCCACAAAGCGGCACATTTGCGCGCCAGGGGGCTGTGGGGTGGCTAGTTCGTCATGGCGATGGCAGTCGAAGGGGCTTCGCCCTGGCGCCCGCGATGCCAGACCCGGCGACCCGGAGTTAGCGTGCAGAGCAGCTCCCAAGCGGCATGTCCCCCCCGAAGTGTGCACACATGACCCACCTGGCAGCATTTTGGGGGGCGGGCTCAGGCGGAGGACGTCTACAGTCTGGCACGTCAAGTCCAGCCCGTTGACGCAGCGCTTGATGATGCTAAAGAAGTGGTCCCTGCGTGTGAGGGTGCCAAGCAGTGATTTTATTTTCAGGTAAAAAAAACCTGGAGCCATTTGACTGAAAGTCCGGCTCCACGGCTCTCAAACCCGGCTCGAAACGCCGGAGACAAAAACACTGGTGCCACGCATGCACGCGCGTCACATGAGTGGGAGCATGTGCTCGTGGAAGAGGGGTGGGTGGGGGCGGTACGCTTTCCATGCTTGCAAGCTTGGGGCTCGGTCTGCGTGTCCTGGGTGGGAGGAGAGGGCCCTAGTAATGTTGTGGCCATGGTGGTGGATGTGGTGCATGAGGTAGTGGCAGTGGTTGTATGTGTGGTGGCTGATGTGGATGGGTGGCTGGGTGCAAATGCGCGAGGGGGGTGCGGGCTCCGGAGCGAGGCAGGACAATGTGGTGCTTTGCATGCAGTGTAGTGAGTGCAGTGCAGTGCTGTGCGGTGCAGGGCGGTGCAGTGCAGTGCAGTGCAGTGCAGTGCAGTGCAGTGCAGTGCAGTGCAGTGCAGTGCAGTGCAGTGCAGTGCGGTGCAGTGCAGTGCAGTGCGGTGCAGTGTGGTGCAGTGCAGTGCGGTGCAGTGCAGTGCGGTGCAGTGCAGTGCGGTGCAGCGCAGCGCAGCGCAGTGCTCTCCTGCAGAATGCAGTGCAGTGCAGCGCAGCATCCTGCAGCGCAGCGCAGCGCAGTGCGATGCAGGCGCCCTGCTGCGGAGAGCGCGCATCGTCTCTCACAAGAGGACGTCTTGTGTCACCAGGCCGTCCTTAATCATGCCGCACACGGCGGTGGCAACTTCCGCGTAGCAGCCATCACCCGTGGACTATGGGGGGGGGGGAGGCATGCAGTTCAACACTTATGGTGCTTGGGATACGCGTAGCAGCCATCACTCGCGGACTATGGGGGGGGGGGGAGGAGGCACGCAGTTCAACACGACCACTTCCGCGTAGCAGCCATCACCTGCGGGCTACAGGGGGGGGGGCATGCAGGGCAATACTTGCAGTGCGTGAGAGATTCTCTGCGTAGCAGCCATCACCCACGGACTACGCGGGAGGGGGGGGGCACACATGGCAACACTTGTGGTGCATGTGAGAGAGAGAGCACCTCTGAATAGCAGCAGCCATCACCCGTGGACTACGGGGGGGGGAGGCACGCAGGTCAACGCCACCGCTTCCGCGTAGCAGCCATCCCCTGAGGACTAAAGGGGGGGGGGGGAGCACGCAGTTCAACACTTGTGGTGCATGGGAGAGAGTAGCAGTAACACCCAGGGGAGGGGGGGAGGAGGCATGCAGTTCAACACTTGTGGTGTGTGGGAGACAGTAGCAGTAACAGTTACAGTAACACCGGCTTTCCAGCGAACACTACCTTCTAGTCCTAGTACCACCACCTTCCAGGTCCAGTTCCGGCCCTAACAGTCACTTGTGAGGGGCGGTAGCCACCAGCCGGCTGCCTGCCAAAGCAAAAAGGAGAGCTGCTATGCGACGCCTCCTGTGGGAGAGAGGGAAACCCTAAACCCTGAACCCTTTAACCCTAAACCCTTAAAACCTGAGCGCGGTGTTGTGAGTGCACTTCGAGGCAGCCCCGGATGTTGGCTACCGCCCCGCACACGTGAATGTTGGGGCCATAACTGGACTTGGGTCTAGGCGGTGGTGCGGCTGTTGACAACGCTCCGCTCATGGCCTCCATGCCAGTGGCCTTCAAGGGGGATACTGCACCTCCCCCCACACCTCCCACCACACCTCCCTCACACGTCCCCCACACCTCACCCACACATTTCCCCACACACACTTCCTACACCTCCCTCACATCTCCCCCCACACATTTCCCCCCACACCTCCCCCCACACACCCTCCCCCACACCTCCCCCTTCCCCACACCTTCCCCACCTCCCTCCCCCCCCCACCTCCCCCCCTCCCTCACACCTCCCCCCCCACCTCCCCCACCTCCCCCCACCTCCCCCCCCCCCCCCCCCACCTCCCCCCCCCCACCTCCCTCACACCTCCCACACACCTCCCCCCCCTTCCCCCCCCCCTCCCCACACACCTCCCCACACACCTTCCCCCCCACACCTCCCCACACCTTTCCCCCCACACTTCCCCAGCACCTCACCCCCCCCACACCTCCCCACACACCTGCAAGACGCCCCAACACGCGGCGGAGCAGCAGCCGTCAACGTTTCTGAGGTCTTTTGCGCACGTGGGAAGCTGCCCACCAAGGATGCTCGTGAGGCACTCCTGGCTCATGCCGTACGCGCCCCCTTTGGAGATGAGCTCGTCAACGGCAGTGAACATGGCAAGGGCTGCGCGCGGTGGTGAGGGATGCGGTGGGGCGAAGGGTGTGTGTGTGTGTGTGTGTGTGTGTGTGTGTGTGCTCGTGTGCAAATGGTCTGGCTCATGCCGTACACGTCTCCCTTGGAGATGAGCTCCTCGACGGCAGTGAACATGGCGAGGGCTGCGTGTGGTGGTGACAGGGAGAATTGGCACACGGACCGGTGGTACTTTCCAAACACCTCCGAGGGGGCGCCGGGCTCACTGTATGTGTGGGGAGACGGGAAGGGGATGGAGAAGGGAAGGCAGAGGGGTGCGCCGCAGGCTCGGCTCAGGGGTCTCACTTGCGGGGGCACGCTCAATGGCATGCGCTCAGCATGCGCTTGTCAACTGTCAGTCGTTTTTTTATTTTTTATTTTGTATGAGGTGCGGCGGGTGCATGGTGGAGGATGGAGGCTGTGTCTGCAATCGACGAAGAAAGACCCCCTCGGACGATTCAACATTTTTTACCCCCCCCCCCCCGGAGACGCAGGCCCCGTATGGTATTGTTCATTCACAGCCAGTTTGACTTGATGATGATGATGGATGTTACAGTCAGGGACACCTCTAAAGGCGTATAAGACCGTGCTCGGCGCGTATGGCCCGAGCACCTTACTGAGATGGCTGGCTGTTGGTGGTAGGGAACCCCAACTCTGTAAAGAGCGTGGGCGCACCCCTAGGTCCCCTACCGCAGCGACAGCAAACGCTTGTTGAAGAACGCATGTGGGGAAACGGAAACGCGAGGCAGGTAAATCGCAATCGCCAAATAGGTGTGTTCCTTGAATTTATACTATGTGACTGCGCAGGCCGCAGGTGTGCCTTATGCTAGTCCCCGCCGCCGCCGTGCCCGCAGCAATCTGCATGCAGGCTCCCTTCCAGCAGCCGCAGGCTCCGCAACAATAGCTCCAGTAGCTCCGCTCCAATTGCATCGTCAACTCCCCAACGAATCAACGCTGTGCTGGCGCGAGGCCCGGCCCCTGTGCTGTGCTGGCGCGAGGCCCGGCCCGCACCCTCCGCTGTGCTGGCGCGAGGCCCGGCCCCTGTGCTGTGCTGGCGCGAGGCCCGGCCCGCACCCTGTGCTGTGCTGGCGCGAGGCCCGGCCCCTGTGCTGTGCTGGCGCGAGGCCCGGCCCCACCCTGTGCTGTGCTGGCGCGAGGCCCGGCCCGCACCCTGTGCTGTGCTGGCGCGAGGCCAGGCCCCTGTGCTGTGCTGGCGCGAGGCCCGGCCCGCACCCTGTGCTGTGCTGGCGCGAGGCCCGGCCCGCACCCTGTGCTGTGCTGGCGCGAGGCCCGGCCCGCACCCTGTGCTGTGCTGGCGCGAGGCCCAACCCGCACCCTCCGCTGTGCTGGCGCGAGGCCCGGCCCCTGTGTTGTGCTGGCGCGAGGCCCGGCCCGCAACCTCCGCTGTGCTGGCGCGAGGCCCGGCCCGCACCCTGTGCTGTGCTGGCGCGAGCCCCGGCCCGCACCCTCCGCTGTGCTGGCGCGAGGCCCGGCCCCTGTGCTGTGCTGGCGCGAGGCCCGGCCCGCACCCTCCGCTGTGCTGGCGCGAGGCCCGGCCCGCTGTGCTGTGCTGGCGCGAGGCCCGGCCCGCACCCTGTGCTGTGCTGGCGCGAGGCCCGGCCCCTGTGCTGTGCTGGCGCGAGGCCCGGCCCGCACCCTCCGCTGTGCTGGCGCGAGGCCCGGCCCCTGTGCTGTGCTGGCGCGAGGCCCGGCCCCTGTGCTGTGCTGGCGCGAGGCCCGGCCCGCACCCTGTGCTGTGCTGGCGCGCGGCACGCACCCCCGCTGCGCTCCATGCATGCGCAACGCTCTTTCCTCCATGCACGTCGCCCATGCGACTCGTCAGCAAATCTCCCCCCCCCCCGCTGTCTCACCATGGGCCTGCTGCCCATACTGCCGCCCTCGTTGCATTCCTGGCCATCTGCTCTGCATGCATGGCCGTCAGGGTCGTCATGGTGGCGGCTGTTCCCCCCGGTGTCCGCATGCCCCCGCCTGACGCCGCCCCCGATAGCCCTCCCCAGACCGTTGCATGGTCGGGGGTGCAGCGCGCACGGGGGTTGAGGGTTCGGGCACCACGATGGCGGCTGCCTTCTCCGCTGTCGCTGTCGCTGTCGCCCCGCTGCTGTGCCTGGTGCTGGTCTGCGCATCAAACATTTCCCGCATATCTGCCCGCATGGCCTGCATCTCTCCCCGCATGGCCTGCATCCCTGCACGCATGGCCTCCATCTCTGCACGCATCCCCTTCACGAGATCCCCCCCCTCTCGCTGCCCTCTCCGCTGCCGCTGCCTCCCCGCTGCCTGGCTGCTGCCCGCCCGCTGCCTCGCCGCCGATCGGTCCGCTGTGGGCGGCGAGGGCGGCGGCTTTCCTGATGGACGCTCTTGTAGGCGGAGGCTGTCGCACCATCGCCATCGCTTGTTATTTAGAACTTAGCATTAGGCAGATCGAGGTATATAGGGATAAGATGAGCGGGATAAAATACGACTACTATGCGGTCGCCAGGCAGGGAGAGAAGGTGGGTCAGAAATGGTCATGAGAAGGTGACCCATAATTATTACTTAAGCACTGGCAGCGTCCAGAAATGGGGAATCCGTCCCCGAGCGGTATACGGCTTGCAGGGGCATCACTGGTCCGGCTGTGCTCAGCCGAAAAAGGAAACCACTGGGTGGCGGTTCACACACGCGTATGCGCGCCACACTTGAGAGAGTATTGTCACAAATCCACTGCCGGCGGTCACAATCAGTTCCAAAGTTCCAGCGGGACTATCAGACAGCAGGCACAAGGCCCACCAAAAGGTAAAGCTACATAAGTAGCCCACGGTAGCGCCACCCACACCAGGTGGTGGGCGCCAAACAGCAGCACAGGCCACAGGCACCACACTGCAGTAATCAGTGTTTCCGTTAGCCAACCCACAACCCGCAAGCCTGCAACAACGGTTGGCCGCTTCGCACTGGCGCTGCGGGTTGAAATTGCTCAAACTTTGACCCGAAAAGTGTGAAAATCGGCGTTGTACACCCTTTTTGCAAAAAAATGCCTCGTAAGGGTTGGGATTGGAGAGAGAGCCTTGAGGCCCGGGCTGAGCCATCATTCCTTCATTCCAAGATCCTTAGTGGAACCACTGGCAGTGATGCACGCGCGAGCCCTCTTCTCTCCCGCCGCCGCCGTGTGTGGGTGGCGCTACCGTGGGGTATTCCCCCTTTCATTGGCAGGTCTTCAGGACTGCCTTCTCCAAGTCCTGCTGGAGCTTTGGAACCGTGCGTGAGACCGCCAGAAGTGGACTGTTAAACTCAACATCACCGTAAATGTGCGTGATGAGTGTCTGGCTCATAGACTGCCCCCAGACTGCCCTCAGGTGTCACGTTAGCGTGCCCCCCCCCACACACGCGCACGCTGCAGTGTGCCTCAGACTGTGTGCCTAAAAGACTCACCGTTGTACGTGGGGGAGGCGGCATCCTTAATGGTGCAGTTGGGGCCAGCCTTCATTGGGTACTGGGCCTGCTATGCATGTGTGCGTGTGTGCGTTTGTGTGTCGTGTGCGTGTGTGCGTTGTATGTGTGTGTGTCAGAGTGTGTGCATGTGTGCGTGTGTGTGTGTGTGTGTTGGTGTTGCGTGTCGGTGTTGCATGCATGCAAGTGTGGTATTGCATGCATGCAAGTGCATTCACGCAACGGTTGCGGATCGGACCCATCAGATGGCGTCCTTTCTAGTAGCAGGCTCGCCTGGGACGACGCGGCGGTGGCCAGGAGGCAAGCGATGACGATTGCGCTGCAAAATAACTTGCACATTCTTCTTGCCCGCATTGGGTGGTGTGCACCGCGCATACGTTGCTCTGGGGACGATGAAGGGAGGCGGGGGTCTGGGTCTTAGTAGGGGTGTGGGCCGCACAGCCCTGAGCCGCACATTGTTTTGGTGTGACTTTCACACACGTTTTCAATCTTTGATCTCTTCAACCTTTAACGTTTTCACGCAGGTGCAAGAATTTCAGCAGTGGATTCAAAAGGAAGGAAGGAGTCAGAGGTCAACAAGGGCTACCCCACACATTTCGCGCAACGTTGCAGAACCACAAGTGCAACGCACGCACCAGTACCCACTATAGTGGCCACTACGGGTCACTCACATTCGGAGCCACAGCGCTCAACGCACGCCACATCAGTTGGGGCGCGTAATCACAGCCATGGCCGACCTGGAGGCTGGAGCAGCAGCAGTGGATGTTTCGTTCGGCGTGGATGCTGCGGCCCCTAGCTCGCACGATATGAAGCACTCTAAGTCCAGTGGCTTTGGTAGCGGCCTGCGCATCACGTTCAAGGTGCGTGCGGCCTGATGCGAGCTAACAACTCGAGTTTGAGTATGTAGGCTTTGGAACGCTCAAGATTGCACCCACCACCTCGCAGGACCTCACCTATCACGTCCCTTCCAACATGAACAGGAAGGAGCGGGCTTACCTGCTGACCAACGTGTCAGGCTGGTTTGAGCCAAACCAGATGGCCGCCCTGGTGCGTTGCGCATGGCACTTCACCGCATGCATGCGCGCGGCGGCGTGGCAGCTCCTTGGCTGAGTTGGTGCACGCGCGTGCACGTGCCCTGTGGCATGCGCGTGCGCTGCATCCCTTCCCCTCTCGATTCTAGGCACCCCCTGGGCGCACACGCGCACGCGCGCGCACACGCTCACATAGGGTGTACCCCCCCCCCCCCCCACACACACACACGCACACATGCACACACTACCACAGATGTGCCCCTCTCGCAGCGGCAAGACCACGCTGCTTCCCCTCAATTACCACCCGCCGTCCCCTGTGCCCCGCGCAAATGGGCCCTACCCACCCCTTCAGCTCTCCCCTGTACCCCCCCCCTGCTGCTGCTGCTGCTGCTGCTGCTGCTGCTGCTGCTGCCGCGAGGGCAGCACGCCAACCTTCACCGCCGCCCCTCTGGCAGCACCCCAGCCGACACCGTCGCCCCTCCCACCCTCCCTCCCCGTGTCCCCTCTGCCCCCTCCCGTGCAGATGGGCCCGTCTGGCAGTGGCAAGACGACACTGCTCGACCTGCTCGCCGGCCGCAAAAACGCGGGCGTGACTGAGGGGCAGCTCGAGTTTGGCGGGCAGAAGCCGTCGGGGCAGTTCCTGCGCCGCTACACCGGGTGGGTAGATGAGGCTTGATGATGATGCAGATCTGATCATCTGCATGAGACAGAAACGAAGAGAGTTTAAGGGACGCTGTCGGGCAGTTCCTGCGCCGCTACACCGGGTGGGTGGATGGGGCTTGATGATGACGCAGAGTTCATAATCTACATGAGACAGAGACAGAGAGAGTGGAAGGGACGCCGTCGGGGCAGTTACTGCGCCGCTACACCGGGTGGGTGGATGAGGCCTGATGAAGATGGATTGATCCAAAGATATATATAGAGACAGCGACAGAGCGACAGAGAGATAAGAGAGAGACAGAGAGAGAGACAAAGGGAGAGGCAGAGAGAGACAGAGAGTTGCAGGGTGGGCCGTCACCCCTTCGGCTGTTAGGACACACCGAGTGGGTGGATGCGACTTCATGATGCTGAAGAGATCTACAGAGAGACAGAGAGAGACAAGAGAGAGAGATACAGGGCGAGGCCGTCAACCCTTGGGCTGCTAGGCCACACACAGGTGTGGGTGCTGAGGCGAGTCCGTTGACATTCAACTGGTTGGATGCACCCAGCGGGTGGGTGCGGGGGCAGCTAACCTGGCAAGAGAGATGCTCATGTCGCCGCGTGCATGTGCGTGCCGTGCGTGCATGCCCACTGTGCCGTGCGCATGCCTCACTGTGCCGTGCGCATGCCCACTGTTTGTGACTTGCTTACCATGCAAGAAGTGTGCTCATGTACACCGCGTAAATGCGTTCATGCCGTGTGCGTGACTGTGCCATGCACATGCTTACTGTGCCCGTGCGCATGCATGTCTAGCAGTTTGACACGCTCAACGGGCAGCTGGTCGTGCGAGAGACATGCCCATGCCGACGCGTGCATGCTGACTGTGCCATGCGCATGCTCCCTGTCCCCGTGCGCATGCATGTCTAGCAGTTTGACGCGCTCATCGGGCAGCTGATCATGCGAGAGGCATGTCCATGCCGACGCGTGCATGCTGACTGTGCCATGCGCATGCTCCCTGTCCCCGTGCGCATGCATGTCTAGCATTTTGACGCGCTCATCGGGCAGCTGATCGTGCGAGAGACATGCCAATGCCGACGCGTGCATGCTGACTGTGCCATGCGCATGCGCCCTGTGCGCGTGCGCATTCATGTTAAACAGTTTGACGCGCTCATCGGGCAGCTGATTTGCGAGAGACATGCCCATGCCGACGCGTGCATGCTGACTGTGCCATGCGCGTGCTCACTGTGTTGTGCGCAGGTATGTCGAGCAGTTTGACACGCTCATCGGGCAGCTGACTGTCCAGGAGATGCTTTGCTATACGGCGGAGCTCAAGCGCTCAAACGCCGAGCCGCTCGCATCCAAGAAGACGGCCGTAGACCAGGTGTGGGTGGGTGGGGTGGAGGTGGGGGGCACGTGGAAGTGTTAAGAGTGGGCGGGTGAGTTTGGGGCAGCTGACCGTGCAGGAGATGCTTTGTTACACGGCGGAACTCAAGCGCTCAAACGCCGAGCCGCTCGCATCAAAGAGGACGGCCGTGGGCCAGGTGGGGGACGGGACTTGAGTTTGTGTGAAAGTGGGGCGGGTGGATACAGAGAACGAGAGAGAGACAGGGAGGGAGAAAGAAAGGGGGAGAGAGGGAGAGAGAGAGGGAGAAAGAGGGAGAGAGAGGGAGAGAAGGGGAGAGAGAGAGGGAGAGAGAAAGAGGGAGAGAGAGGGAGAGAAGGGGAAAGAGAGAGGGAGAGAGAAAGAGGGAGAGAGAGAGAGAAGGGGAGAGAGAGAGAGAGAGGGGCGGGGGGAGGGGGGAGAGGGAGAGACAGGGAGAGAGAGGGAGAGGGAGAGAGAGAGGGAGAAAGGGAGAGAGAGAGAGAGAGGGAGAAAGGGAGAGAAGAAAGAGGGGCAGCTCGAAGGGAGAGAACATACAGCTTCTGAGCACACAACAAACGATCCCCAAGCGGGTGCTTGAGGGCTGCAAGGACGTGCTCGCCAAAGGGAGATCAGGGACAAAGCAAAGGGAGCTAGCAAGCCCCTCTGGAAAACCTATTAACCCCATCACGGGGGGGGGGGAGGGGCAGAAAATAAAATACTGGAACACATGGTACCAAAAAAAACGACCCCCCTCCCCCCCCCCTCCCATCTCACAAAATACGCCATGCATGGAGCCGGGACCAATGCGCATGGCTTCCTTACCGTGCGGGCTGTCCATGGCAATGTCTAGCTCGCCGACAGATGGCCAAAATCACCCCCAAAAGCCATTCCACGGCTTAGTCGGCGGGCACCAAGGAGTATGGACCTCTAGTTCACACTTTCCCGGCAGATTCAGGGTTGACTCTCCTGAGGTGTTTTGCTGTGCTCTCCAAGGAGATTCAGATGGCGTCGGTCCCATCTCAATGCATGAAGGTTGCTGAAATCCCTTGTGGGCACTTGGTGCACCGAAGGGAGCACGCGGGGGAGTTGGGGCGTTGAGGGGGTGTTACCCCCCACCCTATAACCCAGGGTCACTTCTCAGAGTGGATTTGTGCTCCTCCCATCAAGGCGGTTCCAATCGTGGTTTTCCCGTCCCAAACGGCCCACTAGAAAGAAACTGCTGAACCCCCCGAAGAAAGCTCTGGACCCCCCCCTACCCCCACCCCACCCCCAACTTTGAGCCCTCATATCTCAGCCCCCAGGTGTCCAAATTCAAAAAATCCGATGGTTTTGGAACATTTACAGCAAGGAGACAAGATTCCAGCTTGTGTTCCATTTCTCGTGTTTTCTGCCCCCCCCTTGAACCCCATACACAAAAACACCCGCAGGTGATTTCCAAGCTGGCGCTCGAGGGCTGCAGGGACGTGCTTATCGGTAGCCAGATGGCCAAGGGCATCTCGGGCGGCCAGGCCAAGCGCACCAACATCGGGATTGCGCTCATCACCAACCCGCGCGTGCTGTGAGTTGGGGGGGGGGGGGCTGTGACAAATACGCCGCAGTACTAATGCGCCTACAGTTGTACTTTTGCTAGTTTTACCACTCCTATTTATTGGTTGTGCACTCCCTTTCAAGGCCAAAAGCTCCTCAAGATGCACCTAGCTAGAGAGCCATTGTGTTGCCTCGTGTCACAGCTGCGTCAAGACGAAGGGGGCACCGGCATCGCGTGCCGTGCGTCGATGGTCGTGAGACGGCATCCTGCTTGTCAACAAGGACCCTGTTGATATTAGGCCGTGCATGTTGTTTTGGCCTGCACGTTATCCCTGGTTGCTTCTTGCATAATGCGGCCAGGCCAAGCACACCAACCAACGTCGAAACCGCGCTCGCCACCAACCCGCGCGTGCTGCACCCCACCCCCCTCCAACTTCCACGCAGCTTCCTGGACGAGCCCACCTCTGGCCTTGACTCGTACACCGCCAACGAGGTCATGACGGTCGTCAAGAGCCTCGTCGGAGATGGGGTGACGGTCTGCGCGACGATCCACTCGCCCTCGCAGTGAGTGTTGTTGCGGCTGTTGCTGACGATGATTGTGTTGTTGCTGTTGTTGCTGCTGCTGCTGCTGCCGCTGCCGCTGCAGCTGCCACGATGCCGCTGCTGCCGTTGCTGCTGCCGTCGGCGTTGCCACGGTGTTTCTGCTGTTGTTGCTGCTGTTGCTGCTGTTGTTGTGGTGGTGGTGGTGTTTTTGCTGCTGTCATTCTTGTCAGATGTGGATGTGCACGCCCCACTTGCTTGCCTGCCCCACTCCCCTCACCACGTGCACACACACGCACACACACACTCACACACACACACTTGCACACACGCACACACACACAGACACAGACACACACACACAGAAACACACACGCACACACAAACACAGGTACTGCTTCAACCTCTTTGACCGCCTCATGATGCTCGTGAAGGGTCGCATTGTCTACTTTGGCGTCACGGGCGAGGCAGCAGCGTCTGCGATCGAGCTGTGCCCCAAGGTGTTTTGAACTTGCGGTGCTGTTGATGTATTGTGGTGAACAATGTTACGTACGTTGTGCGCTGCTGCATGTTGACTGTGTGTTGGTTTTGTGTGCGTGTGTGTGCGTGTGTTGTGCTGTGCTGCGTCGTCTATTTCGGTGTGTCTGGCGAGGCAGCGGCGTCTGCGATCGAGGTCGAGGAGATTTCTGTCCCCCCCACACACACACACCAGGGTCACCGACATGCACACACACACACACACACACACACACACACACACACACACACACACACACACACACGTGCACATACACACACACACACACGCGCACGCACAGGTCAAGGAAATTACCTCTGGCTACAACGACGCACACACACACACACACACACTCAAACACAGGTCAAGGAGATGACGTCCGGGTACAACGACGCTGAGTTCCTCGTCGACCTGGTGACTGAGGCGGACCGGCAGGGCTTCAGCAACGACGTGAGTCCATATCGTTTATATCGACCATGCATCGACACATGTATGTATGTACTACATGCATGTATAGGAGTCCTACATGTATAGTTTTTTTTATCCTCCTAGTCAGGTGTTGGGGTTTCCAGGGGCTCCTGGTCGACCTGGTGACTGAGGCGGACCGGCAGGGCTTCAGCAACGACGTGAGTTTTTTCGGCGGAGCCCCCCCACCCTATGGGGGCTCTGCCCCCGGGTTTGGGATGTAACAAGTGATGTTAGTGTACAGGGCCCCTCAGCACCGTCTGACCCGGTACATCGCTGCGGGATGGGCTCAAAAGCTTATGTCTGAATACTCAGGGGCGAGCGTGACCTCAGTGAAAGTTGGTACCAAGTTGCGTTCTCGCCATCGTGAAATTTGGTCGGCGCCCCAGCGCGCCCCGCTGGCCCCCACAGCGAGGGAACAGGTCCTATATGTGTATGTGAAGACGCTTGCGTCGCGTTGCGGCGGTGGGGAGGGCCCGGGGCGCGGGGGAGCTACCCCTCATGATCAGTGCCGCCGACTCAGCACAACACCCGCTGTTGCCTCCGCGACTGTGGAACCGCCATACGAGTCTAGTATGGCATTGCGCTGCTGTAGACGCGTGGCGGGGGCGCCAGGGTGACGACCTGTCTGTCACTCCCTGCCCATGGATGCCCCAGCACCCAAACTGCCTCTCCCTGTGTGCACACCCTCCTAGCGTGGCTCATGCATCATATGTAATGGATTTGCAGCCCAACATCTGGCATCAGGGATGCCTTGGCCGTATAGGCACGCCATGCGCCATGCAGTGAGGGCGCGCACATGCGCGCGCGCAGCAACAGCGCGGCGCTCGCGGCGCCCACGGACATGCCACCCCGGCCACAGCGGCCCTGTGTCATAAGCTATGGGCCTGTGCAGTCAGATTGTGCCTCCCTGCCCCCAGTTGCCCTGCCAGGGGCCTGATGTGGCGCAGTTTGGGGCGGTTCACCACTTGCGTCGCACAGCGCGGAGCATGGGACGCCCTCGCCCATCCTCACCCACCCCCCAGTCAAAGCTTCGCGCTGAAATCCGCTGCATGATGCCTGGGGGTCAGGGCGGGTCACCTCATCCCCTAGCCGTGCACGACACACGCGCACACGCACCAGCTTGCTATGTCTGCTCGACCGGAGCGGCCGGGGGCAGACCGTGGGTGGCAGTAGGTCCGTGGTGTGCATCTCTCTCTCTCTCTCACTCTCTCTCTCACTCTCTCTCTTCTCTCTCTCTCTCTCTCTCTCTGCACGAGGTTCGTATCATCACAGCCGGTGCGAACCAAACCCGGCCCCGTGACGGCTCCGCCGTTGTTCAACGGCGCCCCAGCGCCGCTCTCTTAGCTTGTCCCCCCTGAATCTGCCCTGAATCGATGTATTCGAGTTTTTTTTCCTTCTGGTAAGGTTTGGGTGTTTGAGTTTTCAGGGGTGTTTCTGGTCGACCAGGTGACTGAGGCTGGCCGGCAGGGCAGGGCTTCAGCAGCGACTAGAGTCTAGATTGGTTCGTGTCGACCCTGTATCGATGTATTCTAGGGTTCATGACTAGTCGTATTTAGGTTTAGGGCTACTAGGTTTCCAGGGTCAACTGGTCGGCCTGGTGCCTGAGGCAGACCGGCAGCGCTTCAGCAGCAACGTGATTCTAGATTGGTGTATTTTAGGGTTTTTAATCCTGAATCAATGTATTTGAGGGGGGCTATCTGCCTGGTAAGGTTTGGCTGTTGGGGTGTCCAAGTGTTCCTTGGTCGACCTGGTGGCTGAGGCGGACCGGCAGGGCTTCAGCAGCGACGTGGGTCTAGGATAGGGGTGAAGGCTTAGTTAAGGGTGTCCAAAATAGCACAAGATTTCTACCCAAAAAACTAGAAATGTGAGTCGCGCACACACATCACCAACTGCCGCGCTGACCCTGACATTCCAAGATCGCCGCCACCACCCGCCACTGCCCCCACTCAACCATCAGGTCGTCGAAAGATACGAGGAGAGTGACCACGAAGGCGCGGACCAGAATATCACCACCACCACCACTCAGAACTCGCCTGGTTTAGATTGCACTTTTACGAACGCAGATCGCTGACAGATACAAGAAGAGTGACCCATGGTTGCGCATTATGACACTTGTGTGACCGCAGATCGCTGATCGGTATGAGAAGAGTGACCTCAAGGCGCGGACCAGATCACCACCACCACCGCACCACCACCCTCTATCACTCCCCATTGATTGTGCATGATTACACATTTTTCCGGACGCAGATCGCCGACCGGTATGAGAAGAGCGACCTGAAGGCGCGGACCGACGAGCAGCTCGCGGTCTACATGAATGAGGACCACAAGTTCGAGATGTCGGATGGTGCGGAGTTTTTTTGTACCACGGTTGCACTGTTATTTTGAACCCTGAACCCTGAAGCCTTGCCTAGTTAGCAGCCAGGGCAAGAGTGTCGGTGAGAGATTGAGAGATTGAGAGAGAGAGACAGAGAGACAGAGGGAGATGTGAGGCAGGCGTCAGCTAGGAGAGGGAGAGGGAGTGGGCGTGAGGGATGTGAGGCAGGCTTCAGCCTGGAGACAGGCCGGTCGTCAGCACAAACCGTTTACCGTAGGGCTGCATGAATGAGGACCACAAGCTCGAGGTGTCGGACGGTAAGCACCCCTACTAAACCCTACAACCCTACCGCAGTACCGCTTTGCCTTGCCGATTAAATATTTCGAAAAACGTCGCGGCAAGGTCGATTTCTAAAAAACATTGCCGAAAAAGTAAAAAAAAACGCAAAAAGTGACGTCAAAACGGGAAAAAACAAAATATAAATCCCGCGGCAAGGCACCAAAATTCTTAACAATTACCCGCTTTATAAAAGTGGCGGCAAGGCAAAGCGGTACTACGGTACTCCCTTGACCCTGAACCCTCGTCTGAGACAGCGTTCTAACAGTGTCAAGCCCTGAACCCTTCAACCTTAACTTGGTCTACATGAATGAGGACCAACAGTTCGAGATGTCGGACGGTAAGCACCCTAAGCCCTACAACTCCTCATCAACATAACCTCTAAAAACTAAAACCCTTGACAAAGAAATTAACCCTAAACCCTTGAAAAACGCAGACATCAAGCGCGAGCTTGCGACGACCTCGTCGACCGTCACGCCGTGGTGGTGGGGCCTGCGCACGCTCATCAAGTACCGCACGGGGCGCAACTTCACGGTGTGGATTGTGTGTGGATTCGGTGTGGGTTTCGCAGGTGTGAAGGGGGGCATGATGGTGGGCACTGCGCACGCTCATTAAGTACCGCACGGGGCGCAACTTGACAGTGTGGATTTTGTGTGTATTTTGTGTGGATTCGGTGGTTGCACGGAACGTGTTTGGTACCTACGAACAGTCCTGCCGACCCTCTCTACCATGCACACACACGCACACGCGCAACTTGCACACGCACACACACAAACCTACCTACAGGACCCCGCGTGCTTGGTACCTTAGCCCTGCCGGCCCTCTCTACCATGCGCGCGCACACACACACACACACACACACACGCGCGCGACTTGCACCACCCCCCGCACACACACACACAGGACCCCGCGTTCCTCGGCCCCCGCATCGGCGACAAGATCTTCATCGGCCTCCTCATCATGACGCTGTATCTCGGCAAGGGCGACAACTACGTCGACTCCAACTACATCACGATTGCGTCGATCCTGTTCATGGTGGGTGGTACATTTTTTCATGGTGGGGCGTTGACCAGGCGTTGACCCTGTCTCCTCTCCCGGAAAAAAAAATGAATGAATCAATTGTGTGTGTGTGTGTAGGGGGGGTGCAACAACTACGTCGACCCCAACTAAATCACGATCGCGTCGATCCTGTTCATGGTGGGTGGTGGGATGTTGAGCTGGCGTTGACTGGGCGTTGATCGACTCCCCCGGCAAAAGTACAATAAATCAACCCCGGGGGGGGGAGGGGGGGGGGAGGGGGGGAGGGGACGACCACGTCGACTCCAAACATATCACGATCGCGTCGATCCTGTTCATGGTGGGTCGGGCGTTGATCGGATGTTGACCGTCCCAAATGGCAAGAAACACAACTTGAAAGTGCGCGTGTGTGTGGGGGGGGGGGAGGTCGACAACAGTGTGTGCGAGAGCGAAAACAGTGTGACACACACGACCACACACACACACGTACACACACACACACACACACACGTCTGACGGACTCTAAAATCGACCACACACACACACACGCGCACACACACGCACACGCGCACACTCGCAGATGTGTATTCTGCCCGCCTTCAGCGCCGCCGCGTACGTCCCAGCCCTCGTTGTCGAGCGCTCCCTGTTTGTACGCGAGCGCACACACACGCACACACATACACATACATACAAATAAACACGCACACATGCACGCACACACGCGCACACACACGCACACGCGCACACCCGCAGATGTGCATCCTACCCGCCTTCGGCGCCGCCGCGTATGTGCCCGCTCTCGTTGTCGAGCGCTCCCTGTTTGTGCGCGAGCACACACGCACGCACACACGCACGCACGCACACACGCGCACGCATACACATACGCCCACGCGCACACACGCAGATGTGCATTCTGCCCGCCTTCGGCGCCGCCGCGTACGTCCCAGCCCTCGTTGTCGAGCGCTCCCTGTTTGTGCGCGAGCGCAGCGACGGGCTCTACTACACGGTCACGTACCTGCTGCACAAGATGTTTGACGAGGTGTGTGTCTCTCTGTCTCCCTCTCTCCCTCTCTCTCTATCTCTGTAGGAGGGTGTGCATGTGCGCGTGTGTGTGTATGCGAGCGCAGCGACGGGCTCTACACGGTCACGTATCTGCTGCACAAGATGTTTGACGAGGTGTGTACACTCAGTGTATGGGGCGTTTGTGGGGGTGCGTGCACATACACAGGCTGCAAGTAACAAGTAACACGGGGTTTCCAGCTAAGCAGGCTACTCTTCTACTATTGACACCCGCCGATACTCCAGCACACTAAAGTACTAGAGTACCGCCGGCTCCCGGCCGATAGACTACCGCTCCCGCCGGCTAGACTACCCCAAACAGCGGTCTCTGAGAGACATGTCTGGCAAGGAGCATATAGGAGAGGACCTTCCTCAAGGTCACAGTAGTGGCCTTGTGGCCAGTCAAGCCGGCAGAGCCGACTGGCGCTGACTGGAACGGTCCCCGCCTGGCAGTGCATGGCTGTCCAGCTCTCGTTTGCATGGGGCTCAGCCGGCGCCCCATGCCTCATGCATGGCCAGGTCCCACCCTCCAGGGGTGCATGGACGACAGAGTTGTCATGGAGGCTGCCTGAAGACCTTCCAACGCCAGTCACCGGCAGACGAGCGACCCCGAGGATGAGCGGGGTGACGAACGCTGCGATTGGTGTAGCGGATTTACTCTGTGTTGCCTCGGCGGTCGCCACCGCAGGCTGCATCTATAAACAAAAACAAACACAGAAAAGCAGCAGCAGCAGCAGCACAGCAGCACAACCACCACCAACACCACCAACAACAACAACAGCAGCAACCACCCACAAGATCAACCCATCCACACCCACCCACAATACCCCCCCCTTGATTTCCGCAGCTCGTGCTCGCGACGTGCGCATCGCTCGGCATGACCGCGTTTGTGTTCTACGGCGTACAGCTGCAGGTGTGTGTGTGTGTGTGTGTGTGTGGCAGTTGTGCGCATGACCGCGTTTGTGTTCTACGGCGTACGGCTGCAGGTGCGTCTGTGTCTGTGTGTGTGCGCAGTGCGTTGCGCATGTGTGTGGCAGTAGTGAGTGTTTGTGTCACGGTTGTGCGCATGCGCGCTTGTGTTTTACGGTGTGCTGCTGCAGGTGTGTTTTCGCGCACGCCGAATGCGCCTGTGTGTTAGGGTTTTAGAGAAGCCCCAAAATTTTCCCCGCGCACGCACAGGGCAAGTGGGTCTCGTCCTGGCTCGCCTACCTGACGGCGCTCGCTCGCTCGCTCGCTCTCTTTCTCCCTCTTTCTTTCTCTCTCTCGCTCACTCGCTCTCGATCGATCGATCGATCGGGGTCGTGCCAGGACATGGTTGACGTTTGAACGTTCCCGGGTGAGGAGAATCCCTCACACGCTTGTGCACATTCACAGGGCGAGTGGGTATCCTTCTGGCTCGGCTACCTCACGACGCTGTCCATCGGCATCGTTCTCGCCTATTTCATCGCCGCAATCTCGCCAAACCTGGACGTCGCCAACGCGCTGCTGCCGACGTGAGTTTTCGTTGGTCTGCGCATACACACACACACACACACATCCACACATCCACATGCACGCACATACGCCCTCCCACGCACACACACCCTCCTTGCCCTGCCATGCGCAGCTACCTCACACATACACACACACACACACACGCCCCCCCTCCCGTGCCAGCGCAGCTACTTCAAACACACACACACACACACCCTCCTTGCCCTGCCATGCGCAGCTACCTCACACATACACACACACACACGCCCCCCCCTCCCGTGCCAGCGCAGCTACTTCAAACACACACACACACGCACACACACACACACTCTGCCCCCCCCACACACATGCCCCCTCCCCTGCCATGCGCAGCTACGTCGTCACGCTCCTCTTCTTCTGCGGCTTCCTGTTCAACCTCAAGGAGATCCCACCGTGGTGCGTACGTTTGCCTGTTGTTGCTGCTGCTGCTGCTGCTGCTGCTGCTGCTGCTGTTATTTGTGTGTGTGTGTGTGTGGGGGGGGCTATTTGGGGGGGGGGTGCTGCTCTTCTTCTGCGGCTTCCTGGTGAACCTAGCGGGAGATCCCGCCGCAGCGCGTACGCTTGTTGCTGCTGCTGCTGTTGTTATTTGCATGTAGGTACGGGGTGATTGATGATGTATCGCATGCTACGTCGTCATGTAATCTCCTCACGCTTCCCCCCTCACACTCTCCCTCACCCCACCCCCCTCACACACACACCCCTCCCCCCCCCGGCAGGTGGGAGTGGTACTCGTACATCGACTTCCTTCGCTACTCGTTTGGCACGCTCATGGTCAACCAGTTCGGGCCGGGCGGCAGCGAGCGAGACCCGCCGTTCCAGGTGCGTGCGGTTACTTGCAGTTACCGCGTACTAGCGATCATTTGCAGGCACCAGGAACTGCGGTTACTATCTGTTATTTGGCATTCCGGCAAAGGCCTTCTTCTATCTAGCACCGCCGTCTTGCTTTCAGGTGTGTATTAAGGAGCCATGTGATGCGCATGCCGGCTTCTCGTCTTCCTCGTACGACTTTTGACTGCACAATGGATGTTGCTCGGCAGCAAGGCCGGCCTCCAGCCTCCTCCCGACACTATTTTCTTAAGCTACTGATTCAGCAGCTAGGCGAAACTAGTGGCACTCGTTCTGATTGGAAGACTTTTTCGGACACGGCGTTTGAGCGTGCTCAGGATAGGGTCGGGTGGAGAGCCGTGGTGTACGGTCCGGCTGCCCCTCAGGCGCCGGCCCCTCCACCACGGCGGTCAAGTAGATTGGCAAGCGCCACTTGACCCCCTATCCCCTAGAAGCAGTTAGGACCTATTTTGGAGGCGTCGCACAATAGCTCTCCTTTTTGCTCTGGGACTACACGTTGGCAGGCAGCCGGCTGGTGGCTACCGCCCCTCACAAGTAATTGTTAGGGCCAGAACTGGACTTGGGTCTAGGCGGTGGTACTAGGACTAGAGATAGTCTTTGCTGGAAAGCCGATGTAACTGTAACTGTATCTGTATTAAGGAGCTTACATTTTTTCATCGCTACGTACACAACACGCACACACACACGCACACGCACACGCGCACACACACGCACACACGCGTGCGCAGGGCACGACCGTGCTCACCTACTTTGCGCTGGAGAACGTGCAGGGCACCACCGTGCTCACCTACTTTGCATTGCAGAGCTCGACACGTGGGCGTACCTCACACACACACACTCACACACACACACACGTGCGCAGGGCACCACCGTGCTCACCTACTTTGCGCTGAACAACGTCGACAAGTGGGCGTACCTCGGCTACTGCTCGCTCTTCTTCATCTTCTTCTTCTGCGCGGCCCTCACGACAATGTCGCTGAAGTCGTACCAGGTCCGGTGATCGGAGCCTACCTGCTCCGCCTGTTGGCCTGTGGCCGAGCTACCTGTCGGCCTGTGGGTGTTGCGGCACCACCACCTTCTGTGCAGCTCTCTGCCTGCTGCGCCATCGGCATCTTCTGCGCAGCCCTGGCGACGATGACGTCCAAGAAGAGAGCTGCTGAATGTGGTCGATGGGCCCACTGAGACGCGGTCTGCCCAGGTCGGCGGGTCGTACACCTGCCTCCAACCTGTGTCGGGCCACGCCCGCTCCCAACTTCTATGCCCGGCCGCCTGGCTTACCTGCTGCTGCGTTCAAGAAGAGAGGTGCAGATACGTGGTCGAGGGGCCCACTGAGACGCGGTCTGCTCAGGTCAGCGGCTCGTCCACCTGCCTCCAACCTGTGTCGGGCCACCCCCGCTCTCAACTCCTATGCCCGGCCGCCTGGCTGACCTGCTGCCAGACACCGTCGTCGTCTTTGTGAGCGCACGTTGGTGGCGTTGAGATGTGCTGCTTTTATACTTTGTTCATGGATTTACTGAAAGTACTGAGAGACGCCGCGCCCCGTTGGGGCGCGAAAAGATACGCTGTGACCTGCGCTAGGTCTTTGGCTGAGCCTGTCATTTCCTGTCTCAAGCCAGGGGGCGGCAAGGCGACGCGGATCTCGGAATGACCGACACCTTTTCGTGTTCCGGCTGCAGGCAGTTGCGGGTCACTTCATTCCTCGGGAATAGTACACGTGGGAATGGTACACGTGGGAAGGAATAGTACGCGTGGTTTACAAGAGCATAGGTATGAGAGCTCTGATCATGAACTGCTGTGACCACGTCTGGTGGTGCCACACACATTGCAAATGCACGTACGCCAAGTGCTGTGCACCGTTGTTTTCTATCCAGCGAGAGGGGGGTTTAATCACGCACACCCACACACACTGAAGTGGTTTGCACATAATATCTCATCATATATGCACATAATATATCCTCATATATGTAGAGCAGGTGAACGAAGAATCTTGTTACAACGAAGAGTGTTGTTGCTTGTACTCTTGCTTGTACTCTTGCTCGTACTCGTGGCCATTCTCAGCCACAGCTCTCAGCACCCCCAAAGCCCGCCCGTCAAGCACAGCAGCAGGCAGGTGTAAAGAGAGGGTTGCAGACAGGTCTGGGTCAGTCCTGACCAGCAACAGGCATCTCACGCGCGCGCGGCCTATCACCAGCCAGCCACAGCCATCCTGGTCGTGATCACCAGAATTGTCGTCCGCCAGCCACCAAGGCCTGCGTGTAAACCACGAACCATGCCACATGTTACGCACATGACCATGGGGGGCAAACCTGGCCCCTGGCACGGGCACCAATTGAAGGTCTCACACTTTCACACTCTTAAGTTTGGCCACATGCGAGCCAGTCGAGGCGATGTGCCAGCAGTGCGTGTCTTTGCATCAGATACAGACGCAGCATAGCGTCGCTAGTTCACTGCGCAAAAACTGTGCTGCGGCATTTCAGCAACACCTGGCAACACCAGCACAATTTGTGAGCAGTAGACGCAGGCGTCCCCACCCAACAGCTTTTGCCGCAGCTTGCGGGCGTAATCATGCCCAGCATCGGGCATGACACCAAGTTTTTGCAGGAGCTCGTTGGCGACGCGCTCGCCCGCGGCGTCGCGTCGACCATCTCCTCGCAACCGAACGACCCTGTGGACTACCTGGGGCAATGGCTCCTGCGGTGAGCAAGCATGCGCACGTCAAGCAGTATGTTGAGTGCCATCCAGTTTTTTTGTGAGTTTGTCGCGACTCATCGCTCCCCCCCCCACGCCCTGCGCCCGTAGGTACGTAAAGAACGCTCGAGAGGAGGGGACATTCGTGGAGACGCGCGCCAAGGAGGTGCAGGGCAAGATTGTGGCGCTGGTGAGTGCTGCATGCGCTGTGGCTGCATGCTGTGCCTGCATGCGCGTGTCTGCATGGCCCGCCAGGGACATGGTGCGGCCCTTGGAGGAACAGCCAGGGCGGCATGCTGCAGGCGGCCTTGTGCATGCGTAGGTGTGCACGCGCATGGGCCCTGTTGCATGGCGCACACACGCGCCTCTCCACCACCCAGACCGCCGCTGCTGCCACCCACCCGCCCACCCAACCACCCCCACCCACTGCAGGAGACAGAGCAGAAGGCGGCCGACGCAAGCAAGGCGGCCGCCGCGGCGCGCAAGGCCGAGATCGACGCGCTCGCTGCGATGGATGCAGAGCCTACCGCGCTCGTCGCGCGCGCGCTCGAGCTCATCAAGGTGTGCTGAGCACCAACCTAGCTGGCAGCACTCCGCATTGCCACACTGCTCTGTCGCTGCTGCTGCATACAACAGATACCACGGCTCAGCAGTTCGGTGCGTCACACACGACTGTAAAAACCATTATCATCAGCATGCTGTGTTCCGCCCGCCCCCCCCCCACCACCACCTCCCTCCCAACCCTCCCCCCAGACACCCACCCAACAGGCCATCACTGACCTCGTTCACCCACCCACCCACCTGTTCCCATGACCAGGCCAACACGTCTGCCGGGGCGGTGTACGCCGCCACGGTCGCCGAGCCCGAGGAGCCCGACTGGTCACCGCCCGAGGACCCGGAGGACCCCGAGGCCAACGAGTCGGACGATGAGGTCGACCCCCCCGCGCCGGCCGGGGAGGGCGAGGAGGGCGAGGAGGGCGAGGCCGCCGCTGTTGACGCGCCTGCGGAGGAGGAGCCCGCGTCGTCAGAGGAGCCCGACGCGCCGAGGGTGCCGCGGCCGGTCGACTACAGCAGGAAGTACCTCTCGTACACGGCGGCGTCCCCGGGGCAGGAGTTCATGGTCAAGGTGGGTGGGTGCGTCGGCAGCTCTCTCTCTCTCTTTCTAGGGCCTTGGGAGGACCCCGGGGCGGACGGGGCGGGGCAGGCCACGACGGGCCCACCCACCCAAAATAGCCGCTCACCTGCGCCTGTCGCCCGGCCACAAAAACGCAGGCGGAGCTGCGGCGGCCGGGCCCGCCGCCGGAGGACGCGGGAGAGGACTATGTGCCCGAGCCAACGCCGTTCACGTTCAGGATCCTGGACGAGCCGCAGCCAATGGTGTACTGCGCGAACGTCGCGTTTGAGGCGAGCATCAAGTTCCTGCGCGAGTTCCCAAAGGTGCGTGTTGCGTGCGTGCGTGTGCGTGTGTGTGTGTGTGTGCAGCTGCGGCTGGTCTCTCTCTTGCGCACACACACTTCGTTGCATGCTCTGTGCCTGCCATGCCATGCCATGCCTGCCTGCCTGCCTGAAACTGCCGGAGCCCTTGCGGCAACCCCGACGCTGACGCGCGCCCTCCCCCTCGCGCCTGCGCCAACCGCAGATTGGGTCATACCAGGCGTGCGGCATCAAGAGCGGCGAAGAGTACAAGGCGGTCGTCGCGGTCGATACGCTGTTCCCCGAGGGCAGCGGCCAGCCGCTCTCGCAGGCTGACACCGACTACGTGTGGGGCGTGTGCCTCGCGCTGTCCAAGGCGTACGAGGCGCAGGAGGCGCGCTTCGCGGCGTCGCGCGAGGGCAACTCTGCCGCTGACGCGGTGGCCAAGCTGGCCGCCGACATTGTGGCAATCTACCACCCGCCCGCGCCCGAGCCGGTTGAGGGCGAGGAGGGCGCCGCTGCTGAGCCCGCGGCCGTCGAGCCTGCGCCAGAGGAGGCATCCGATGAGGAGGCTCCAGCTGACGCGGCGGCCGCCGACGGCGAAGAGGGCGGTGAGCCCGTCGACCCGATCGTCGCGCTGACGGCCGAGCTGAAGACGCTGCGGTCAGAGGTGAAGGCGGCGACAGAGGCCAAGGCGGCGTCAGCCAAGGCGCTCGACCTAGCGGCTGGGGCGATGCACGCAGTCGTGTCCACGCTGAGCTCGTTGTCCGAGCCGGCACTCGTGGGGCTGCGCAACGCGACGGCCGTGCCGCAGGGCACGTTCCACGCCGTCAAGGCGGTGCTGCACCTGCTCGGCAAGGCGCCCGACTCGCTCTCCAACTGGAAGCGCGCATTCGAGCACTTCACGCCGGCGCTGTTCGTCGAGCTCGCGCAGTTCGACCCGATGCCCGACCGTGACTCTGCGGTCTGGAAGCTCGTCCGTTCCGCCTACAAGGCCGCCCCCGAGTCGTCGAAGCTCGCGGCCGAGATGCCCGACACGCACCTCGGGCCGCTGCTGCTCATGTACGTGCGGTGGGCGCGCAAGGTCGGCCGCAAGGCGGCCGTGCTCCGCTCCGATGGCCAGATGCTGAGCGAGCTCAGCGCCACAGTGGAGGCTAAGGAGGTCGAGCTGGCAGAGTTGGAGGCGGCCAAGGCCGCCGAGGAGACGCGCGTGCGCGAGGAGGCGGCGGCCGTCAAGCTTCAGGCGGCAGGGCGGGGGATGCGCGACAGGAAGCGCGTCGCGGCGATGAAGGCGGCGAACGCGGCAGCGCCCGCTGCCGAGGGGGGACGGGAGGAGGCTGCGTCCGCAGAGGGAGAGGAGGCTGCTCCCGCCGAGTCAGAGGCGGAATAGGAATGCCTGGGCTTGCTGGGACCTTGTATCGCATGTTTTCGATGACCCGTGTTGTGTCCCGCACTGCACTTCGCAGCAGCAGCCTGTGGCAGGCCGTTCCCGATTCGGCGAGTGGCAGAGACAACCCTGCACCCTTCGAATTTGGCAAAAACAGACACATGCACTCATCCCTCGCCCCCTGTCCAAGCACACGTGGACACCGCTCCGTGATTCCGAGCGTATCCTGTACGTGAATGCCTGTTGCAGGGAGGGTTGTTGCGTTGGTGATTCTACTGACGCAACGGTATACGGTATACGCTGCGCCAGTGAGCCATCGGATTGTGTCTGCATTCGTGGAGAGCTTTGTTGCGTGTGACGACCAGAACACCTATTGTGTGACCTGTTGTGCTAATCCTACCTAATCGACCCAAACCCACCCTGTTTCTCGTCGTGTACACGACACCCTGCCCAACATGTTCGAGGCTGCGGTGAGTGCCTGCGTCATGCCTGTGTGTGAGATCTGCTGTGCTACCAGCCTCACAAAAGACCCTCTCTCCCCCCACCCCACCCCACCCTAGGGCACGCCCTTCTACGCAAATCCTCTGGCATGCCATGCCCTGCCATCATGCATGTAGGAGAGCAGTGCATGTGGGCTAGGAGCAGTGCGTGGAGGACGATGAGTGACGAGCCTGTTTCTGTGGCCAGCACTCGCAGGACACCTACTCGAGTCTGCCAGATGACTCGCCTGTCTTCATGTCCGACGATTTTCGCATGTTCGCGTTCAAGGTGAGGGGGGTGGGGGTGGAGGCGCCTCCGCCGACATGCGTACACGTGTTTGTGAATCAACAGCTCACGCCACTACACGTCACTACACGGCCATGCATGAGCAGTGAACAGTGAAGCATGTCCCTCAGGGTGGAGTCGTGGCGTGCCTCGTGCCTCATGCCCCTCATGCCTCATGCCTGCCTCATGTCATGCGCGCACGACAGGGGCCCCTGGCGCATGACAGGGGCATGACAGGGGCCCCTGGCGCATGAAGGGCCCTTGGCGCATGACATGAGGATCACGCATGCATGCGTGATCCTGCCCCTCATGCGCATGCCTCATGCTCGTGCCCCATGCGCGTGTCCCTGCAGATCCAGCCATGCTCCAAACGCTTCTGCCACGACTGGTCGACGTGCCCGTTCGCGCACCCTGGAGAGAGGGCACGCAGGCGCGACCCGCAAGTGTATGCGTACACGGGCGTCGCGTGTTCTGTGACAAAAAAGGTGGGTGCGTGCCTGAGCGTGCGTGAGCATGCCAGAGGGGCGCTGGAGCCATAGGGCGTGCGCCTGCGCGTGCGTGAGCAGCGCCGGAGTGGCACTGGAGCCAGAGGGTGGAGGAAACCTGACGCGTGCACGCCCCGCCTGCCTCCTCCTCAGGGCGCAATCTGCTCTCGTGGCGACGAATGTTCTTTCGCGCACACTGTTTTCGAGTGAGTGCCCTTCCGCACGCGCATGCCCGCCCGCCCGCCCGCCCGCCTGCTCTTATATGACCCCGCATGCATTCAGCCAGACCACGTGCTGCCCCTCTTCAACCGCGCGTACATGCAAGCCTGAACTGCCCCCCCCCTTCCCCCCCCACCCCCCGCGCAGGTACTGGTTACACCCGAGTCGGTACCGCTCCCAGCTCTGCAAAGACGGCGCCGGCTGCACCCGCAAGACCGGTTCGTGCTTCTTCGCGCACCACGTGGACGAGCTGCGCGCAACGCGTGTGCGCGTGCTGCCGCACGGCGCGCACAAGCGCGAGCGCCACTTCACGGCCATCGACCTCACCGCCGACGCTCTCTCTCTCTCCCTCCTGCGCTGCGGCAGCACCGAGGCCGCGGGCGCCCCGACGTCCGGCGCCAGCAGCACGGTGTGCCCTCTCGACTTCTCCGACGCCGAGCACTCGCGCCGCGCGTCGTTTGAGGGCTCCGTCCACGCGGCGCAGCAGCGCAGCAGCGACGTGTTCGAGTCGCTGGCCGGCCTCATGCCAGGCAGCGCAGGCAGCGCGGGCAGCGGTGGCAGCGGCACCAGCAGCGCGACGCTGCAGCGCGACGCGCGCCTCGACTCGGGCCGCTGGCACATGGACACGGCGCCGCACACCGGCCGCCACGGCCCCGCACTGTCGCCTTTCCCGCGCCACGCCGCGGCCGGCCACATGGGCTCCCGCGGCGCCGTGCAACCGCCGCCGCCGTCGGTGCCGCCGCACGCGGGCCTGTCGAGCGGCGCTGACCCGAGCGGCTTGCACTCGGTGGTGCATCTTGACGTGCTGCAGGCAGTTATGGTCTCGCAGATGGCGATGCGCGCGCAGCACGCGCCGCAGCAGGCTGTCAGCATGGGCCTGCCCCTGATGGGCGAGCAGCAGAGCCAGGGCAACTACCGCCACCACGCGCACGCCGGCTTTGCTGGTATGACCGGCGCTGCCGGTGCCAACATTATGGGCGGCCACGGGCACGGGCACGAGCTGATGCAGCAGTCTCATATGCTGCAGCTTCAGCAGCAGCAGTCTCAGGTGCTGCAGCTCCTGCAGCAGCAGCAGCTTCAGCAGCAGCAGCAGGCGCAGACACAGTGCGTCGCTGCCAACGCTGCGCTTGCGCAGCTCATTGCCGAGGCGCAGGCGGCGCAGCAGTGCGCGGCGGCCGCGCAGCATCGCGTGCAGCAGACGCAGCAGCAGCAGAAGCAGTCACAGGCGCAGCAGCAGCAGGCGCAGGTGCAGCAGCAGCAGCAGAAGCAGGCATGGGCGCAGCAGCAGGCGCAGCAGGAGCAGCAGGCACAGATGCAGCAGCAGCAGGCGCAGCAGCAGCAGGCGTGGGCGCAGCAGCAGGCATGGGCGCAGCAGCAGGCGCTGCAAGAGGCGCTGCTGGCGATGGCCGGGCTCACGGTCGCGCCCGGCCCTTGGGCCGGCCACCTCCATAGCCCCGGCGTGCACCACCACGGCGCGCCGACGAGCGCTGCTGGCGAATGGCGCTGAGCAGCACGGCGTTTCTTGCTGCTGGCTCTGCGAATCTGCTGCTGGCTCTGCGAATAGCGCAACTGCTGGGCGCTGGCTCTGCGAATCGCACAATTTCTGCTGCTGGCTCTGCGAATCGCGCAACTGCTGGGCGCTGGCTCTGCGAATCGCACAATTTCTGCTGCTGGCTCTGCGAATCGCGCAACTGCTGGGCGCTGGCTCTGCGAATCGCACAATTTCTGCTGCTGGCTCTGCGAATCGCGCAACTGCTGGGCGCTGGCTCTGCGAAGCCCACAATTTCTGCTGCTGGCCCTGCGAATCGCGCAACTGCTGGGCGCTGCGCAGCAGCAGCTGTCGCGCCCCCGCCGGGCGGCGCCCATCCGCCCAGCCGCGCCCGGCCGCCAGCCTGGCCCTCCCCCTCCTTCCCCTGGCGAATGCCATGCACCCATGTGGCAGCCGATCGCGGCTGTATCCCCGCAGGCAGGGCAGGGTTCCCTAATAAACGCGCCAGCCGGAGGGGGTGACGCATCCACCCCACCCCCGGCACGTGGTGCGCTCGCTGCCGCGCCTTGCGCCGCGCCAGCACCGCCCTCCCCTGATGCGACGCAAATGCAGTGCTGCAACTCTTCCTTCCCTGCTGCTGTGCTGGCGCAGCGCCCTCCCCTGATGCAACGCAAATGCCGTGCTGCAGCGCTTCCCTTCCCTGATGCGTCGCACAGATGCAACGCAAATGCCGTGCTGCAGCTCTTCCCTTCCCTGGTGCATCGCACACATGCAACGCAAATGCCGTGCTGCAGCTCTTCCCTTCCCTAATGCATCGCACAGACCCCCGGACGATGGCGTCACGGGGGTCGAGCACGCAGCAGGAACAAAAAAACACAAAAAACAGAGTGCCCGAGGGCCTTTTCAGCAGCTCCCCCACAGCTCGGATCAGCATGTCTGAATCCCTGTTAGGGGCGGCCATCCCCTCCCGCCAATATTAGAGACGGCAGAGTGAATGCCTCGTGTCTGTTCAGTTTTCCTTTGCCAGGCTGTCGCCGCTCGCGAGGCATGTCGCCCGCGCGGCGCCAGCCAGCATTTTCTCCAACCCACCCGCACGCACACCGGTGGGCAGTCTTCTCCTGCGCCCCTCGAATGACGACTGCGCTTACGATCGATGTATTCTTGCCAGTGAGAACATGCTGCCAATAGATAGAGCGCCGACTAGTACTCCTGGGCGCTCCCTGGACCCTGCCCTATGACTCCCTACCCGATAGACAACCCAGATGAGACCCCTGGAGTTCGAGAGTCAAGTCGACCCACCATAGTTGTGGTGGTGACTCGAACTTCAAGCTCAATTGGGGCCTCTTAACACGGGGCCCTCTGAAGTCGAAACCACAACAAAAAAACTCAACTGAGGCGGCGCTTCTCGCCAACCTGCCCCATTCATGATGCCGCCAAGGCAGCCGAATTTACGCCACATCCACCGAAGAAGAACTCGCTTCCCCTCATCCCCCCCGGCACAGAGAGATGCTCCCGTCCTGGGGTCGTAAATGCGTGAGAGGCGAACCCGCCTCTCGGGCCACTCGCGATTGCCGTCATACTTTAGGAAACCGCGTCCCTTTCTTTGTGCTTGCCTTACTGGCACACACGATTCCACTTCTGGTCGGAGGATTAGTTAGGTGCCCCGACTGTCGAGGGGCACCCCTCGACAGTCGGGGCACCACACGGGACTTCGCTTACACTGGAACTTCGCACTGGTCAGCCGCGCCACGCGGCGCGCCACCACTGCCACACCGTGCATTTAGTCGTATGTTCAGAGCCAGTGCAGAGAGCTGAATGCTGATTCGTGCAGTGCATAGTGAACGCTCTGTGAAGTCACGTGGTGATAGAATCCAGAGCTTGAGGCTCCGAGTCAAGTCGGCACGAAGCCACTGACTGGAGCAGTAACTCATTCGGCACGCCAGCCGTGCATGGCCCTAGTTGGTTGGCGGGTCGGTGGAGCGCCCACCCGGGTTCACCGTTGTCGTCGTTTGCATTACACAACGGGAGCGCCTAGACCCCGAGTAAAAACACAAGACCCCCAAAAGCTACAGCCAGCGAGGCGATCACACACAGCCCCCCACCACAGTCCCCCGTCGTGACGAACCGCAAAGAAATACTTCCCACACGGTTCTGAGAGCCAGGTGCGGGAATGCGAGCCCATGTCCACACTCGAAAATCACTGAGGCGGCACGCCCCTAACTCGTTCCCACCTCAACTCCTCCGCCACCCCCGGGGCCCCACACGGCCCGGGGTGCCTCAGCACCATCCCTCTCCCTCCCCCTGACAAAAGTAGCATTGCCCCCCGCTGGAGGGCTCACCCACCCTGGTTGTTGCGGTGTAGCAAGTGTGGACTTTCTTATAGGTCCCGGAAGGCAGTGGGCAGAGTACTCCGTGTCTCTGCCCCTCCCGTGCCTCCCCCCAGGTTGGAGAGAGGTTGCCCTTGCAGTCTGGTGCCTGCGTGCCCCAGCCTTGCATAAGCCCGAGGGGCTGGCTCTGCACCCCACCCGCAACACCAAGATATCGCACCGAACGATCCATTGTAACACTCCGTGTCTCTGCCCCTCCCGTGCCTCCCCCCAGCGCCAGCTGATTCCTATCACGTGGCTGGATTTCCATCTGGATCTGGATGCCGGCCTGTAACAGTAACACAGTAACACGGGGTTTCCAGCTTAGCAGGCTACTCTTCTACTATTGACACCCGCCGATACTCCAGCACACTAAAGTACTAGATTACCGCCGGCTCCCGGCCGATAGACTACCGCTCCCGCCGGCTAGACTACCCCAAACAGCGGTCTGGCAAGGAGCATATAGGAGAGGACCTTCCTCAGGGTCACAGTAGTGGCCTTGTGGCCAGTCAAGCCGGCAGAGCCGACTGGCGCTGACTGGAACGGTCCCCGCCTGGTAGTGCATGGCTGTCCAGCTCTCGTTTGCATGGGGCTCAGCCGGCGCCCCATGCCTCATGCATGGCCAGGTCCCACCCTCCAGGGGTGCATGGACGACAGAGTTGGGGCTCGATTGACGGAGGCGCGTTCTCGTCGCCGAGCCCTGGACCCAGCAATGCGGCGCTGCTGGTGACGAGGATCTCCGTGCCGCTGACGAGCGGGATAAATACGACTGGCCCGGCTCCTGCTAGACTGCCCCTCGGTGGAGCATTTCAGGAGCGGCTTGCCCGGCGCTGCCATGGCTTGGCGAGTAGCCGCGGCGATGCCGCGGCCCGTGCTGGGAGACGGCCCTTATCCTCCCCCCATGCAGGACGCCATGCGGCACCGATCTCGACGAGTTGATCGACGAGCGGAGGGGCTGGCGCCCGTCAATGCATGCTGGACATTGTTCAAGATGGCTGCCCGTGGAGGCGGGCTACCATCACTTCAGCGGTGGCGACCGCCGAGGCAACACATAGGAAATCCGCTTCACCAATCGCAGCGTTCGTCACCGCGCTCATCCTCGGGGTCGCTCGTCTGCCGGAGACTGGCGTTGGAAGGTCTTCAGGCAGCCTCCATGACAACTCTGTCGTCCATGCACCCCTGGAGGGTGGGACCTGGCCATGCCGGCCTGGGTAAAAAAAACTTCTTTTGAAAATGGGGTCAGCTTCTCCCCAGAGCCGGGTTACGGTTATGCAGGTTGAGGATCTGGTTTCAAGAAACCCCAGAAATCCCTCTAACCACATTAGCATTTGCGGCCCGGCTATTTTATGATGAGTTTGTCACAATCCACTTCTGGCGGTCACACGTGCGGTTCCAAAGCTCCAGTGGGACTTAGATGAAGCAGTCCTGAAGACCTGCCAACAGAAAAAGGGGGGGTGCCCCACGGCAACGCCATCCACACACGGCGGCGGGCGCCAAGCAAGCAGCACCGCAGTGCAGGCTCCACACTCAACCCCTGCAGTGGATGAAGGGCGGGCCCAAGGTATAAAACCATAAAGGGACCAAAAAGAGCCCACCCTCAAAACACCGGAAGCGGAGCAGGTGCGCACACCCACCACAGCACTCTACCCAGCAGCCACAACTCATCCCGCCAGCGCACGCGTGCGGCGCTATCTCCTCTCACATAACTCGTCCCCTCAGGGATCTAGGACGCCTTGTTCAGAGTGAGCTTGCCGTCCACCACTCCAACATAGGGGTGGGTCGGGCCCACCACACCCGCCCAACCTCGCGGCATCACGCCGCCCTCAGCAAAGGACGCCAGCGCGTCCCAAAGGCTATTCATCCTTCCAGGCCTGGGCCACTCTCCTCTTTGGGGGGATCTCGTTCTCGACGGTTGGCGATGTCTCACCACATTGCCTCTCGCTTCCTTTCCATAGTGATCACGTTCCAAGTAAAACTCTTATCATTTCAAGCATTTGCTGCCGCTGCTTTGGTCAAATGCCTGCTTAGGTTGACTGTCACTTCCAGAGATTTTAGAGCTACTCTATCATAGAATTCATTTGTAAACAGAAATTGATTTACGACAATTTCCGAGTGAGTGACCGCCCCGAGTGAGCGGTTGCGGCTGCAGAGCTCAGACCACGCGAGCGAGAGGCCCAACAGTCTTCACTGCAGCCAACAGTCTTCACTGCAGCCACAACTGATGTCACTTGTTCTGATTGGAATGGATTCACTGCAGCCACTTCTGATCCACTACCGATGTCACTTGTTCTGATTGGAATGGAGTGCCAGAGGGCCATCCTTTCCCTGTCCTCACATCCAGGTGTGGGGCCCTGCACGTTTAGAGAGTTTAGTCCAAGTCCAACGCACACCCCTGGCACATAGGACATGCGCACCTCCCTGATGCTGCGAACTGGCCAGCAGTGCCGCCCGTGTGTTGCCCCATCGAAACTCTCATCCGTGCGCGTGGCGCCCATGCGTACACATGCCCTCGCGTGTGTGTCGGCCCTTGTGGGGCGCCGGACGGCCATGGCAGCAGGCTGGAGGTCGAACAGCCATAGGCGCATCGCAACCTCGGCGGCAGCAACGGAGGACAGCTTGCCAGGAGCATATCAAGTAATTTGCACGCATGCATGCAAGGGGGGGCGCCCAGAAGCACACGCAGGCAACAGGCTGCAGCCTCTTCCCAAGCCCACATTTATGTCCGCACGCGCGCTGCTCCAGCCCCCAGCAGCTGCCCCCCGCGCCACGCCCACTCCCGCACGCGCCAGCCACACGCGCACCCTGTGCCACGCGCACGCACGCGCGTCACGCATGCACGCACGCACGCACGCACGCACGCACATCGACGAAACCCAGGTGCCGCCCAAGGAGATCCTCGACATTGTCGATGCGCCGCCTCAGCCGAGCCTGTCATACAGCCCGGACAGGACCATGGTGCGTGCGTGTTTGGAGCTAGGTAGAAGCTTGGTAGACGCTAGGTAGATGCTAGGCGTGCCAGTGTTGTCCGCCACTGCCCACTGTGTAAACAGCCCGGACAGGACCATGGTGCGTGCGTGTTTGGAGCTAGGTAGAAGCAACCGTAGTACTGCTTTGCCTCAGCTTTGCCTTGCAATTGAACTATTCGGAAAACGTCGCGGCAAGGTCGATTCCTAAAAAAGCGATTGCCGAAAAAGTTTTTAAAAATGCCAAAAGTGACTCGTCGAACCGGGGAAAAAATCCCGCGGCAAGGCACCCAAATTATAAACAATTACCCCCTTCGTAAAAGTGGCGGCAAGGCAAAGCGGTACTACGGTAGGTAGAAGCTAGGAAGATGCTAGGCAGAGACGGTTGATAGGGCGTGCCAGTGTTGTCCGCTACTGCCCACTGTGTAGAAAACAAGCGCTTGCTGCCGCTGCGGGTAGGTGACCTGGGGGCGCGCCCACGTTCTTCACAGAGTGGGGGTTGCCCACCACCAACAGCCGGTCATCTCATGAAGGTGCCCGGGCCATACGCGCCGAGCACGGTCTTATACAATGGTGTCCCTGACTGTAACATCCATCAGACAGCTCGGAGAGGGCCATGGTGCGTGATGTTTGGAGCTAGGTAGGAGCTAGGTAGAAGCTAGGTATAAGGTTTGGCTGGACGTGTGGGTCGATACGGCGCCCCAGTCGAGCCCGTTGTACAGCAAGGACAGGACCACGGTGTGTGCGTGTTTGGAGCTAGGTAGAAGGTTTGGCTGGACTTGTGGGTCGATGCGGCGCCCCAGTCGAGCCCGTCGTGCAGCCCGGACATGACCACGGTGCGTGATGCTTGGAGCTAGGTGGAAGCTAGGTAGATGCTAGGTAGAAGCTAGGTGGAAGAGGGTTTGGCATGACGTGTGGGTCGACGCGGCGCCCCAGTCGAGCCCGTCGTACAGCCCGGACATGACCACGCTGCGTGATGATTGGAGCTAGGCAGATGCTAGGTAGGAGGTTTGGCTGGACGCATGGGTCGTTGCGGCGCCCAAGTCGAGCCCGTCGTGCAGCAAGGAGGGGGCCATGGTGTGCGTGTTTGGAGCTAGGTAGGAGCTAGGTAGACACACATACACACACACACACACACACACTTCCACACACTTCCACACACACACACACATGCACACACACACACACACGCATGCACGCACGCACGCACACACACACACACACACACACGCAGATCCTCCAGCTCACGCGCCCCCCGTCCCTCCCGCCCGTCTTCGAAATGTGTCGCCCGGAGCTCAAACTTGCTGGCATGCGAATTGACCCCGAGATGTTTTCGCGCTCCAAGATGGGCTACACGCTCGACATGGCGATTGTGGACTCGAAAATGGTGGGTTTGCGTGCATGTGTTTAAGTTTGTGTGTGTGTGTGTGTGGAGGTCGAGCTCGCCGGCATGCGAATCGACCTCGAGATGTTCTCGCGCTCCAAGACGGGCTACACGCTCGACATGGCGATTGTGGACTCGAAAATGGTGGGGGTGTTGTGGGTATGAGTGTGTGTGTGTGTGTGTTTGTGTGCGTGTGTGCGTGTGTGTGGAGCGAGGGAGGGAGGGTGCGAATTGACCCCGAGATGTTTTCGCGCCCCAAGATGGGCTACACGCTCGACATGGCGGTTGTGGACTCGAAAATGGTGGGGGTGTTGTGGGTTTGAGTGTGTGTGCGTGTGTGTGGAGCGAGGGAGGGAGGGTGCGAATTGACCCCGAGATGTTCTCGCGCCCCAAGATGGGCCACACGCTCGACATGGCGATTGTGGACTCGAAAGTTGTGGGTTTGCGTGTGTGTGTGTGTGTGTGTGTGTGTGTGTGTGGAGCAATGGAGGGAGGGTGCGAATGGACCCCGAGATGTTATCGCGTTCCAAGATGGGCTACACGCTCGACATAGCAATTGTGGACTCAAAAATGATGGGCTTTCGTGCGTGCGTGTGTTTGAGTGTGTGTGTGTGTGTGTGGAGAGAGGGCGGCCCCTACACACACACACACACACCTCGGGAATCGTTCACACACACACACACACACATGCAGGTGGTCCCTGCACCCCCCGAGGCCACCCGGCCCCTGGTTGGCTACCCGAAGGGCTCGTGGCTCAACTACGTTTCGTGGTCGCCCGACAGCAAGCACATTGCGTTCAGCGTGCGCAGCCCAGGTGTGCGTGTGTGTGTGGTCGATTTTACAGTCCGTCGGACGCCTTTGATGGCGCATTAGACCCTAGGAAAGAGGCCGGCAGCTGTCAAAATTTGACCCCTAGCATGCCATCTGCCATCATGATTGCTGTGCACGCGGTGCGTGTCTCAAAACAGGCGACAAGGAAGTCAGCCAGCTCGTGCCAAAACCTGTGGTTCTCCTGGCCTGGCCGAGGATTCATAAACTCCCGCATCCGCTCATCTAAATCGGCCTCCTCGGGGCGAGGGATGGACCGAAACAGGCTGTGGGCCTGCACCCGGGCCTCTTCATAGGCGGGGCACTCAAATACCATGTGTGCCTCATCCTCTAGCCCACCGCATAGGCAGCACGCCCGCTGGCTGCGTCGCTGCCTCTGTCCCGCCACGGCGTAGCGCCCCCGCTCTATCTGCAGCTCATGGAGCCCCATCCTGAACCTAGCTAGAGCCGTGATCCGGGCAGCACTGTTCAGCCCTGAGGTCAAAGGGCCGGTGGCTCGCTGTCGCTACCCGCCATCCACCGCATGTAGGTCAAAATCTTAAAGCCGCGCGACCACTCCTCAGGTGCATCTCGCACGGTAGTGCCGCTCGGCAGCGCCGGTGTGCTTGTCGCGGCGGCCAGCCACGCCGCGGTCGCCACGTCCAGCAGGTTGGTGATGCGTACTGGTCCCTCCTGGTCCCACGCCAGGGTGTGCCCCACAGTTCCGAGGCACACCTGCAAGCGTGCCGCCCAGCACGTCCCCCCCGCTTCGGCCAGCCCCCAACTCTCCCGCATTGCATCTTAAAGCAGGTCACCGTCAGGCTGCCCCCGCGCCTTATCCCAAAAGCGCGTCGCCTGGCGCAGCCATTCTGCCGCCAGCGGCCGCCACCCCGCCTCCCGCGCCAAAATCCCCAGTTGCTGCCCGTTGCTGCGGACTCCTAGGGACGCACGGGTAAATTGCAGAAGCACTTCCTCCAGGGTGCGCCATCCGTCGCGAGCGGCCTTAGCGCCCCTCCCACTCCTGCCTCTCTCCCACCGTCCGCCCACCCCGGCAAACACGCCCCCCCCAGCATCCGCCATCATCGCAGGGCCCCACACCTCAATTACAGTTACAGTTACATCGGCTTTCCAGCAAAGACTACCTCTAGTCCTAGTACCACCGCCTAGACCCAAGTCCAGTTCTGGCCCTAACAATTACTTGTGAGGGGCGGTAGCCACCAGCCGGCTGCCTGCCAACGTGTAGTCCCAGAGCCAAAAGGAGAGCTATTGTGCGACGCCTCCAAAATAGGTCCTAACTGCTTCTAGGGGATAGGGGGTCAAGTGGCGCTTGCCAATCTACTTGACCGCCGTGGTGGAGGGGCCGGCGCCTGAGGGGCAGCCGGACCGTACACCACGGCTCTCCACCCGACCCTATCCTGAGCACGCTCAAACGCCGTGTCCGAAAAAGTCTTCCAATCAGAACGAGTGCCACTAGTTTCGCCTAGCTGCTGAATCAGTAGCTTAAGAAAATAGTGTCGGGAGGAGGCTGGAGGCCGGCCTTGCTGCCGAGCCACATCCATTGTGCAGTCAAAAGTCGTACGAGGAAGACGAGAAGCCGGCATGCGCATCACATGGCCTAGCCACTGCATTGATCGCTTTGCCACAAGGCTCTCAATTGGCTCAGTGTCGCACGCCTGCCGAATATAAGTTAATCTGTGCCGGTCGACCAGGCGCACACCCAGAATGCGACGAAGGCAGTTAGAGTGGGCAACCTCCAATCGAGTCAGTTGTGTTTTAGTAGGGGCCCATGTTTCGCAGCCGTACAGAAAGTGGGGCAGCACGAAAGTGTTGTAAACCCGCATCTTAGACTGCACTTGCATCTTCTTGCTGGCCCAAATCTTATCAAAAGACGCAAACACGCCCAGCGCGCGACCGACACGCACACCGATCTCCTTTTCCACACCACCACTCTGGGTTATCCAACTCCCTAGATACTTAAATGCAGAGACGGTCTTCACTTCACCACCAGTCAGCGCAAACGTGGGCAGATCCGCGTCAAAATCTGCTGGCAAAATCATCACTTCTGTCTTGGCGGCGTTGATTTGCATGCCAAAGCTAGAGGACACTTTGTCAAGGATTTTCAGCATAAGCGCCAACTGAGCTGGGTCATGCGAGAACAAACATAAATCGTCGGCATACATCAGCATTACTATGCGCTCAACCGACGACGACAACACAGAGCCGCCGGCTCGGGTCACGACTGACACGCCAGCCCCCTCTGGCATCATGTCTAGCGCCTTTTTCACTATGTGGTCAATAAAAACATTGAACAACACAGGAGCAATGACGCACCCCTGTCGCACACCAGACGACACGGGGAATTCGTGCCCGATTTTCCCAGCCAGCCGCACGGCAGCTGCGGTGTTGGTGTGAAGATCCTCCAACAGATCAATAATGTGCGGATGAACACTATATAATCTAAGGACTCTCCACAGTGCCGCACGGTTTATGCAATCGTAAGCTTTAGAATAGTCGACAAATGCCACAGCCATGCATTGTTTGTACTCGGCATGTGCCGCGCTCAGCGAGCGCAGAGTAAAAATTGCATCAACAGTGCCTCTGCTTTTTCTGAAACCACACTGAGCCTCATGCAACTGACCATCAACCTGCGTGGAGACGCGGTGCAGAAGTATGGCAGCGTACACTTTCCCGGCAATAGAGAGAAGGCTTATACCGCGGTAGTTACCAGGGGAGTCACGCGGACCCTTCCCCTTATATAACGGTGTGATAATAGCAGTTTTCCATTCCCTCGGGGCTCTCCCCGACCGCCATACGGCGATGATGACCCGGTGGAGCCATGCGATGGCAGGTGGGCACCGCAACAGCATGGCGTCCAGCTGGTCACCGCCCGGAGCGGCGGCCGAGCGCAACGCTCGCACACACGCCTCCGTCTCAGCCAGGTCAGGGGGGCGCCCGTGCGCTTCGTCCACCTCTGTGGCGCGTGTGAGCTCAAACGCCGCTACATCGTTCTCCAGCTGGTTCAGGGTCTCGTCGCTGAGCTTGGTCTCCCCGCCATATAGCTTGTCGAATGACTCTGTCATGGCCTTCAGCACCCCGTCTGGACCGCTGTGCAGCGCGCCCGAGACGTCCCGCATGGCAGGTGGGATCTGATGGCTGCGGCTTCACACCCGTAATTTAGCACAGGCCGTACTTGCGTGTCGAACAGGTGGGCCTTCATGCCAATATTGTTAAGGCGTATTATATAGCCTCTGCGAGTTAGCGCGTATCTGATGCACTGGCCCCTAGAGCGTCGGGTGCCCACGTCCCCCCCCACTGCCCGCCGGTGGTGAAAGAGCATGCCCAGATATGGGAACTCGTGTGTCATGGGTAGATCTGCTCCTGCAAACTGCAGCGTTACCCTCCCCCCTGCCGCCCCGACTGGGCAGAACTGGTCATTGAACACCACCCCTTCTGACTTCTTAACGTTTACTGTTAGTGCGCGCGTGCCGCAAAAGGCGTGCAGAGTATCTAGCATGCGTTGAAGCGCTTCGGGCGTCTCTGCCAGCAGCGTCAAGTCATCAGCGTACAGCAGCAGCCGTAGTAACCGCCCCGCCATCTCCACCCCATCACCCGGGAGCTCTGCGTCTAGTACTCCCTCCAATGCGTCAATAAAAAGCCCAAACAGCAGCGGTGACAGTGGGTCGCCTTGCATGACCCCCTGGTGTGAAGGAAACGCGGGTCCCACTTTCCCATCGATGCGCATACACATTGCGGACCCATCGTACATGGCAATCAGCGCCGCCATGAACTCCCCATGTACCCCCAGGCTCCTAAGGCACTCCCAAAGCAATGGGCGGTGCACGCAATCGTAAGCCTTCCTGAAGTCAATCAAGGCGGCGTCCAGCGGTTTGCGCTGGAGGCCGCTTTTCTCAATAAGGTGTTGCAGGATGAAGGCATTATCTGGGGTCCCCCGCTTCTTCCAGAAGCCTGCCTGGCCCCGCGCCCGGTACACCTCCCGTTCAGCTAAGGCGTCCAGCCTGTTCATAAGCACCAAGCTGTATAGCTTGGCGAGGGCATTCCCCACCGTGATCCCTCGGTAATCGTCCCGCACGTCTAGGCTGCCTTTCGGCTTTGGCACCGGCGTGGTTGCCCCCAAGTGCCATGCAGTCGGGTACCCCTCACGGAAGACCCGATCGAGCAGGTGTGTGATGGGGCCAGCGAGCAGGTGCTCCTCATCCACAGCACCCGTTGCATCGCCCCCCTCCGCCGCCCTAGCCCATGCCCTCTGATAGAATTCTATCGGCATGCCGTTTACGCCTGGGGCTTTGCCCGCGTCCATGCCCATCAGTGCCCCATACACCTCCGCCTCAGTAAATGAATTATTTAGCGCTGCCGCCCGCTCCGTGGCCGTCGTCGTGGGGGGGGCAAACGGGGCCCCGTGCCCATGGTCAGTGGCATCATCCGTGTTAGTCGTATTAGTCGTATGAGTCGTATCAGTGGCGTTAGCATGGTTGTCCCCCAGCAAATCCCTAAAATAATCTGTCCACCCCTCCACGTCCCTCAGACCGACCGCCTGGCCAGGCAGTTTCACCCGCTGCCAAAACCGCCGAGGGTTCCCCTTCCTGTCCTCAATCAGCTCGGAGTGTTCCCGGGCCTCGCTCGCGCGGCGGGAGCGCCGCGCGGTCCGCCTATAGGCCTTCCCTGCCTCTTTGGCGGCCGGTGACTGCGCCCCGTGCGCTCGTTCCGCTTCCCGGCACGCGCGGCGTGCGTCCTTGCACTCCTGAGTGTACCATATGTTGTGTGGTCGCACCCCCCCGTCCCCGGTCATGGGCCGCACCAAGACCGCACCCACCTCACCCGATGCGTGCAACGCCCGGGCTGCCGCTCGACCGCGCCCTCGAGGCGGCTGAGCTCCTCATCCACGTGTGTGTGTGTGTGTGTGTGTGTGTGTGTGTGTGTGGTTGATTGTACAGTGTGTTGGACGACCCTGGGGGCGTTCAGCGTGCACAGCCCATGTGTGTGTGTGTGCGTGTATGTGTGTGTGTGTGTCCATGTGGTGGATTTTACAGTATGTTGGATGACCCTGGGGGTGTTCAGCGTGCGCAGCCCAGGTGTGTGTGTGTGTGTGTGCATGTGTGTGAGAGTCTGTGTGTGTGTGTGGTAGATTTTATAGTTTGTTGGACGACCCTGGGGGCGTTCAGCGTGCGCAGCCCAGGTGTGTGTGTGTGTGTGTGTGCGTGTGTGTGTGTGAGAGTCTGTGTGTGTGTGTGGTAGCTTTTATAGTTTGTTGGACGACCCTGGGGGCGTTCAGCGTGCGCAGCCCAGGTGTGTTGTGGTGCGTGTGTGTGTGTGTGGTAGATTTGCCGGTGCATGCGGACGGCCTCATGTAACGCTTGGCTGGTTGGTCGGTTATGTGTGTACGTGTGTCTGTATGCGCATGTGCAGGAGGGCCGGGAAAACCCGTTAACCTCTCTCACTGCACGTGTGTGTGTGTGTTTGTGTGCGTGTGTGTATGTGTGTCTGTGTGTACAAATGTATGTGTGTCTGTGTACAAATGTATGTGTCTGTGTGTACAAATACCTCGGCAGTATTTATTCCACACCCGCAGCCCCCTCCCCCTCCGATGCACACCCTGTCTCCCACTCAGACGCCGGGATACTCGATGCCGAGATCTCACGCCGCATTGGCTCTGCCTGGTTTGCCTACAAACGCCTTACCCTACGGTTCTGGGACGCCCCCCCTGAAGTCATCTCTGACTCTACTAAGATCCGTCTGTACAATGCCTATGTTGTTTCCGCACTCCTTTATGGATGCCAAGCATGGACACTGAACAAAGCCCACATCCACCGCCTCGAGGTTACTCACAACCGATTCCTACGCCGCCTTAAGCGGATCCCCCACAACCTTTCCCCTTCCTCCCCTCACACCTCCACCATCGAGATGCACGCCAAGGACCCACCCACAGCGCCCATCATCGACACCATCAACAAACACCGAGCTGCGTTCATCGGTCCCCTCATCCGCCACCTCCCCCCCTCTCCATCTCCTCAGCCCCTCCACCCTCCCCACCCCAGCCCCGCCATCTTCCCCTCCCCTCCCCCTCCCCAGCCCCTTCACCCTCCACACCCCATCTTCCCAGCCACCGCCGCACTTTTCATGTGCCGTCGACCGGACGCGGATGGCCTCCACGCGGGAGGGGCCATCACGTCGTACCGGCAAAATGCAGGTGACATTTTCACATCCCAACGGTTTCGAGACGCCGTCAAGAATCGCTTTGACCAGTTCAAACGAGAGCGAGCCAAGTACGCCGCGTACCCAGAGCTCACGCGCATCCTCGACAACCGAGTCCCACCCGGATGGCTCACACTAGCGATATTTCCACAGCTGTGGGAGTCCATATGCGGCGATCTGATTAAGGCAGGATAGAGGTTGCGACCACCACACAGCCTCAGAGAGAGTGAGAGTGATCACAGTCAGTTTAGTCAGCGTACAACACAGCATACTTAGATGCAGTGCCTCAGAGGCAGCCCCCCCGCATCAGAGTGGCATTATATCCCCTCATAGCGACGAGTGGTCTCCCGCTATTGACAGACGCCCTTTCGCCGACCTCTGGAACGATATCGCCGTTATCTTTGTAACGATCTGAAATGGAATGAATGTCTGTGTGTGTGTATGTGTGTGTATGTGTGTGTTTGTGTGTGTGTGTGTGTTTGTGCACATGTGCAGGAGGGCCGCGAAAACCCGTGTACCTCTCACTGCACGTGTGTGTGCACGTGTGTGTGTGGTCGATTTTACAGTCCGTCGGACGCCTTTGATGGCGCATTAGACCCTAGGAAAGAGGCCGGCAGCTGTCAAAATTAGACCCCTAGCATGCCATCTGCCATCATGATTGCTGTGCACGCGGTGCGTGTCTCAAAACAGGCGACAAGGAAGTCAGCCAGCTCGTGCCAAAACCTGGGGTGTGTTTGTGTTTGTGTGTCTGTGTGTGTGTGTGTGTCTGTATGCACATGTGCAGGAGGGCCCGGAAAGCCGTGTACCTCTCTTGGCCTGTCGCAGCTTGCCCCCTGGGTCCCTCCAAAGGGAGCCATAACCACCACTTGGTGGCACGATATGAGATTCAAATGCCCAAATGGCACTGCATGGCCACCACCGTAACCCCCTGGGTCCCTCCAAAGGGACCATACGAGACTCACTGAACGGCACCATACGAGACTCAAATGCCCCAATGGCACCATAGCCACGACATGGCCTCCTGGTTCTCTCCAAAGGGAGCCATATAACGACTACTGAACGGCACCATACGAGATTAAAATGTCCAAATGGCACCGTAGCCACGACATGGCCACCACCGCAGCCCCCTGGGTCCCTCCAAACGGAGCCACAACCACTCAACGGCACCATACGAGATTTAAATGTCCAAATGGCACCGTAGCCACAACATGGCCACCACCGCAGCCCCCTGGGTCCCTCCAAAAGGAGCCACAACCACTACCGTACCCACGCGTTGCCTGTGCGCCTAATTAAGTCTGAAAACACCCCGCAAAGGCTCTGTAAATGTGAAATCAAGTCCGAAAACGCCCCGCAAAGGCAATAAAAAGTCGCCTGCGGGATTCGAGCGCGTATCAATGCTCGACAGGCCCCGCAAAACCCCCTCTGCTCTAAAGGCACCGCAGAGTCGAGATTAGGTAAAAACAAAATGCCCCGTACAGGCCTGAAATTCCAAATAAAGAGACCCCTATAGTGAACCCCTCAAATCCTGAAAAGGCAAACCGTGGGTACGGTGTATGGCACCGTACGGGATTCAAATGCCCCAATGGCACCATAGCCACGACACGACACCATACGAGAGTCACGTCCAGCATCCCTTCGGTGCAAAGGCTTCCCAATGTTCCTCCAAGTAGCACCAACGGCACACGCACACACACACACACACACACACCACGCATATGTGCAGGCGGTCCGGGCGACCCCCCGCGCGCCCCCTGCGAGCTGTAGGCCGCTAACGTTCCTCCAAGTAGCACCAAAAACACACGCACACACACACACACGCACACACAGACACACACATGCACACACACATGCAAACACACACACACACACAAATCACGCACACGTGCAGGCGGTCCGGGCGACCCCCCGCGCTCCCCATGCGAGCTGTGGGTCGCTGACGCGGCGAGCGGGCAGTGCCGCCAGCTGCTGGCCAGCCCCCAGGTGTGTGTGTGTGTGTGTGTGTGTGGACGGCCTCATGTAACGCTTGGTTGGTTGGTTGTGTGTGTGTGTGCGCGTGTGCGTGTGCGTGTGTGTATGCGTGTGCGTCTGCATGTGTCGGTGTGTGGGGGGGGCGGGTGGGGAGCGTGAGTTAAAGGTCATTCTAATACACACGAGCGGCGAGCGGGCAGTGCCGCCAGCTGCTGACCAGCCCCCATGTGTGTGTGTGTGTGTGTGTGTGCATGTGTGTGTTTTCGTGCGTGTGAGTATGTGTGTCTGCGTGTGTCGGTGTGTGTGGGTGGGCGGGTGGGGAGCGTGAGCCAGGTCATCCTAATACACACAAGCTGCAGGCGGGCATTGCCGCCAGCTGCTGGCCAGCCCCCAGATGTGTGTGTGTGTGCTGGCCGCAGTGCTGCTGCCACACGCATAGCCCTAACATGCCATGCACACTCACAACCCCAACAACCCCCAGCATGCCCACTATGATGCCCGTCTGGTGCCCTTGTCTTGTGTGACGCGCAGTTTGGCCTCAGCAGCGTGTTCGAGTCGTACTCATGGCTCGACGACGACACGATCATCGCCGCGGTGCTGCCGACCGAGGACACCAGGCCGGCCCCGCTGCGGCCGACCAGCCCGATGGGGCCCAAGGTCCAGGTGCGTTTTCTTTTAGAATGGGGCTCATTGTTGCTCTAGGACTGCGCATTGGGAGGCAGCCGGTCGGCGGCTACCGCCCCTTGCAGGTGATCGTAAAGGCCGGAGCTGGACTTGAGTCTAGGTGGTGGAACTCCTAGGAGACCTCTCTACTGGAAAGCCGACAGCCGATGTTATTGCAACTGTAGGACTGGGCTGCTGTTGCTACTGCTTACTGCTTGCTGCCGCTGCTGCAAAACTGCTGCTGCTTGCCGCTTCTTGCTGCTGCCTGCTCTTGCTGCTGCTGCTTGCTGCTGCTGCTGCTTCCCACTCCTCCCGAGCACGCTGCCCCCTTGCTGACCACTCGTGCCCGTGCATTCTCGCCCACGCACCCACGGGACAACTGAACTGGGAGGATGCCCCAGAACCACACACGTGTATTCAGACCTCGACTGCATGGATTCTGATGGGCCTTGGACCACCAGAAAGCCCCCCCCCAAGACAAGCACTCTGCACACGCACACAGCACACACAAGCACACACATATTCCTCCCCCCACGCCCCTTCTCACGCCCCTTCCCCCAGCTAGGACAACTCTACTGGGAGGATGTCCCAGAACCGCACACGCGTGCCCGCACCTCCATTGCATGCATTTTGATGTGACTTGGACCACTGAAAAGCCCCCCTGAAGCACAGGCATCCTGCACGCGCACACAGCATCCACGTGCCTACGCCCACGCCCCCACACGCAGGACAACTCGACTGGGAGGATGTCCCAGAACCACACATGTGTACCCAGACCTCAACTGCATGGATTCTGATGGGGCTTGGACCACCAGAAAGCCCTTCTCAAGACAAGCACTCTGCACACGCACACAGCACGCACACAGCAGGCCCATTCCCACACACCCGCAGGACAACTCAACCGGAAACAACAGCACGAACCTGGTCCTCCACTGCATGGACTTTGATGGGACTTAAACCACTAGGAAGCCCTCCCGAAGACGAGCATGCACACGCACACAGAAAACACACACACAAACACACTCACACACGCAGGACAACTCAACTGGGAAGATGTCTCAGAACCGCACGTACCCGGACCTGCTTAAGGACGAGCATGATGCAGCGCTGTTCGAGCACTACTGCACGAGCCGCCTGGTGGCTGTGAATGTGGCGAGCGGAGAGATGTCGGTGGTGGGTGCCTCTGTCTGCCTGCATGTCTGTCTGTTTGTCGGTCTGTCTCTCTCTCTCAGCCCGCACACGCACGCGCACGTGCACACGCGCTGCACTTTTTAGCACTACTGCACGAGCCGACTGATGGCTGTGAATGTGGCGAGTGGGCAGATGTCGGTGGTGGGTGCCTCTGTCCGTCTGTTTGCCTTCCTGCCTGTCTCTGTCTCTGTCTGTCTGTCTGTCTGTCTGTCTGTCTGTCTCTCTCTGTCAGCTCGCACACGCATGTGCACGTGCACACACGCCATGCCGTTTGAGCACTACTGCACGAGCCGCCTGGTGGCCGTGATTGTTGCGAGCGGGGAGATGTCGGTGGTCGGTGCCTCTGTCTGTATGCCCGCCTGCCTGCCTGCCTGCCTGCCTGTCGGTCTCTGTGTCGCCGTCTGTGTGTCGCTCAGTTCATAGACACACGTGCACACGCACACACGCTGCACTCTTTGAGCTCGGATGCATGAGCCGCCTGGTGGCCGTGAATGTGGCGAGCGGGGAGATGTCCATGGTGGATTCCTCTCTCTCTTTTTGTCTGTCTGTTGGTCTGCCTGTCTCTCTCTCTCTCTGTCTCTCTCACGCACACGCACAAGCACGCACCCCCTCCCCCTTCCTTCCTTCCTCCTCTCTCTCTCTCTCTCTTTCTTTCTCTCTCTCTCTCTCTCTGTCACACACACATTCTGCCTCACACTCTCCCATCCTTCTCTAGGCGGGCGAGCCACGCGTATACATCGACGTCGACCTGTCACCTGCATCCTCGTGTCGTGGCTGGAGCACCTTCTCCCTCACGCGGCACCCTCTCTCTCTCTCTCTGTCTCTCTCTCTCATTGACACACACACGCACATGCACACCCTCTCTCTCGTGATCCCCCATGCTCCCTCATGCTCCCTCATACTCCACCATCCTCCCGCATGCTCCCTCATGCTCCCTCATGCCCCCTCGTGCCCCCTCATGCTCCCTCCTCTGCTCTCTTCTTCTAGGTTGGCGAGCCACGCGTTTACATCGACGTCGACCCCTCACCAGACGGACGCTTCATCCTCGTGTCGTGGCTGGAGCGCCCGTGGTCGTACACCGTGCCGTGCGGGCGATTCCCGCGCCGCACGCAGCTGTGGGACAGCACGGGGCGCCTGGTGCGTGGGCGTCTGTAGCAAAGTAGAGCTAGGACGTGCGCACCAGTCATGTGCAGACTGGTATATGTCCGGTGATGCTGGAGTGTTGGTTGGAGTTATCGTCTACCGGACGTGTCTGTGATGGTAACAGGAGCGGGGCATGCCGCATCCGTTTGGCGATAGGGAGCGCAGCTGCTGGACACACGGGCCGTCTGGTGGATGTTGGTGTTGGTGCTGCTCTGCTGCTGCTGCTGCTGCCTGCTGCTGCTGCTGCCTACTGCTGCTGCTGCTGCCTGTTGGTTCTGCTGCTGCCTGTTGCTACTGCTGCTGCTGCTGCTGCCGCTGCTGCCTGGTGCTGCTGCCTGCTGCTGCTGCTGCTGCCGCTGCCGCTGCTGCTGCCGCTGCTGCAGAGTCACCTTCACCGCTGTCATCATCAGAGTCGTGGCACAATCAACCACTCACCCACCCAACCAGGTCACCCACCCACCCTACCACAATCCCAACTCCTGCTGCTGCTGCTGCTGTCGCTTGCTGCTGCCTGCTGCTGCTACTTGCCTCGGCCATACAAAGCACAACCCCTTGCTTTCGCAGGTGCGCGAGATGGCGGCGCTCCCGCTGGCCGAGGACATCCCCATCGCGTTCAACTCGTGCCGCAAGGGACCGCGCGGCATCGAGTGGAGGGACGACAAGCCTGCCGAGATGGCATGGGTGGGTGGTTTGGTTGTGTGGGCGAAGGCGCAGCAGGGGCGCAGCCGGGGCACAGCTTTCATTTGTGTGTAACCACTTGATAAGGGGCCGCGCGGCATTGAGTGACGCGACGACAAGCCTGCAGAGGTGGCATGGGTGGGTACGCAACCAACCAACCAGCCAACCAAGCATTACACGAGCGCAAGCTCCGTGCACCGACAGTGCCCGTGCACACGCGCCTGCACACACTCGCACGTGCATGGAGGGCTGTGTGTGGGACGACAAGCCGGCAGAGATGGTAGTACAGAGAGAGAGGGAGCGAGAGAGGGACATAGAAAGAGAGACAGAGAGAACGCCACAGAGAGCTATGAACGGCAGACCTCGGTACACACACACACACATACACACACACACACACACACGCGCGCGCGCACACAATACGCCTACTTAGGCATCTGACGCACTGTAAAATCGACCCCCGCACGCACACAGATCGAGGCTCAGGACGGCGGCGACCCGGGTGTCGAGGTGTCGCCGCGCGACATCATGTATGTGCTGCCTGCCGATGACTGCGTGGCGGCGGGTGAGGTTTTAGGGCTTGGAGGGGTTAGGGTTTGGAGGGTTGGGGGGGGGGGGGGGGGTAAGGGGGTTGGCGCGACATCATGTATGTGCTGCCTGCCGACGACTGCGTGGCAGCGGGTGAGTTATTTTGCTAATATTTTTACAATAGGGGAAACTTCGTAGGATGATAGATCATTGTTAGGGGCGCCCCGCCTGCGAGGGCAGGTTGTAAAACGAAGAGACGCTCCGTCGGCAGCCAGTCGGCAGCCATCCCTATAAAACATGGGATATTTCATACCCCCTGCCCCCCTAAGTAGAATACATACCGTGCCGCGCCCTACACACACACCACACGCAGCCGGCGGCACACCCCCGACGCCGCACATTCTCGCCACAACCGACCTGCGGTGCAGTCACAACCCCCCCTTGCAAAACACCAATCTGCTGTTCCGTCCCTTGCACCGGAGCCCTGAGCTCTGAACCCTGGACCCTGCCTAGGTCCTGAACGCTGCCCTCTCTCTCTCTCGCTCAGTATGTCTGCCACGCAGCCGGCGGCGCGCCGCCGACGCCGCGCATTCTTGCGAATGAAGGGGGAGGACACACACACACACACACACACACACACACACCACGCAGCCGGCGGCACACCTCCGACGCCGCGCATTCTTGCGACGACGGATTTGCGGTGCGGCGGCATGGCGTGGTGCGACGACGGGCTCGCGCTGGTGTACGAGTCGTGGTGGGTGTTGCGGATAGGTGTTGCTGTTGCGGCTAGGTGTTGATGTGCATGTGAGTTGTGCAATTGCGATGTGTGCGTGTGTGTGTGTGTGTGTGCGTGGTGCGACGACGGGCCCGCGCTGGTGTACGAGTCGTGGTGGGTGTTGCGGCTAGGTGTTGCTGTTGCGGCTAGGTGTTGCCGTGCCATGCCTGTGAGTTACACATTATGATGTGTGCGTGCGTGTGTGAGTGTGTGTGTGTGTATGTGAGTGTGAGGGTGTGTGTGTGTGTGTGTGTGTGTGTGTGGCGTGGTGCGACAACGAGCTCGCGCTGGTGTACGAGTCGTGGTGGGTGGTGCAGATAGGTGTTTTGCTGTCGCGGCTAGGTGTTGCGGCTAGGTGTTGCTGTTGCGTCTAGGTGTTGCTGTTGCGACTAGGTGTTGCTGTGCCTGTGAG
>VFSX01000052.1:451528-454028 GCA_016618255.1 Chlamydomonas sp. UWO 241 | reverse complement strand
GGGTGCAAACGAACAAACTAAATCACAGCTTACCAAACCACCGCGGTTGGTGTTTTTGTGTTCGGTGTTTGCAGCCAGGTTTGGGGGCCATGGGAGCCTCCTAGAGCCGGATTCAGTCAAATGGCTCCAGAACATTGCTGTTGATCAATTGATCAATTAAATGTTTATCAATTGATCAATTAAAATAATGAAACACAAACTCACGGGCCACACCCGACCAAACCATGCTGTCCCTGCGTCCCCCACTTGCTGTGTGCGCCCAAGTGCAAGCGAACAAACTAAATCACAACTGGCCAAACCACGTCGCTAACCACTTGTTTTTTGCGTTTGCAGCCAGGCTTGGGAGCCATTGGAGCCTCCTGGAGCCGGATTCAGTCAAATACCTCTGCACAGTGCATCAATTAACAATAATGAAAACAAACTCACTGGCCACACCCGACCAGACCATGCTGTCACTGCGTCCCCCACTTGCTGTGTGCACCCGGGTGCAAGCAAGCAAACCAAATCACAAACCACCAAACCACGCCACAACCGACCAACCCACGCTCTCCTTGCGTCCCCCCCTTGCTGTGTGCCCCCAGGTGCAAGTGAAACGGGTTCGCGCCCGTTCCTGGACCTGATGGAGCTGGGGGAGATGGGCAGCAAGGTGTGTGTGTGTGAGTGTGAGTGTGTGTGTGTGTGTGTGTGTGCAAGTGAAACGGGTTCGCGCCCGTTCCTGGACCTGATGGAGCTGGGGGAGATGGGCAGCGAGGTGCGTGTGTGTGTGTGTGTGTGTGTGTGCATGTGTGTGCATGTGTGTGTGTGTGCGCGCGTGTGTGTGTGTGTGTGTGTGTGTGCAGTGAAACAGGTTTGCGCCCATTCCTGGAGCTGGAGGAGCTGGGCAGCGAGGTGTGTGTGCGTGTGTGTGTGTGTGTTTGTGCAAGTGAAACGGGTTTGTGCCCGTTCCTGGACCTGATGGAGATGGGGGAGATGGGCAGCGAGGTGCATGTATGTGCGTGTGTGTGTGTGTGTGTGTGTGCGTGTGTGCAAGTGAAACGGGCTCGCGCCTGTTCCTGGACCTGATGGAGCTGGGGGAGATGGGCAGCGAGGTGTGTGTGTGTGTGCGCGCTCCAAAAAGTCTGAAATTCGATGATGTCCACGCTTTTTCGAACCAAAAAAAACGCCTCCTGCGGGGGCAACTCGGCATGTTCCCTCCTCTGTTGCGGGGGCAAACAGGACATTCTTGCTTTCCTCCACTATGTTCTAAAAACAAATTGGCTGTATGTGCGCAGGCGCCCAGGACGCCCAACCGCCGCCTGTGGCAGAGCTCCGATGGCGTGCTCGGTGGGTGGAACTGGGTGTGTGCGTGTGCGTGTGTGTATGTGTGTGCATGCGTGTGGTCAATCTTGCAGTCCGGATGCTGATGTTGGCGTATACAGACTGTGCTTCCGGACCCTGGGAGAGTGTTTGTGTGTGTGTGTGTGTGTGTGTGTGTGGATGCCGCCCCCCCCCCTTCTGGTTGGACATGCGCAGCGTGACGTCGCCTGTGGGGACGTGTGTGTGCATGTGTGTGTGTGTGTGTGCATTTGTGCGTGTGTGTGTTTGCGTGCGTGTGCGTGTTTGCGTGTGGTCGATCTTACAGTCCGCCGGAAGCTAATGTTGGCGTGTAATAAGGCCTGTGCTTCCGCACCATGGAAGAGTGTCTGTGCGTGCAAACTTCCTCAGTCTTGAGCGCTTTGCACACCTGAACACCTGCACACACACTCACACACGCACACACACACACATGCGCGCGAATGCAAGCACATGGCGACCCGACAAAGCACACACACACATGCACACACACACACACTCATGCACACACAGAGTCACTCGGCAGCAGTATGCCTGACAGCGACCCGACACACACACACACACGCTCACACACACACACACACACGCAACACACACACACAGAGTCGCTCGGCAGCATTATGTCTGACGGCGACCCGACAAAGGACATCCAGCTTGACGGCCTGCAAGTGATGCTGTCGCGAGAGAGCGCAAAGGAGCCGCCACAGACGTGAGTCAGGGTATCATAAGCGCCCCCGCAGCCCCCGCAGGAAATTTGGGGCGAAACTGTGGGGGCGAGTCGTGGGAATTTCGCTCCAAAAAGTGTGAAATGTAATGATTTCACACTTTTCCCGCGAAAAAATGCTGCCTGCGGGGCAATTCGGCATGTTCCCTCCTATGTTGAGGGGGCAAACAGGACATTCTTGGTTTCCTTAATGACACCACTGACGTGCGTGCCTTAGTAAGTTAGGCATTAGTTAGGGCAAGGGTGTGATCAGAAGAAACGGGCGGTTAGGGAGAGGTATCGATAATTATAGTAATAAAAAACGGTTGGGTGGCACTTGACCACATGCAGTACACACACACACACACGCACACACACACACACACGCAGCTTCCTCAAGGTCTTTGGCAAGGACGGCGTCACGACGGAGGAGCGACAGGTCACCAAGTACCCGCACCCATACCC
>VFSX01000052.1:419028-444028 GCA_016618255.1 Chlamydomonas sp. UWO 241 | reverse complement strand
CTTACCTTTTTTTTTGCCAGTTTCGCCAAAGTTACCAGCACTTTTCTGGTGCATCATAGAACTGAAAATCACGCTCTGCCGTCTCCCATCTGATATGCACGTGTGCAACTGCCCCTCCTCGTAAACAGACGCCGCTGCTGCTCGTATGGGGTCGCGTTTTCATTTTTTTTTACCAGTTTCGCCAAAATTCCACAGCACTTTTCTGGTGCATCATCGAACTGAAAATGACACTCTGCCGCCTCCCAGCTGTCATGTGTGCAAGTTCCCCTCCTCGTAAACAGACGCCGCTGCTGCTCGTACAGGATCGTGTTTTTTGCAGTTTTTTCACTGTTGTTGCCACAGCTTTCTTGTGCATTGTAGTACTGAGCCTGCCACCTGCTCCTTGCCTGGGTGCGTTTTTTTGTTTTTTTCTCCCAGCCTCGCCAAAATTGAACAGCACTTTAAAGCGCACCAAAATTCTGGTGCATCGTAGAGCTGAACATTACACCCTGCTGCCTCCCAGCTGACTAGTGTGCAACTTCCCCTCCTCGCGAACAGACGCCGCTGCTGCTCGTGCACGGCGAGGAGGACAACAACCCTGGGACGTTCCCGATGCAGAGCGAGCGACTGTACGCGGTGCGTTGTTTGAGGGCAGTTGTTGGGGGGCAGTTGCAGTTTTGGGGGGTAGTTGCAGTTGTTGGGGGTAGCGGGGGGGGGGGGGGCACGGGACGTTCCCAATGCAGAGCGAGCGACTGTACGCAGTGCGTGGATGGCAGTTGTTGCGACAGTTGGTAGGACAGTTGTTGCGGCAGTTGTTGCGACAGTTGTTGGGGGCAGTTGTTGGGGGCAGCGGGCGCAGTAAGGGGGGGGGGGACAACCCTGGGAACAACCCTGGGAACAAACCTGGGATGCTCCCGCAGAGCAGAGCAGAGCAGAGCGAGTGACTGTACGCGGTGCGTTGGGGGCAGTTGTTGCGGCAGTTGTTGCGACAGTTGAGGGGGGCAGTTGTTGGGGGCAACGGGCACAGCAGCGGGGGGGGGGGTACAACACTGGGACGTTTCCGCAGAGCAGAGCAGAGCAGTGCAGAGCAGAGCAGTGCAGCGCAAAGCAGAGCAGAGCAGTGCAGAGCGACTGTACGCGGTGCGTTGGGGGCAGTTGTTGCGGCAGTTGTTGGGGGCAGTTGTTGCGACAGTTGGTGGGGGCAGTTGGTGGGGCAGCGGGCACGGGGGGAGGGGGGGGAGGAGGGGGGCAACAAGATCCGCCTGGGACGTTCCCGCAGAGCAGAGCAGAGCGAGCGACTGTACGCAGTGCGTTGGGGGCAGTTGTTGAGGCAGTTGTTGGGGGCCAGTTGTTGGGGGCAGCAGGCGCTGGGTGGTGAGGTGCACAGGACGTTCCCGGTGCAGAGCGAGCGACTATACACGGTGCGTTGGGGCAGTTTTGGGGGTCAGGCGGGGTTATCCGGTTTTACACATACGTGCCCGGAGGACTCTGGGGCGTGAGTTAAGGCCTAGGCCTACATGTCTAGGTGGGCTCTCCTCGTAGAGCCCACGAGGCCACGCAGCGCGCCGGCCTGTCAGCGAGCCCAGGCGGTGCACACACCTTCTCACACACACACACACACCACACCACACACACTTTCTCACACACACACACACACACCATAAAAAAATAGACCACACCACACACGCACACACACACACACACTCCAGGCGCTCAAGGGCCACGGCGCGCCATCGCGCCTGGTCATCCTCCCGTTCGAGTCCCACTCGTACCGTGCGCGCGAGAACGTGCTGCACTGCCTGTACGAGCAGGACCAGTGGTTTGAGCGATACGCAGGGTACGGCCGCGTGGACGCGGGCTACTGGGCGGGGGAGAGTGAGTCCGAGAAGGGGTCGACGACCGAGTAGAGCTGCGGCTGACGTGCATGGCCTGACGCGCACGCCCTGTGACAAGAGCGGTCGTCGCCACCCCAGGCCTCCCCTTCCCCCGCTCCTTTCGGCCACGTGGGCGGGGCCAAACTGGGCGGGCGTGGGCGCCAAGGGGTCTGACCAAGTGGGCGACAGAGTACAGCTGCGACTGACGTGTGTCTGTGATCTGCGGTGGGCTGGCGCTGGCCCTTGGAGTTCCTACATACCCACGCCTCGTGTGACTGGCCAGGCTCGGCGTGCCACATCCTCTGACACATAGCACCCTTCGTGCTGACTCCTTACTAGACGTGCGCAAGGGTAGCTGTTACACATTGGGGCCCTTCACAGGGAACTGCGAGTAGGAGCGAACGAATATTTAAAACATGCTAACCCCTGGTGCAACCTGGTTGTGATCTGTGACTGTGACTGTGCACCATCCCTCCTCCCCCGACCTTCGGCTGCACGGGCGTGGGGTCGCCGACAGAGTAAATCGCTGGGGGCGTGTGCGGTTCATCTTTCAAGAAGCGCCTCCGTACAGAGCTGCACGACCCCCGCTGTTGACTGTCTGTCTTCCACACATCCCCGTACGCTGCATCCGCCCACATCTGCCCGGGGCCGCGTGGACCAGGGAGGGCACTGGGTTCTGAGAGATACCCCACTCGCCTCTGCTTCCTTTCCACGTGCACACACCTACTTCAACAAGTGTTTGGTGCCGCTGCGGTGGGGGACCTGGGGGTGCGCCCATGCTCTTTGCAGTGGGGGGTCAGCAAGGGGCTGGGCTGTGTGCGCAGAGCACGGTCTGATACGCCTTAAGAAGTGTCCCTGACTGTAGCATCCAACTTCATCACTGAGCGGGCGATGCAGTGAGGGATCCGGCAAGGTCGGCGACCGAGGAGAGGGTCGCTGAGCCAGTGCCGCCCAGCCGCACACGCGTGGGGACGTGGTGAGTTGCTACAGAGGTGTCCCTGACTGTTACATCCATCATCATCATCACAGCAGTTGCAGACACAGTGCGTTTTGCGCGGAGAGCGCCCTGCGTGCGAATTCCTTGGAACCAGGGGCCCCTGCTTGGACCACCCACACCCACACCCACACACACAAACACTCTCTCACACACACACGAGTTTGCTACGGGCTGCCCTGCCTAGTGTCCCCTCGGCTGAACTTGGTGTGCTATTGGGCGCACACACCCCTGTACGCCTGCCGCACATCCGTTCGACTTGCGTCATGCTCTCTCTCCACCCTTGCGAGCAGGTCGGCTCCACCTGGGTGCCCCTCTCCAGGGCACTATCCCGCCGTCGCCGGCTCTGCGCACATGCGCGCAACGTGGCATTGTCAGGGGAGAGGCCATCGCGCGGCGTGCGTGTATGCGTGTGAAGGAAATACCCCTGCCATGTGCGCACGCGCGTGCGTGAAGACGCCCACCGCACATGCACGCGCGCGCCAGCCCACAGGCAGGCTCCCATGCGAGCAACGTGGCAGTGTCAGGGGAGAGGCCACCGCGCGGCGTGTGTGTATGCGTGTGAAGGAGAGACCCCTGCCACGTGCGCAAGCGTGTGCGTGAACACGCCCACTGCCCATGCACGCGCGTGCCGGCCCACAGGCAGGCTCAGATGCGAGCAGCGTGGCAGTGGCAGGGGAGAGGCCACCGCGCGGCGCGTGTGCATGCGTGTGGAGGATAAACCCCTGCTATGCGCACGTGCGCACGCGTGTGCGTGAACACGCCCACTGCCCATGCACGCGCGTGTCGGCCCACAGGCAGGCTGCGCATGCGCACACTGTTCGCACAAAGCGCCCCCCCCCCTCCCCCCGTCCCCTCACCATCCACGCCGCTCACCCCCCTGCATCAGCACACCTTCTGGTGACGATCGGTTGTACTTTTAGCGCCCATCCATCCCCCTATATACTTTTAGCGCCCTCACCCCCCCAGCACACCTTCTGGTGACGATCGGTTGTACTGTTAGCGCCCCCCCCCCTCTTGCCTCCCCTCCCTATCCACGCCGCACTCCCCCCTGCTTCAGCGCACCTTCTGGTGACGATCGGTTGTACTTTCCGCCCCCCCCCCCCTCTTGTCTCCTATCCCCACCTAAACCCTAAAAACCCTAAACCCTAAACCCAAAGCCTAAAACCCTCAACCCTAAAAGCCTAAAGCCTAAACCCTAAACTTCCACGCCGCTCTCACCCCTGCTTGTACTTTACCCCCCCCCCCCCCCGATCCGTGCCGTTCCCTCCCCTGCTTCAGCGCACCTTCTGGTGACGACCGGTTGCACGTCTAGCCCCCACGCCCTCGTGCCAGCTGCGCCGCCCCGCCACCCTCCGCCCGGAAGCGAAGCCAGGCGCCCTCTACCAGGAGCCGCCTCGGTGCCCCCGACTCGACAGCTGACGCCGCCACACGGAAGAGCCTCTCCGAGATCTCGGCCGCGATGCGGTAGTACAGCGGGCGCCCGAACAGCCATGCGCACCACGCTGCAGAGAGTGAGAGAGAGTGAGAGAGAGAGTGAGAGAGAGAGTGAGAGAGAGAAAGAGAGAGAGAGGGAGGGATCTGGGTTGTGCATGCGTGTGCACGTGCACGTGTGTGTGCGCGTGCACGCATGCATGTGTGTGTGTGTGCGCGCGTGTGTGTGTGTGTGTGTGTGTGTGTGTGTGTTTGGGCTACACTTTTAAGGGGACGCAGCGGCAGGGCACGGAGGCGCTGCTCTGGCCATGTTTGTGTTAGCAAAAATCTTATGTCCAGGACCATTTTGTGTGCACGTGTGCATGTGCGCGTGTGCGCGTGCGCGTGTGTGTGTGTGTGTGCACGTGCACGTGTGAGCGTGTGTGTGCGTGTGTGTGTGTGTGTGTGTGTGTGTGCGCGTGCGCATGTGTGCGTGTGTGTGCGTCATTGGGTGTGCGATGGACTGATGGACTGCACCCCGTCTGGCACAATGCGGTAGCAAGCAATGCACCTGCACCGATCGCGAGGATCACGAAGGCGACGCGTGCCATGAGCAGGTCCGTCTTGCTGCGGATCATCGGAGCATCACCGGTGCCCCCCTGGCGAGAGGAGGAAGAGAGGGGATCGATGCGTGCACGTGTGCGTGTGGGTGTGTTTGTGCATGCATGCATGCATGGTCGCGTGCATGGGCGTGTGCATGAGCGTGTGTAGCATGGGGGGGGGCTTACCATGCTAGGGGGAGGGTCTCCATGTGCGCCAGCTAGCATTCCACTTGGCTGCAAGGCTGCAGAGGTGGCTGTGGCGAGGGGGGGTGAGCGCAAGGGAGCGCCCCTGGCGTGAGCCCAGAAGTCTTGGACGCGCGTCTAGCGAGTCGTGAACGCGTAGGTTGGGGGAGGGGGAGATCGAGGGCTACTCGGGTTGTTCAAAAATGAACCAATCTGGCGCGGTGTGGGGATGGTGTGGGGTTGGGCAACCGCCGCACCACAACGTGCAGACCTGCCTACCAGATTTAAATGCGAAGAGCACGGACTCGGGGGGAGGGGGGGGATTTCTGTCAGGGATCGTTTAACCTTCAGGTCTTGCAGGTCCCAGGGTGGTCCCAGGGTGGCGGTCTAAACCAGGGGTCAAACAGATCTTGTTGCAACAGGAGGATTATGTGTGTGCAGTAGCCTCGCTGATTGGGCTACTGATTGCAGCCCAATCAGGACGCGGCACCGAGGGGAGGCGGAGAGACGGGCGCCGCTGCTGTCGTGCCGTTGCCATCGGTACAGCTGCCGCTGCTGCTGTCGCTGCTGCTGCTGCTGCTGCTGCTGCTGCTGCTGCTGCTGCTGCTGCGGGGAGGGTGACAATGCTGAGAGAGGCAAAGCTGTTCACTGTTCGCTGCTCAACAGTGACTGCGGGGAGGGTGCCTGGCTGGCTTGAGAGGCGGCCCGCGGAGCGTGCCACTGCCTGGCTGCAGCAGCCGGGAGTGCCACTGCCGGCCTGCAGCGGGGGCGGATGGCGGCTGCCCGGCGGAGGGTGACCGACTGACTGTAGCAGCGGGGTTGGGGCGACCGCCGGGCTGCCTGCAGGCTGGTGTGACAGAGGGCGACGCTGCACGCACGGTCTGTGATCAGGTTTGGGGTGACTGTGGTTGGCCGTCGCGCATCCCCACGCGCACCAAAAGGGGTGTGCACCACCACTAGTACCCGACCACGTTCCCGAGGAATGAAGTGACTCGGGATTGTCTGCAGCGGACTACGGGAAGGCGTCCGTCATTCCGAGATCCGCGTCGCCTCGACCCGGGTCGGAGACATGCAATGACAGAACCAGCAAGGCCTAGCGTAGGTACTAGCGTCGGCGTTTTTGTAGCAGGCACGAGGCCCACCAAAAAGTTTGAGCTACAAAAGTAGCCCACGGTAGCACCAACCACGTAGTGGCGGGCACCAAGCAAGCAAGCAGCACCACAGTGCAGGCTCAACACCCAACCCCTCCTGTGTTTGGATGGTGGGCCCAAGGTATAAAACCACGAAAGGACCAAGAAGGCCCTCCCCACAAACCGCTGGAAGCGGGGCTGGTAGCACACCCACCACAGCACTCTACTCAGTGACCACACCGCACCCGCCACCGCACGTGTGAGAGATGAGTTACAAGAAGAGAGAGAGCGAGAACAAGAGAGCGAGGAACCAGGTGGCGGCCCTCACAGCGACAACACGTGGCATGGATCCAACTTCCAAGAGGGCATACCAGGGGACACATACATGATGATGATGATGATGACAACACTCGTTGTCGAAAGCACAACACAACGGTAGCGCCTCGAACACCCTGAATAAAAACACAAGGCCCCAAAAGCTTATATCCAGCAAGGCTACAACAGTGGTAAGGGGTGGGTAATAATAAGTCCCAGTTCCCACCCCCACACAGTGAAAACCCTAGCATGTGCACACTAGCAAATCGCGAACACAATAGAACTCACAGTTGGAGCCACCGTCAACCAACCCACAAATCGGCCCATCGCCCGGTCTCAGGAGGTGAGCGCTATGCCGTGCAAAATTTCACGTTGCAGTATCAAACCCTCCAGTAGCCCTGCAAGCCACTGCGCTGTGCCTCCCGCACACGCCCATGCCATGCGTCCATCCAGCACGGGATACGCCCTGCGATGCGTGAAGCGAGGTCGCGCATGGGGCGGATAGATGGAGACGATCCATTTGCCTTGGGGCAGTCTGCCAAATCCGTCCCGCCCCTCCTACTACCCTCTCGCCACTTGGCGCATGGGGCATGGTGGCCTGATAACTGATGCAGGCGTTGTGAGAGTCGCAAATTGGGGTCGACCACCACCCCGGGTCGCACACCATGCAAGGCAAGTTCCCTCTAACGCCCTCCCACGTACTCGCAGGTCCCCAGGAGACGTGACCAACAACCATGTCGCACAACCCCCATGTCTTCGGCAGCTCGGAGCAGATTAAGCCGCTGCTCGACTCGAGCATCACTCGGCACTACCTGAAGGAGCTCAGCGACTGCGGCGGAAAGTGCGTCGCAGAGTACGTATGGATCGGTGGCGCAGGCCAAGACCTGCGATCCAAGGGCAGGTGAGGTCGAAAATATATATTTTTGCGCGTCTGATGCCATCAGGCATGTTTTTTTTCTCATGCCCTGCAATCGCGCCCGTCTCACAGCACACACACTTCGCCCCATTCTGTAGGACCCTGTCCAAGGCACCGACGTCAGTGGCAGGTGAGAGGCGATCATGATGGTTACGATGCGTTGCCTACACGATCACGTTTTGTGTTTTGTCATGCCCATGACCCGCCTCCCCGCTCCACCACACGGGCGATGCGTGTCAGCAGCCCATCATCGATCGCTGATGCGCCCAGCAACACGCGGGAGGACCCCTGCACAGCACTCCTAGCAAGCGTGCCCTGTGCGAAACCCTAGAGCCCCACAGCGTCACAGCGCCCCATATGGCATGTGTCGCCAGCATGCTGCGCTGTGCAGCATGTCTGTGTGCTGCCATGGTGCCTCTCGCACGCTTGTGCCCAGGGAGACTGAGACTTGACCTTACCCCGCCCCACGCCCGGGCAAAAAAATGACGCACCCACACACACAGACGGACGTCCCGCTCTGGAATTCACACACACACACACACAAACCATCAGACCTCCCGCTCTGGAACCGACGCACACACACACACACACTCACACACAAACCATCAGACCTTCCGCTGTGGAACTCACTCAAACACACACACACACACAAACCATCAGACCTTCCGCTGTGGAACTCACACACACTCACACACACACAAACCATCAGACCTTCCGCTGTGGAACTCACTCACACACACACACACAAACCATCAGACCTTCCGCTGTGGAACTACGATGGATCGTCGACCGGCCAGGCCCCCGGCACCGACTCCGAGGTCTACCTCGTGCCGCGCGCAATCTACAAGGTCGGTGTCAAGTGTGCGCGTGTGTGTGTGCGTGTGTGTGTGCGTGTGTGTGTATGTGTGTGTGTGTGTATGTGAGTGTTTAGGGTTTAGGGTCGTGCCGCGTGCGATCTACAAGGTGTCAAGTGTCAAGTGTGCGTGCGTGTTTGTGTGTGTTTGTACGCGCACGGCGCGTGTGTGTGTGTGTGTGTGTGTGAGTGGTTGGGTTAATGGTCGTGCCGCGCGCGATCTACCAGGTCGGTGTCAAATGCGTGCGTGTGCGTGCGTGTGTGTGCGTGCATGTGTGTGCGTGGTCGGTGCCAGTTGGTCGTTGCGAGTCGAGCGCGCGAACATTAGTTCAGGAGCGTCCGTTAGTTCAGGAGCGTGTCACAACAAGCGCGCACGCGGCACGCACGAGCACGCGTGCACACGGCGCCTGCCTCCGCCTCCGCCACCTTAGCCAGCATGCACGCGACTGACGCGCCCCGCCCGCTGCGCGTGCCGCTCCGCTCCGCTCCTCTCCCCCCAGGACCCGTTCCGCGGCGGTGACCACATCCTCGTGATGTGCGACTGCTATGAGCCCCCGCGCATCCTGCCCGATGGCTCGGTCAAGGAGATGGTCGCGATCCCGACCAACACGCGCGCCGCGTGCGACGCGGCGATGGAGAAGGCCAAGGCCGAGGAGCCGTGGTTTGGCATCGAGCAGGTGCAAGGTCGCAAGAGGGGTCGCAAGAGGGGTCGCAAGAGAAGAGAAGAGAAGAGGGGTCGTAAGAGAAGATGAGAGAAAGAAAGACAAGAGAGGGTATGGTGGTTAGGCAAGCCGTCAGCCCTCGGGCTGCCGAGCCGTTCAGGGTCTACTAGATTCGAATTTGAAAAAAATAAGACCATCAGCAGGTAGCCTGAAGTGTCAGCTTTCCAACATGCCCATTTTTGTCTCGTGGGACTGAGTGTGGCAGCCGTGTCATGCATGCAAAAAACACAAACTTGCCCGAATTTGGGCAAATGGCCCATATACTAACACTAGACGGCCCAGGGTCGCGGTGGCGGAGGAGGCCAAGGGCGATCAGCCGTCACCCGTGATTTTCTTTTCAGGATTTTTAATTAATTATTGCGCAGCCGGATTTTGCTTTGACCGCGTTGACCGTTGACCTCCCGCTGACCGTGTCCTCATACATGGGTAATTTGAAAGCTGTTGACGTGCTCTGTTTGGCGGGCTTGTCAGACTACAAATCCACTGGATGGGTTGAGCTGTGTGCAAGGTCAAAGTAGCGGAATACAGCCAAATGGCTGTGGACAGCCAAAAAGGAAATCACTGTGCGCCGTGCCTCTGGGCGTGGGAGCTTGCGCACCTCGGGCACTCCTCGCGCACGACACGCACGCACGTAGCACACGACACACATGCACACACGCACGTAGCACGTGCATGCTCCACACTCGTCCGCACACTCTTCACATAGGAGTAGAGTACTGAATCGACACTCTTTCACACTTCCACACCCACACGCGTGCAGGAGCACACCCTGCTCAACGTGGCCACCAAAAGTGGCCCCTCGGCTTGGCCTCTCGACTGGCACACTCTCCACACTCTGTCACACCTCCTTCAAGACAACGCACACCTTCACATCCTCCACACTATTCTTCACTTTCTTACGTCACACACCCCACACACGCAGGAGCACACCCTGCCCGACGTGGCCACCCAGTGACCTCTCAACTTGGCCACCAAGTGGCCGCTCGGCTGGCACACACTCACACCTTGATGATGGATATTACAGTCTGTGTGACACCAGTAAAGATGTACCTTAACACCTCTACACCTGCACACTACCACACGCAGGAGTACACCCTGCTCGACGTGGGCACCAAATGGCCTCTCGGCTTGGCCTCTCGACTGGTACACTCTCCACCCTCCTTCAAGACACCGCAGTAACAGTAACACGGGGTTTCCAGCTAAGCAGGCTACTCTTCTACTAGAGACCCGCCGATACTCCAGCACACTTCAGTACTAGAGTACCGCCGGCTCCCGGCCGATAGATTACCGCTCCCGCCGGCTAGACTACCCCAAACAGCGGTCTCTGAGAGACATGTCTGGCAAGGAGCATATAGGAGAGGACCTTCCTCAGGGTCACAGTAGTGGCCTTGTGGCCAGTCAAACCGGCAGAGCCGACTGGCGCTGACTGGAACGATCCCCGCCTGGCAGTGCATGGCTGTCCAGCTCTCGTTTGCATGGGGCTCAGCCGGCGCCCCATGCCTCATGCATGGCCAGGTCCCATCCTCCAGGGGGGCATGGACAGAGTTGTCATAGAGGCTGCCTGAAGACCTTCCAACGCCAGTCACCGGCAGACGAGCGCCCCCGAGGATAAGCGCGGTGACGAACGCTGCGATTGGTGAAGCGGATTTACTCTTGTGTTGCCTCGGCGGTCGCCACCGCTGAAGCCGTGATGGTAGCCCGCCTCCACGGGCAGCCATCTTGACCAATGTCCAGCATGCATTGACGGGCGCCAGCTCCTCCGCTCGTCGATCAACTCGTCGAGATCGGTGCCGCATGGCATCCTGCATGGGGGGAGGATAAGGGCCGTCTCCCAGCACGGGCCGCGGCAGCGCCGCGGCTACTCGCCAAGCCATGGCAGCGCCGGGCAAGCCGCTCCTGTAGTGTTCCACCGAGGGGCAGTCTAGCAGGAGCAGGTCCAGTCGTACTTTACCCCGCTCGTCAGCGGCAAGGAGATCCTAGTCACCAGCAGCGCCGCATTGCTGGGTCCAGGGCTCGGCGACGAGAATGCACAACACTCTTCACACAGGAGTAGAGTACTGAATCGACACTCTTTCACACTTCCACACCCACACGCGTGCAGGAGCACACCCTGCTCAACGTGGCCACCAAAAGTGGCCTCTCGGCTTGGCCTCTCGACTGGCACACTCTCCACACTCTTTCACACCTCCTTCAAGACACCGCACACTTTCACATCTCCACACTATTCCACACTTTCTTACTCCACACCCCTTACACACGCAGGAGTACACCCTGCTTGACGTGGGCACCAAGTGGCCTCTCGGCTGGCCCAAGGGCGGGTTCCCCGCGTCCCAGGGCCCGTACTACTGCTCTGCTGGCGCCGGCGTCTCGATCGCTCGCGACATCTGCGAGGTTAGTTCAAGTCCAGGGTTTCAGGCCCTAGGTTTCGGGCTTTGCTTGGGGTCGGTGCATTTAATAACGGGTCGGTTGGGCCTGTACTACTGTTCTGCTGGCGTTGGCGTCTCGAGTGCGCGCGATATCTGCGAGGTAAGGTCAAGGTTCAGGGCCCTAGGTTTAGGGCTTTGGTTGCGATCGGTGCGTTTAATAACGGGTCGGTTGGGCCCGTGCTACTGCTCTGCTGGCGCTGGCGTCTCGATCGCGTGCGACATCTGCGAGGTAAGTGCAGCTCCAGGGTTTAGGGCCCTACATGGAGGGCTTTGGTTGCGATCGGTGCGTTTAATAACGGGTCGGTTGGGCCTGTACTACTGCTCTGCTGGCGCTGGCGCCTCGAGCGCGCGCGACATCTGCGAGGTGGGGTTGCAGGTCCACCAGTCATTTTGTTTGGGGCCCCTAGGAGCCATTGGGAGCCATTTGGCCACTGACGGTCCCATCATATAGAGCTCGTCGAGAGCTTGAAAATGAACTTTGTATTTGATGGTCAACGGTCAACGCTAAGGCAGCGGTCAAGTTGGTCAACGGGACGTTGGTCCACGTGCCGGCTCCCAGAAAATAACTAAACAACTGAAAACTAAATCACTGAGGTCCACTACCGCGCCTCCCTGCACGCGGTCACCAACCTTGCTGGCAGCAACACACCCGGTTCTAAATGACCACCCGAAAATGGAAAATATGCTCGCAACACCACCTGAAGGCCCGCTTCCGCGCCTGCCCCTACGCGGGCATCAGCACCACCGGTGGTCACCAGTGATTCCCCTGCGAGCCGTATACCGCTCCGAGCCGGATTTCCCATTTCCCAGCAAACCACAACACACTTAGTGGGAGAGGGCGTGGAGCGGTGCGTTGGAAAGCTCGTGCCGAGAGCAGCCCAATGGCATGCGTTTCATGAATACCCGCTGTGTATTGTGCCTGGTATGAGCGGTCAAAGTTGCTGGAGCCGGCAAAAAAATAATTACTATAATCCTTCCCAGGGACCACTGGTGGTCACCCCTCTCCAACTTGAAAAAACGCGACTAAGGAGCGATCGCATGTCCCCCCCCCTCCCCTGCAGGTCCACTATAATCAACATCTAGCTAACGAGCGTACCCCCCCCCCCCCCCCCCCCACACACACATACAGGCCCACTACCGCGCCTGCCTGTACGCGGACATCAACATTTCAAATGTCCTCACCCCTGCAACCAAATGATGATGGATGTTACAGTCAGGGACACCTCCAAAGGCGTATAAGACGACCAAATGGCTTCCAACTCACGAACAAACGCCCCCCCACACACACACAACTCACGCACACACACACCTACAGGTCCACTACCGCGCCTGCCTGTACGCTGGCATGAACCTCCTCCTTCACTTTCAATCGCCCCCCAGTGCGACCTTACCCGACTTACCAACTTCTAACTAACAAACGTACCCCATCCACACATTTGCAGGTCCACTACCGCGCCTGCCTGCACGCCGGCATCAACCTCCTCCTTCACTATCAACCGCTCCCCAGTGTGACCTTACCCGACATACCAGCTTCTAACTAACAAACGTACCCCATCCACACCTTTGCAGGTCCACTACCGCGCCCCCCCACCCCCCCACACATGCACACACACACCTGCAGGTCCACTACCGCGCCCGCCTTTACGCGGGCATCCACCTCTCTGGCGCGACCTCACCTAAGTTGCTATCAAACGTACCCCCCCTTGCAGGTCCACTACCGCGCCTGCCTGTACGCGGGCATCAACCTCTCTGGCATCAACGGCGAGGTGCTGCCGTCGCAGTGGGAGTACCAGGTGTGGGGCAGGCGACTGAGATATTGTTGCTTTTGAGACACTGTTGCTACTGAGGCACTACTGTCTAGTTGGGTACATACGACCAGTAGAAGCCTGCGCCTGGGTCGTGTGCGGCGAGGTGCTGCCGTCGCAGTGGGAGTACCAGGTGTGGGGCAGGCGACTGAGACACAAGTGCGGCTGAAACACGAGTGTCTAGTAGTTGGGTGCAGTACATACGACCGGTAGAAGCCTGCGCCTTGGTCACAAAATTGCCCGAGGCGCATCAACGGCGAGGTGCTGCCGTCGTAGTGGGAGTACCACGTGTGTGTGGGGGGGTGATGATGGGCACTCGTGTGCAACAGGGGTGTGGTGATGGTGGTGCGAGATGGTGGGGTGCTGGTAGGCGACGATGGATGGTGGGTGGTGGTGCGCGGCGGTGATGGCAATGGTGGTGGTGATGGCAATGGTGATGGCAATGGTGATGGTGATGGCAATGGGTGCTGGTAATGGCAGTGGGTGCTGGTAGGCGACGACGGATGGTGGGTGGTGAAGCGTGGCGGTGATGGTGATGGCAATGGTGATGGCAATGGGTGCTGGTAGGCGACGATGGATGGTGGGTGGTGGTGCGTGGCGGTGATGGCAATGGTGGCTGCGGAACCGAGGAACCAAATAAGGAGGGCGCCTGTTTGACTGAGCGGGGGTTGGGGCAGTGGCACGCCTCTCGAGGTTCGGCTTTTTTTCTGGCGGTCGGGGCAATGGCGCGTCTCGAGGTATCGTCTGGTCGTTTTTTCTGGCGGTCGGGACAATGACGCGCCTCTTGCGATATCGGCTGGTTGGTTTTGTCCACGGCCACTCACACGCAGCTCCTAAGCCCACCACCACCCGCCAGGTCGGCCCATGCACCGGCATCGATGGCGGCGACCAGCTGTGGATGTCGCGCAGTTCACACACACACACACACACACACGCGCGCACACGCGCACAAACACACAGGTCGGCCCGTGCACCGGCATCGACGGCGGCAACCAGCTGTGGATGTCGCGCAGTTCACGCACAACCAACCAACCACACCAACCAAGCGTTACATGAGGCCGTCCGCATGCACCGGCAATGCCTGTACTACTAACAGCAATACACCCCGGCAATTGTTACGAAGTCTGACCCGTGCACTGGGATGTCTTTCGAATAGCGGGTGACCGACCAGCGCCTGAATCGAGTGGATAGAATCCTTGGTCTGGGGGGGGCTGCCACTCTGACCGACCAACTTCAACTAGGGTTGCCACTCTGGCCAACCAACTACAACTTGGGTTGCCACTCTGGCCAACCAACTTCAACTTCAATTGCAGCGTATCATCTCCCCATGGGCCGATTAATTCCGTGGGCGATAGTCGGGGTTGTCCATCGTGCAATGTATACGTCGCCGCAACTACTAGATCCGTTCGGCCGCGGCCTACTAGACTGAGTTTTCATTGGGCAGGCCATGAGGACGTCGGATCAGCTCCTTGGACCGATGAACTCGATGGGCGACGGACGAAGGCAGGCGGGCCTGGGATAGGGGCTCAGTAGGCGGAAAGGGGGGGTTGGAAGGGGCGTGCGAGGGGTCAGATGAGGCATCGGGGGGGTCAGGTGAGGCATCAGGAGTATCGGAGGAGACGTGGGAAGGATCAGGGGAGGCATGGGAGGGATCAGGGGGGGCGTGGGAGGGATCGGAGGAGGCGTGGGAGGCGAGGGGGGAGAGGGAGGGGGGTTGGGAGGGGTCGGAGGAGGCGTGGGAGGCAAGGGGGGAGTGCGCGTGCGCGTGTGCGCTCACGGATGGGGGGGGAGGAGGGAGTGCCAGCCTGGATTGCCAGCATGGGGTCAGCGTGCGCGGGGGGCTGGGGAGGTGCATGGGGCGGGGGTGCATGGGCCTGCATGGCGCGCACATGAGACGGCGAGCTCCATGTGGGGGTGAAAGCGTGGTTGGGTGGTCGACTGTGGGTGGGTGACGGTGGGGAAGAGTTGGGACTGTTTAGTTTAGAGCGTGTCAGGGGGAGTCAAGGGTGCTGAAGTTCACACACACGCGCGCACACGCGCACACACACACGCACAGGTCGGCCCGTGCACCGGCATCGACGACGGCGACCAGCTGTGGATGTCGCGCAGTTCACACACACACACACACGCGCGCACACGCGCACGCACACGCACGCACAGGTCGGCCCGTGCACCGGCATCGACGGCGGCGACCAGCTGTGGATGTCGCGCAGTTCACACGCACACACACGCACACACGCACAGGTCGGCCCGTGCACCGGCATCGATGGCGGCGACCAGCTGTGGATGTCGCGCTACCTGCTGCACCGCATCGGAGAGATGTTTAACGTCGAGGTGCGTGTGTTGTGTTGCAGTCTTCGTTGGGAAGCCGATGTTACTGATACTGCGCGTGTGTGTGTGTGTCCGTGCGCCAGAGCGCTTACTGTACTGTATACTGTGTGTGTGTGTGTGTTTGTGTCTTTTGCGCGCGTGTGTGTGTGGCCGTTGCGTTACCTGCTGCGCCGCATCGGAGAGATGTTCAACGTGTCTGTCTCGTGTGTGTGTGTGTGTGTGCGTGCGTGTGTTTGCACGCGTGCGTGCGTGTGTCTGCACATGTGTGCGTGTGTCAGTGCGTGTGCATGCATGTACATATGTACATGCATGTGTTTGCCCGTGTGTGTGTGTGTGTGCTTGCACGTGTTGTGTGCGTGCACGCGCGTGTGAGCGGCACTTGCCCACCACGCCTCCCCAGTGATCCTTGGGAAGGATTTAGCAATTAATTATTTCCCGTTTTTTCCCGGCTTTTTCCCGGCACAATTATTTTTCCCTCGCTTTTTCCCGTCAATCGATTTTTTCCCCCAAGCGGAAAAGCGGGAAAGCGGAATAGCCTACAAAGCAATTAATAAAATTTCCGCTCAGATTCCGCTCCGAGCGTTTTACTGCCATAGCAAGGATCACTGCGCCTCCCCCACACTTCACAACAAACAGCAGGCCCTGTTTGACCCAACGCCGGCGAGTGGAATGCATTCTCGTCTTATTCAACGTGACGGAAAACACTCTCCACTCCTCTTCCTTTCCCCAGACGTGACAAAAACAGCACTCTCATTCCTCTTGCTTTAACCAAACATGGCAGAAAACACTCCCGCGCCTCTTCCCTTCACGCTTCAACCAAATCACAGGTCACCTTCGACCCCAAACCCATTGCGGGCGACTGGAACGGCTCTGGCGGCCACATGAACTTCTCCACCAAGGCGACGCGCACGCCGCCGGGCGGCTGGGACGTCATCCAGGTGTGTGGTAGAGAGAGAGCGGGGGGGGGGAGAGAGCGGGAAGAGAGGGGGAGAGGCAAAGAGGGAGGGGGGGAGAGGCAGAGAGTGAGAGAGTGAGTGAGGGTGAGAAAGACAAGAGGGAGGGTGAGCGACGCAGTGTCAGGGAGAGGCAGGGAGGGATTGTGTTGGTGTCTGTGTTTCTTCGCTACGGCCCCGCAATGGTAGGATGACGATGCACACGCTCTCTCTGCAGGCGCAAGGAAGTGCTGGGAGCCCTGTGGCTGCTGCTTGCGCATGCACAACCGACACGCAACTAACTCGCAACCGACGCACAACTGACGCGCGCACAACTGAACACTCGCAGGTGCAGTGCGCTAAGCTGGAGAAGTGCCACGTGGTCCACATTGCCGCCCACTCCCACTCCTCTCTGACCCTGCTGCTGCTGCTGCTGCTTGGCCTGCACAACTGATACGCAACTGGCTCGCAACCGACGCACAACTGACGCACGCACAACAACTGAACACTCGCAGGCGCACTGCGCCAAGCTGGAGAAGCGCCACGCAATCCACATTGCCGCGTACGGCGAGGGCAACGAGCGCCGCCTGACCGGCAAGCACGAGACGTCGTCCATGAGCGACTTTGCGGTGCGTGGGGAGGTTTGGGGCGGTGTGGAGGTGGTCGATTTTACAGTCCGTCAGACGCCCTTGAGAAAGGATGTGTGTGAGAAGGATGTGTGAGTGGGTGTGGATGTGTGGGGAGGTGTGGCGCCTGACCGGCAAGCACGAGACGTCGTCCATGAACGACTTTGCGGTGCGTGGGGAGGTGTGGGGTGGTGTGGAGATGGTCGATTTTACAGTCCGTCAGACGCCCTTGAGAAAGGATGTGTGTGGGAGGGTGTGGATGGGTGGGGAGGTGTGCCGCCTGACCGGCAAGCGCGAGTCGTCGTCGATGAACAGCTCTGCGGCGCGTGGACGATTTTCGGGCGCCTTTGATGGCGTGGTGAAGACTCTGGGCAGCTGCTATACCCCTAGCTGCGATCATGCATGTGTGTGGGGAGGTGTGTGGGGAGGTGTGAGGAGATGTAGATGTGTGTGGGAGCGTGTGAACGGGAAGGTGTGTGTGTGTGTGTGTTTTCTGTCTTAGACTTTCAGTAGTGTTTGATTGATTACAGTCACGCGTGACCACTCCAGTTTCTATCCACCTAGGGGTGCAATAGAAAACCACCAGTTCATCGCCGCTTGACGTGCACGAGATCCCCACTGACAGCCTGGAAGTCCTCACTCACATTTCCATCCCACACCACACACACACTCTACCCATCCTCACTCTACCCATCCTCACTCTTCCCATCCTCGCAGTGGGGCGTCGCGAACCGCGGCTGCTCGATCCGCGTCGGCCGCATGGTGCCGATCGAGAAGTGCGGCTACTACGAGGTAAGTGTGGTCTGCTACGCTGGAAACCCCGTGTTGTTGCAACTTGTTGCTTGTGCGCTGCTTGCTGCTTGTATGCTGCTTGTTGCTTGTACGCTGCTACGACTAAGCTCATCTCTCTCAAAACGTGTGTACACGCGCACACACACAGGACCGTCGCCCTGCGTCCAACCTCGACACGTGCAGGCGTGTCCAGGCTCATCTCTCGCACACATGCACACATGCACGCACACACACACACACATGCACACACACACAAACATGCACACACACACACACACATGACCGCCGCCCTGCATCGAACCTCAACACGTGCAGGCATACGCAGGCTCATCTCACACACGCACACACAGGACCGTCGCCCTGCGTCCAACCTCGACACGTGCAGGCGTGTCCAGGCTCATCTCTCTCGCACACGTGCACACACATGCACACATGCACGCACATGCACACACAGGACCGCCGCCCTGCGTCCAACCTCGACCCGTACGTCGTGTGCAAGCTCATCGTCGAGACCACGCTCCTCATGTGAGCAGCAGCCAGGCTGCCCTGCCAGCTGGCCGACTGACCGACCGACTTGATTGTGTTGACTGCTCAGCCAGACTGACCAGCCTGTCAGACTGACCAACCTGTCAGACTGACCAGCCAGACAGGCTACCGACTGACTGACTGACTGCTCAGCTAAGCTGACCAGACTATCAGACTGATTGACCAGCCAGACAGGCTGACTTGACTGACTGACCGACTGATTCACCAGCCAGACTCAGAAGCCAGCCAGCCTAGGCACCCTATAAGAAGCCAGCCGGATGGCAGCACTCACGCAAGCCCGGGTGGGCAGCTGCACACGCAGCACACACACACAAGACGCTTACACGCGCGAGGGGGGGGAGGAGGGGAGGGGGGGGCAGTCGCGTGGTGAGTCGCACACATGCAGGGGTGGGTGGGTGGGGGGCATGTTTTGAGCCAATGGTGCACTCGGAGTCGAGTTCCACACACGCACAGAGACACACGCACGGCAGACACACGCACACAGTTGATTCGGTGTGCATGCGGGCGGGCGGGCGCCCTGTTGTCATCAAACCGGGAGGAGCCATGCGCGCACGCGCCATGTGACAGCCAGTCGCGGGCGGCGTTGTGGCGCGGAGAGTAGGCGGGTGGGGGATTGTCAAGAGGGGGCGGGTGTGAGGTGTACACAACACGACGCCACGCGCTTGGGTGTGCGTGTGTAACCACAGAAGAGAGCTCGAGCGATCTTTCTGGGTGCCCCCCCCTCTGCACTGTGTACCATACATGTAATGCAATGCACGTGTCTCTCTCTCTCTGACTCGTCTCATCTCATAGCAGCAGCAGCATCTCAACGTCCCAAGGAAATACGGCCTTGTGATGTTTGCTCTCGGCACCAATTGACACTGTCCCCGTCATCGAAAGCGTAACACAACAGAAACGCCTAACCCTAAACCAAGTGACCTGAACCGTGAATAAAAACAATAAAATAAAATACAGATGACACCTCAAGGGGCAGACACACTGCAGACAGCTGTGCAGATGCCCCTGGCAAACACACCCCAAAAGTGTGGAAAGTGTGGCCTTCTTTAGGCGCTAGCCCTTACGAGCAAGAGGTGGAGGCAGTGAGCGGCTACACAAGAGCCCGACAAGTCTGGTGGCGATCCAACGTGAGTGTCACATCACATCGGAGCGGCCCACCACAGCCAACAACATCGCAAGTTAGCAGTTGATCAGCGTCACCTCGCGTGCAGACGTTGGCGCTGGCTGGAGTCATGTCGATGCAGCTCGATCGGTGGGGTGCGAGCGGCGGCGGGTACGTAGAGGCTCCTCCTGCGCTTGGAGATGGAGATGGCTCCTTGGAGATGGAGCTCTCTGCGCTCCTTGGAGACTATGATGTCGAGTCAGCCCCAATCGACTTCGCAACCGAGGTGCGAGTTGGCCCTGCAGAGAGAGACATGCAAACATGGGCGACGTGCCATGCGCGCATGCCATGCGTGCGTGCCAGCATGCCAGCCCCAAGCAGGACACATCTCGACCGCAACCACCCTCCCGCTGCGCTTTTCCCGGTCTGACCACCGCACACACGCGCACAGCGCACCACTCATGATGTGCCACCTCCGACCCACCCGCCCACGTGGGCCATGCGGCCATGCCATGCATGCGGCACCCACACACACCAGCAGCAGCCGCACACCATCAACCGCAAGCCCACCCTCCGACTCCGCCTGTTAAACTCCGATCCCCGCACGCGCGCATACAGCACTACTACTGCCCACCCACCCGCCCGCCCACCCACCCGCCACGGTCGTGCGCGCACGCGTGCGACCATGCCATGCGTGCGTCTCCATGCGGCACCCTCCCACCCGTCCCCTCGGGTCGCGTTCGCCAGCCCGCCCTCAGCCTCCGCAGTTCACGCACCCGAACACAGCTCACAAACTTCTGATGTGCCTCCACCCACCCACCCGCACACCCGCACACCCACCCACCCACACCCGCACGCCGTACGCCATCGACCGCAAGCTCTCACCCTGCCGCTCCGCCTCTCCGGGTCTCTCTGGGTCCCACCACTGCATACGCACAGCACGTTTACTACTTAGCATGCACCGCCTCCCTCCCTCCCACCCACCTGCACACCCACACGCGGTGCGCCACCGACCGCAAGCTCCCACCCTGCCGCTCCGCCTCTCCGTGTCTGTCCTGGTCCGACCACTGCATACGCACAGCACGTTTACTACTTAGCATGCACCGCCTCCCTCCCTCCCACCACCCACCCGCACCCGCATTATACCATCGACCGCAAGCCCACCCTGCCGCTGCGCCTGACCCGGCCCGACCACCGCAGTTCACGCGCACAGCACACAACTGATGATGCGCCGCCTTCCACAACCCCACCCGCCCACGCCACGTGGGCCGCAACCTGCGACCTGCGACCCGCGACCCGCGACCATGCGCGCATGCGCGCCTCACGTGACGCCCACCCACACACCCACCTCCCACCCCCACACACGCAGTACACATCAACAGCAAGCTCACCCTCCCGCTGCGCCTCTCCTGGACCGACCACCGTACGCACGCACACAGCACACTACTGATGATGCGCCGCCTTCCACACACCCCACCTGCCCACGCCACGTGGGCCGCACCCCTCCCGCCCACCCTCCCGCTGCGCCTATCCGGGCCTGACCACGGCACGCACGCGCACAGCACACAACTAATGATGCGCCGCCTTACGCAACCCCACCCGCCCACGCCACGTGGGCCGCAACCTGCGACCTGCGACCCGCGACCCGCGACCTGCGACCATCCGCACACACACTCGCACACACACACACACACACACACACACAGTACACCATCGACCGCAAGCTCACCCTCCCGCTCCGCCTCTTTGGCGTCGACAGAGACCGCCACTACGTGCCGCCGTTCCTGCGCGTGCTCGCGCATCCCTCCCTCCCATCCGCACACGCACACACACACACACACACATGCGCACACACACACACGCAGTACACCATCGACCGCAAGCTCACCCTCCCTCTGCGCCCCTTTGGCATCGACACAGACTGCCACTAAGTGCCGCCCTTTCTGCGGATGCTCTCGCCTCCTTCCCTCCCATCCGCACACACACACACACACACACACACACACGCACACACACAACACGCAGTACACCATCGACCACAAGCTCACCCTCCCGCTCCGCCTCTTTGGCGTCGACACAGGCCGCCGCTACGTGCCGCCCTTCCTTGTGCTCTCGCCTCCCTCCCTCCCATCCGCACACACACACACACACACACACACACGCAGTACACAATCGACCGCAAGCTCACCCTCCCGCTCCTTTTCTTCGGCGTTGAGAGAGACCTCCGCACGCACACGCACACAGCACTATGACTACGTATGCACGCACACACTCCCACACACACACGCGCACACACACACTCACTCACTCACGCAGTACACCACCACCGCAAGCGCACCCTGCCGCTCCGCCTCTTTGGCGTTGACAGAGACCGCCGCACGCACGCGCACACCTCACTATTACTACCGACGCACGCACACCCTCCCGCACACACACGCAAACACACACACACACACACACACACGCAGTACACCATTGACCGCAAGCTCACCCTGCCGCTGCGCCTCTTCGGCATTGACAGAGACCGCCGTTACGTGCCGCCCTTTCTGCGCGTGCTTGCGCTCACGCGCGGGGGTGCATGTGTGACCGACTGCGGGAGCCTCAACGTCAAGTATGACGACGGGGGGCGGCAGGTGTGTGGGCGTGTGTGTGTGTGTGTGCGATCACGCGCGGGGGTGCATGTGTGACCGACTGCGGGAGCGCAAGTATACCACGCGTGTGGACACGTCCACACACACACACATTCCGGTTATGTAAACAAAATGGGCAGCGGCGATATCCAACACACACACCATCACACACGCACACGTGCGCGCACGCACACGCACACACACACACACACATGCATGCAGGCGCGTCTCCACGTCTCCAACACCACCTTCATCCTGCGCACGTACCGCCACCACACACACACATACACGCACATGTCCACACACACACACACACACGCACACACGCACATGCAGGCTCGTCTCCACGTCTCACCACCTTCATCCTGCGGACCTACCGCCACCACATGGTCTACGGCTGGACGCTGCTGACACACACACACACACACACACACACACTCGCACACACACACACACACACGCATGCAGGCGCGTCTCCACGTCTCCAACACCACCTTCATCCTGCGCACATACCGCCACCACGTGGTCTACGGCTGGACGCTCCTTCCGACCGGCGCAGCTGTCATGCATGTTGAGCCGATGTCTGTGCGCGCGTGGGGGACGCCGCATGGGGCGTTGTCCGGGGGCTATGCGGTGCGTGCGTGTGTAGTTGTGTGTGCATGTGTGTGTGTGCACGTGTGTGTGTGTGTGTTTGTGTGTGTCTGTGTGTGTGTGTGTGTGTTTTCACCCTCTTGCTGGCGCACGGTTGGTCTCCCGCCTTCAAACGGAATCTCCTCAATTGATGACTAGAAACAGCCTATCTAGGTCTGCCGTGCAGAGTTCTCTGTAACGATATCTCTCTCTCTCTCTGTGTGTGTGTGCTGTCATGCATGGTGAGCCGATGTCTGAGCGCGCGTGGGGGACTCCGCACGGGGCGTCGTTTGGGGGTATGCGGTGTGTGTGTTTGTAGTTGTGTGTGCGTGCGTGTGTGTGCACGTGTGTGTGTGTGTGTGCTGTCATGCATGTTGAGCCGATGTCTGAGCGCGCTTGGGGGACGCCGCATGGGGCGTCGTCTGGGGGCTATGCGGTGCGTGCGTGTGTAGTTATGATTGCGTGCGTGTATGTGCATGTGTGTGTGTGTGCGTGTGTGCTGTCATGCACGTTGAGCCTATGTCTGAGCACGCATGGGGGACTCCGCACGGGGCTTCGTCCGGGGGGTACGCGGTGCGTCTTAACGTGAGCGTGTTTGCGTATGTGTGTGAGTGTGCGTGCGCATGCGTGTGCTTGCGTATGTGTGAGTGTGTGTGTGTGTGTGTGTGTGTGCGTGCGTGTTAAAGCATCTGCCCCCTCCCCTCCCCCCCTCCCCCCCCACACACACGCAAGCACACACACACACACACACACACGCGCGCGCGCAGGGAGGCTCCGTCGGCGCGGGAGGTGGTGGCAGCAGCGCGGGGTGGCCACACACACACTCACACACACTCTCTCTCTCACACACACACACACACACACGCGCGCGTGCAGGGGGGTCCGTCGGGGCTGGAGGTGGCGGCAGCAGCGCGGGGTGGCCACACACACACACACACACTTACCCCTCGTTACGCAGGGGGGGTCCGTCGGTGCGGGAGGTGGCGGCAGCAGCGCGGGGTGGCCACACAGCGGCGGCGGAGGCGGGGGACACAGGCGCAGGCACGGGGCGAGGGACAATGCGTCCGAGGACGGCGCGGACGGGGTCGGGAGCGAGGTGAGGGGGGGGGGGGGGGGGGATTTCAGGGTTTGGGGGTTTGTGTGGGGGTTTGTGTGGGGCTTAGGGTTTGGGGGTTTGGGGGTTTGGGGATTTTAGGGTTTAGGAGTTTGTGTGTTGGGGCTTAGGGTTTGGGTCAAGGCCTGATCGGACCCCAGTACCAGAGGGGTAAATTTTAGATGAACCAGCGGCACGGAGGGAGGGAGGGATGCGTCCGAGGAGGGCGGGGGCGGTGAGAGAGCTTTCGTTCGCTTAGGCTTTTAGGGGGTTTGGGGTCTCAGGTGGCCCCACAGCGGCGGCGGTGGTGGAGAGGGGGAGGGGGGGGCGCCGGCGCAGGCAGGGGGGGGGGGGGACACGTGGGAAGACACGTTCGATGAGGGCGGGGACGGCGATGGGAGCAAGGTGGGACGGGGAGCGCTTAGGGTTTGGGGGTGTCGGGTTCAAGGTTTCGGGTTTGGCTTTAGGCTTTAGGGTTTAGGGTCCAGGGTTTAGGGTTTAGACACCCACTCCTACCCACCCACTCACCCACCCACCCACCACCACTCACCGCCAGCCTTTTATGTGCCACACGCGTGCTGTTTATAATGTTTCGTAGGAGTGGGGCGGGCGCGGCGCGCGCGGCGGCGGCGGTGGCGGCGGCGCGGTGGACCTCTGCGGAGACGACGGCGAGACCGAGAATGACGCTGAAGAGGAGTACGACAGGGGGCGGGCCGAGGTGGGTGGTTTGTGCGACTTATACCAGGATTCATTAGAAACAGGCAAGAAAGGTCGGAATAAGGTAAGAAATAAGAAACGTAAAAATAAGGAGCTCTAGTACCCAGGGTAGGAGACGGTGCGGGAGGTGGCGGCAGCGGTCGACCTTCGCGGTGATGACGGCAGGACCGAGTATGCCGAGGAGTACGGCAGGGCAACCCGGTCATTCGCCAGGGGCAGGGTTGAGGAACTACGTGTGGATGTGTGGGTGTGTGTGGGAGCGGGGGGGCGTGTGTGTATGCGTGCGTGTGCGCGACGAGCACGCTGACCACGCACGCAAGCAGCGTCATGCAGCTGCACGGGTCGCAGGAGGGGGAGGGGGAAAAAGGGACCACAGGCACACAGGAGCATCT
>VFSX01000052.1:391528-414028 GCA_016618255.1 Chlamydomonas sp. UWO 241 | reverse complement strand
GCTCCCGCTGCTGCTGCGAATGGCGGTGGTATGCACGCCCCCGGCGAGGCAGCTGCCGCGCCCCCTGGCGAGCTCGTCATCATCTCCGGGGACGCTCCTGCTGCTGGTGCTGCTGGTGCTAGTGCTGGTGCGACTGGTACTGCTGGTGGTGCTGGTGCTGGGGGCGACCCAAAGGCCGGCGTCGAGGCCGCAGCAGCAGCAGCAGCTCCCAATGGCGATGCAGGCAGCGGCGGTGGCGACGCCAGTGGTGCCAAGGAGGGCGGAATTGGCGCTGGCGCTGGGGGCACTGCCATGAAGGACGATGGCGGCAGCGGCAGCGGGGGCGGCGGGGCTCCGTGTGGCGCTGCTGCTGGTGCTGCTGGTGCTGCTGGCTCTGCTGGTCCTGTTGCTGGCGCTGCTGCTGGCAACGGTGCCGACCCAAGCGGTGCCGACCCAAGCGGTGCCGCCGACGACCCCACCGCTGCTGCCACTGCCGCCGCCGCTGCCGCTGCCGCTGCCGCTGCCGCTGCTGCTGCTGCTGACGCTGCCGCCGCCGCCGCCGCCGCTGTTGCCCCCGGCGCGGGCGCGATCGTCGTACACAGCGCCCCCGGCGCCGCCGCCAGCAGCGCTCGCGTGCTCGACCTCGGGGTGTTCAAGGTGTGGAGGAGAGTGTGGAAGCGGAACTAAGCAATGAGAGCAATGGGAGCCGAGGGAAGCGTCCCCTGCCCCAGTCCTACCCCCCCACACACTCCATTCACACACATGCACACACGCGTCCACCACGCACACGCACGCACACGCCCACGCACACAGGTCAACGTGTCGAAGAATATATCGGGCACGCGCATGAAGTTCACGCTTGCCCATCCAATTCTGCAAATACACACACACACACACACGCACACGCATCCACACACGCACGCGCATGCACGCGCACAGGTCAACGTGTCGAAGAACATCTCGGGCACGCGCATGAACGTCACGCTCGCCAATCGAATTCTACAAATAAACACACAAACACACACACACACACACACACGCACACAGGTCAACGTGTCGAAGAACATCTCTGGCACGCGCATGAAGGTCACGCTCGCCGCGTCGGGCTGCATGTTCAAGCTCTTCCCGCACTCAATGTGGATCGTGGGCTGGTCCACCGTTGGAGACGGCGTCGTCATGGCGCACATGCGGGCCAATGTGGGCGTGCCGCCGGGGATGTCGCCATCGGGCACGGGGGAAGACACGACCAAGGTGCGTTTGCGTGTGTGAGAGAGAGACTGAGAGCCAAAGAGGCAGAGGCTGAGACAGAGATGCACACATGCGTGCCAACGTGGGCGTTCCGCCGGGGATGTCGCCGTCGGGCACGGGGGAAGACACGGCAAAGGTGGGTTTGCGTGTCTGAGGGAGGGAGAGAGACAGAGACAAGAGGCAGAGACAGAGATCCAGAGTGGGAGACAAGATTGAGAGAGACAGAGAGACGGAGAGAGAGAGAAAGAAAGACAGAGAGAGACAGAGAGGGAGAAATAGCAGCACGTGCATGCACACGCACCCGTGCCTCCCCCCCCATCGCACAGGTGCCCCGCTTCACTGTCACCAGCCCCACGTCCGCGCCCGGCAGCAGCGCCACCGCATGAATGTGTGGCAGCGCAAGAGATGCCCGACCCCTCGACCAAAGCTGCTACCGCTGCTGCCCCCCCTGTGTGACCCCGCAACGCGTGCGTGCACACGCACCCATGCCCCCCCCCAATCGCACAGGTGCCCCGCTTCACTGTCACCAGCCCCACGTCCGCGCCCGGCAGCAGCGCCACCACATGAATGTGTGGCAGCGCAAGCCATGCCCGACTCCTCAACCAAAGCTGTCACCGCTGCTGCCCCCCCTGTGTGACCCCGCAACGCGCGCGTGCACACGCACCCATGCCACACACACACACACGCAGGTGCCCCGCTTCACAGTCACCAGCCCCACGTCCGCGCCCGGCAGCAGCGCCGCCGCGTCTGCAGCGGTCGCAGCCAAGGCGGCGGCAGCGGCGGCAGCCATCATGTCGGGCCTCTCACAGCTCTCGCCGCGGCCGCCGACAGGTGCGTGTCTGTGCGCGCGTGTGTGGATAGGTGCGCACCCAGGGGTGTGTTGACGTTGTTACAGTCCGTCGGACGCCTCGCCTTTGTTGGCGTATTGCACTTGTGCTTGCAAGCTTGCACGGCCCTTTTGAAAGGAGGCCCAAGCAGCTGTCAAAAGTAGAAGACCCCCTCCCCTGGCTGCCGCCTATCATCACGATTGCCATCACTACTCAGCAACTGAATATTACGCGAAAGGGCAGTTGCACGACAACCAACATGACGCAGCATTGAGCAACATTGCGCAACACCGCGCAACAACTTACAGCAGCTGCGCAACAACTTGCACACCATCCACAGGCGTGGGCGGTGGCGGCGGCGGCGGCGGTGCAAGCGGCCGCGTGCCAGGCCTGCCTGCAGGCATGGGGGGAACGAGCGGGAGCCCGTCCTCGCTGGCGGTGTACGCTCCGCCTGGCGGCGGTGGCGGCGGCGGGGGGCAGGGGGGGAGCGGGGGAGCGGGCGGGGGCGCATGGGCGGCGGCACGCCAGGCGCGGGCGGGGCAGGGGGGAGCGGGGGCGGAGGCAGGGGCGGGGCAGACGCGCTGCTCGCGGCCGCGCTGCTCGTGTCGGGCGAGGCAGACGACAAGGCCGCCGCGGGGCTGGGCGCGGCGGCCCCGCGCGCGCGCGCGCGCGCCGCCGCGCCCGCGGCGGCGGCGGCGGCCGGCAGCAGCGGTGGCGGTGGCCGGGGCGGCGGGGGGCTAAGCGGTCACGGGCCGTTTGCTCCGTGGGCACACGCGCAGCCGCAGCAGCAGCAGCAGCGCCCGACGTCTGCAGGGGGCGGTGGGGGCGGGTTCAGTGGGTTTGGCGGGGGCGGGGGTGGCGCGTCCGCGGCGCGGCACCACGCCGGGCCTGGCGCTGGTGCGGGTGCGGCAGCTGCAGCGGCGCAGGCGGGCGTGGGCGGGGGCGGGCAGCAGCGGCAGGCGCACGCAGGGCCAGGCGGCGGCGGCGGCGGTGGCAGTGGCGGCGGCGGCGGTGTCGGCGGCCCCGCGAGTGGGGGGGCACTGCTGCCTGAGCTGCGCCCGCTGGGCCAGCTGGGGCAGGGCGGCGGGGCGGCGGGGCCGGCTGGGCCGGGCGGCGTCGTGTCGCAGTTCCTCGCGGTGATGGGCGCACTGCAGGTGTGTGATGCGTGACGGGGTGTGTGGCCATGTTATGGGGGGGTGATGGGGGATGGGGGTGAGGCCGTGTGGCGTCGTGTCGCAGTTACTGGCGGTGATGGGCGCGCTGCAGGTGTTTGATGCGTGACGGGGGTGGTGGCTATGTGATCGATCGTGATGTGCGATGTATGATGTGGGATGGGGGGTGAGGCTGTGCGGCTTCGTTTCACAGTTCCTGGCGGTGATCGGCGTGCTGCAGGTGTGTGATGCGTGACGGGGTGTGTGGCTATGTGATGGGCTGTGATGTGGGATGGGGGATGGGGGTGAGGCCGTGTGGCTTCGTGTCGCAGTTCCTGACGGTGATGGGCTGCAGGCGTGTAATGTGGTTGTCGACAACAAACTGACAAATCGACCCCCCTGCTGCTTGAGTCGTGCCACATGGCCACGTCACACGCCTGCATCGACTTGCTTGATAGCTTGGGTGCTGCTGCGGTGCTGACGCCCAATTGTACGTTCCTGCCATTTACCATCACAGGTCCCCAACAGCGCGCGGCTCGCCTTCATGCACTACTGCCGCGAGCTGCTCGCGCTCCCGGGCGACCAGGGACCAAACTACCTCGGCGTGCTGTACGCATTTCTACAGGTAAGTCGGTACGGTCGAAGACTGTAACGCCAAGATAGAGGAGACTCCAGGCCTATCCAATGAGCCGCCCCACGCCAGCAGCGAACCAGCTCTGGTGGCACGCTTTGGGTCTAACTGAGGAACACACACACACACACACGCACACACGCATTCGAACAGTAACCCCTGAAACGTGTAACCCTTAAGAAGACCCTGAAACCTGATAAGTCAACCCGCACCACCACCCAAACCCTGCTCACACAGGACGCGCGCGACCGCGGCGACATGGACGCACTGCAGATGGTCCTGGCGGTGGGTGTGCCCCCGGAGTGATGCGTGTAATAGAGATGGGCCGGGATGCAGCCACAGGGCCCACAGGGCCCACAGGGTGCACGCGCACGTGCGCGTGCACAACGCGCACACGTGCGGTAGATGCCCTGAGTCAGCAGCAGCCGCACGCACGCACACGCTCACTGCCCACGGCCCCTCTGATCGCTCTCTCTCGCACAAACACACACACGCACGCGCACTCTCACTCACTCGCCCTCGCTGCGCCCACAGGAGGTGCTCGGCGGGCGGGACGCCGCGGCCGCCGCGCTCGGCGGCCCACCGCACCACGGCGCGCACGCACACGCGTCCGCGGCGTACCCGAGCGGCTCAACCGACTTCGACGTCGGCGGCGCCCACGCCCTCGGTGGTGACGGTGGTGACGGAGGGGCGGGCGGCGGCCCCCCGAGCGGCGGCGGCTTTGGCTTCCTCCACTCCCACTCCCCCGCCGCGAACGACAGCCGCAAGCGCGCAGCAGCGGCGGCGCTCGGCGCCAAGGTGTCGCGCCAGCGGTCGAGCATCAACGTGTAGGGCAGTTTGTGTGCGCGGAGGCACGCGGGGAAGGGGGATGTGCATACGAGGAGTGGGCCGGGGGGGCGGCACTGAGCTTGTCAAGTTACAACGCACGCCGTCAATTGGCGTTTGGCGGGGTCTGCTAGCTACATAGGCCCGAGCACGCAGCAGGAAGTCTGAATCAAGTCAATTGTTTAAACACATTCCTAGGCAGTCGGCTTTCGGGACCTGGGTTGTTATAAATCTGCCTCCAGTGACCCTCTGGTAGGCCACGACACACTCCTCGACCACCGACGACGACGCCCATCACCAGCGCCGCCGACCAGCAGACGCACCAAAAAAAGCGCTGTGCGGCAAGCGGTACTTGTCGAACGGACGCAGGCAGCCTCAAATGCCGCAGATGCCACCACCATCGCCAACCGCCAGCGTTGCCATCAATCAGGCGCGTCGAGGAACGCGCCGTGCGGCAAGCGGTACTTTTCGAACGGGTGCAGGCAGCCTCAAACGCCGCAGCTGCCACCGCTGGCGTCCACCGCCAGCGTCGCCGTCAATCAGACGTGCTGAAAACGCGCAGTGCAGCGAGCGGTACTTGTTGAACGGTCGCAGGCGGACGCGCAGGCCTCAACTGGCCGCCCACCGCGCAGCGCCGCCGTCAATGAGACGCGCTGAAAACGCGTAGCACAGTGAGCGGTACTACCCGAACGGGCGCAGGCGGACGCGCAGCCCTCAACTGGCTGCCACTGGCCCACCGCCAGCGCCTCCGTCAGACGCGCCGGGGAACGCGGCGCGCAGCGAGCGGTACTTGTCAAACGGACGCAGGCGGACGCACAGGCATCAACTGGCCGCCACTGGCCCACCGCCAGCGCCGCCGTCAGACGCGTCGGGGAACGCGGCGCGCAGCGAGCGGTACTTGTCAAACGGGCGCAGGCGGACCAGCAGGCTGCGCAATGCTGGGCCGCCGCGCCCACCGCGCCCAGCCACTGCGAGCGCGTGGGAGAGGTGGGAGTCGCGCGCGACGCGCGACGCGCACCTGTGCAAAGAGAGAGAGAGAGAGGATTTCGTGGCGTTAGGTGCGCCAGTTACGAAGATCCCAAAAAACTGTAACATCCATCAGCATCAGGGCGGGCTGTCACAAGCTGGTGTGTGCATGCGTTCTTGCGCATGTGCAATGCGTGCCTTTCTGTCTGGATGGCCGGTGCGTGACACACAGGCGAAGTATGACACAGACACACAGTTACACACTCACACCATGCACGTGCGCACACACAGCCACACACACACACACACACAGCCACACGAGCACACACACACACACCTGTCCGACCGCACGAGCTCCCCAAGCAGCAGCAGGTGTGGCGGCGGCGGCGCGCCGTCCACCTCAGCCCCGCCCCCACCTCCCAGCAGCGCCGGCAGCGCCGGCAGCGCAGCGTCGATCAGGCCCGGAAGGTCGGGGTGCACGTGAACGGCGGAGAGGAGCGCCCACAGCACGGTTGCGACGCGCGGCGCAGACACGCCTGCCCCTCCGCCGCTGCCGTCTTCGTCGTCGTTCGGGGGCAGGCACGCGGGCAGCAGGCGCGCGAGCGCGAGCGCGGTAGCGGCGAGCGCAGGGCTGCGCGCGCGTGATGTGCGTGTGCATGGGATTTCAGAGCTTGGGGGAGGGGAGGGGGGAGGGGCAGGTGTGCAGTTGAGCGGGCGGGCACGCGGGCAGCAGGCGCGCGGGCGCGAGCGCGGTGGCGGCGAGTGCGGGGCTGCGCGCACGTTCTGTGCGTGGACTTTCTGAGTTTAGGGAGGAGGCGGGAGGGAGGGCGACTGAAGCATGCGCGAGTGTGTGCGTGAGCTTTTCAGGGAGTTTGTGCAAGGGGGCGGCGGAAGGCGTGCAGTGGAGGGTATGGCCAGGTGGTGTCTGCTCAGCACACACACACACACCCTTGACCAATGCCCGAGCGCGGGCACATGAGACGCGCTACAACAGAACGGACCTGCCAGCGTGCGCGGCGGATGACGACGACGCGCCCTTCTTGGAGGGCGAGGGGCTTGTTGCAGCTGCGACCGCTGGGGGGCATGCGCACGCGAGCGCCGCGGCAGCCCCGAGCGCCGCAGACAGCTGCGGTTCAAATCCAGCGGTGGTTTTGGGTTAGGTGGCACCCATGCACACGCATACGCTCTGATGGGGCCGCCACCTCTGTGTGCGTGCGACACCCCACCCCACGAAAAATACTTGACGATGTCCCACCTGCACGCTCACGGCCGGCGCGTACGCGCTGCCGCACGTACCACTCGCATGCACAGCCGTGCGTGCGCTGCAATTGTGGTGGGCCGTGCCGCTGCTGCCGCCGCCGCAAACCCTGAACCCTAGGGCCTTGGAGGTTTAGGTTCGCCAGGTCTGATGACACCCTCAACCATCCCTCACCTGCACGCCCACGGCCGGCGCGCACGCGCTGCCGCCCGTACCACTCGCATGGGCAGCCATGGGTGTGCTGCCATTGTGGTGGGCGCCGCCGCCGCCAGCGGGGGTTGAGCACGCGGGCGCCCACTCCTGCGCGGAGAGCAGCAGCGCGGTGCACGCCGCGTCGAGCGCGCGCCGCGTGTCGAGCGCCCACGCGCCCGCGGACGGCGACCCGCCTGTTGCGACTGCTGCTGCTGCTGCTGCCGCTGCCGCTGCTGCTGCTGCGTCTGCTGCTGCTGCTACTGCGTCGTCACCTCCCAGCAGCGGCGTCATCGGCGCGGGCGCGGCGCCCCATCCCCCTATGCTTTCCACCGCGTCCGCCGCAGCCGCGGGTGGTGCTGCTAACGACGCTGCCAACGGTGCTGGTGGCACTGCCGATGAGGACGTGAGCCCCAGGCACACGCGTAGGCTGTTGGCCAGCACGCACAGCGCACGCGTGAGCAGCGGGCATGGCGCGTTGCTGCCGCCGCCGCCGCGGCCGCCGCGCGCGGTGCCCGGCGGGGGCTGTAGCGCCATGGGGAGCGGGAGGTTGGCGAGGGACGCGTACGCGACGGCAGCGGCAAGCGCGGGCGCGGCTGCTGCACGCGCAGCAGGTAGGCAGGCATAATATGTCGGGCACAGATGCATCAGGCGCGGCAGCAGGCACAGCAGGCGCATCAGGCGCAGCAGACACAGCTGGGCATATCAGGCATATATATAAGGCACATCAGGCGCAACAGCCACAGCGCACGCACCAGCTGCGCTCGCGGCAGCGCACGTGCGGATTTTACAGGTTTTACACGCACGCGCTAGGTATTATAAAGAAATGTTCGGGTGTAAAGAGCGAGTGCGGCTGTGTGGTGTGAAGAGCGAGTGCCTCTGGAGCTGCCAGATCCCGGAGGACCCCGGGGCGTGAGTTAAGGCCTAGACTTCACGTCTAGGGGAGCTCTACTAGGAGAGCGCGGCAACCTACCAGGGAGCGCACGTGCGCAACATGCGCAGCAGGTGCAAAACAGGCGCAGCAGGCGTGTGTCAGGCGCAGCCACAGCACACGCACCAGCAGCGCTCGCAGCCGCGCACGTGCGCTCATGAAGACACAGGTTGGAGAGGAGGGACAGCCCGCGCTCTGCCACGTCAACGCCCCAGCCACCGCCTCCGCCTGTGTGGATGTTGTGTGTGTGTATGTGTGTGTGTGTGTGGTGTGTGTGGGGGGGGGAGCGTGCGTGTGTGCGTGTGGGCATGTTTGTGTGCTGTGTCGTAGTACCCACTGCATTACAAGTGAGAGGCATGGAGGTCTCTGATGGTTTCACGCCAGTGGCGACACACACGAACACGTCAATGCACGGCGACTGTGCGCGGCCCCCCGCGGGCTCTCCCAGTAGAGCCCCCTCCCCAGACTTCTAGTCTAAGCCTTTACTCACTCCCCGGGAGAGCTGTCCAACGCACCCCTCCGACCGTCTCCCACCAAGTGTGAGATGGTTTCCTCATAATTTGGGAAATCCTTCCCCGGGCGGGACACGGCTTCCAGGGGAATCACTGGATGGAGCCTACCTCCTGCACCGCTGATAAAGGCATGTGCGTTGCTTGCGCCGAGGCACGTCGCGATGGCGGTGGCAGCGGACGATGAAAGAGAGGCTGCGTCTGCGAGCGCGTGTGTGTGTGTGTGTGTGTGCATTGCTTGCGCCGAGGCACGTCGCGATGGCGGTGACAGCGGACGATGAAAGAGAGGCTGCATCTGCGAGCAAACAGGCAGACGGGTAGGCAGGCAGGCAGGCAGACAGGCGGGCGGGCAGGCGGGCAGGCGGGCAGGCGGGCAGGCGGGCAGGCGGGTAGGCGGGCAGGCGGGCAACGCTGTGTGTGTGTGTGCGCACGTGTTTCTTGGACGTCAAGGGCGCACGCACAGAGCCCTCTCCACTGCCCCCCCCCCCCTTTATCTATCCCCCTGGCACACCCCTGGGCCTGCCTTCCCGTGCCGCTATCTGTCGCCCAGTACAGGTTACAGGTCACAGGTCACACAGTCGCCCAGTACAGGTCACAGGTTACACAGTCGCCCAGTACAGGTCACAAGTCACAGGTCACAGGTCACACCGTCCAGGCCACAGGTCACAGGTCACACAGTCGCCCAGTACAGGTCACAGGTTACACAGTCGCCCAGTACAGGTCACAAGTCACAGGTCACAGGTCACACCGTCCAGGCCACAGGTCAGAGGTCACACAGTCGCCCAGTACAGGTCACAGGTCACACAGTCGCCCAGGACAGGTCACAGGTCACATAGTCGCCCAGTCCAGGTCACAGATCACACGTGTCACACAGGTCACACAGTCCAGGCCACAGGTCACAGGTCACACAGTCCAGGCCACAGGTCACAGGTGACAGGTCGCAGTCACAGGTCACAAGTCACAGGTCACACAGTCCAGGCCACAGGTCACAGGTCGCAGGTCACAGGTCACTCACCCGCTCCAATGCAGCGCAGTCGCCCAGTACAGGTCACAGGTTACAGGTCACAGGTCACAAGTCGCTGCTGCGCCTCGCCTGTCCCACCCTCCGCCCAACAGCGTGGCATCCCTAGGCTTTATGAGGTTGATCCCTAAACCCTTTACCCTAAACCCTGAACCCCACCCGCTCCAATGCAGCGCGCTGCCGTGTCTCGCCTGTCCCACCCTCTGCCCAGCAGCGTGGCGAGCGAGGCGGCCAGGCCGAGGCAGTTGGAGAGAAGGTGGCCGACCTGTGCGAGAGTTGAGTGTGTGTCAGTGGTTCTGCAAAGGATGTTGGGGGGGATGATGGCTCAACCGGGCCTCGCCTCACGGCTCACTCCCCAATCCCAAGCCGACGGAGGCGATTTCTTGCGAAAGGGGTGTGAAAACGTCAATTTCACACTTTTCAAAATTCGCGCAATCGCAACCCGACGCGCCAGCCCAAATCGGCCAATCTCAACCCGAAAGTGCATTTTTTCCGGGTTGCGTATTGGCTAACGGAAACACTGTTGTGTGTGTTGTGTGTGTGTGTGTGTCGTAGTGCACGGGTCAGACTTTGTAACAACTGCCAGGGTGTATTCCTGTTGATATTACAGGCATTGCCGGTGTATGTGGACGGCCTCATGAAACGCTTGGTTGGTTGTCTGGTTGTGTGTGTGTGCGTGTGTGTGTGTGTGTGTGCGTGTGCGTCATCAATTTTGGGGTCCGTCAGGTGGTGGCGGGCGGAAGGTTTGCACGCGCCAACCCACCTCTGCGCGGCTGAAGTCAGAGTGAACCGGCTGCTGCCGCAACTGCCGCTGCAACAGCACCAGCGCCAGGCCCCTACAACTAACGTACAACCAAGTAAGGCATGTATGCCACAGCGTGTAATGGTGGATGTGACTGAATAGGCGCACACGCCCACCCACCTCATCCCGGCTGTACTCAGAGTGCTCCTGCTGCTGCCGCCAATGCCGCTGCAAAAGCACCAGCGCCAGGCCGCTACAGTTACAGTTACATCGGCTTTCCAGCAAAGACTACCTCTAGTCCTAGTACCACCGCCTAGACCCAAGTCCAGTTCTGGCCCTAACAATTACTTGTGAGGGGCGGTAGCCACCAGCCGGCTGCCTGCCAACGTGTAGTCCCAGAGCAAAAAGGAGAGCTATTGTGCGACGCCTCCAAAATAGGTCCTAACTGCTTCTAGGGGATAGGGGGTCAAGTGGCGCTTGCCAATCTACTTGACCGCCGTGGTGGAGGGGCCGGCGCCTGAGGGGCAGCCGGACCGTACACCACGGCTCTCCACCCGACCCTATCCTGAGCACGCTCAAACGCCGTGTCCGAAAAAGTCTTCCAATCAGAACGAGTGCCACTAGTTTCGCCTAGGCCGCTACAACAAACGTATAACCAATTAAGGCGTGCATGTCACAGCGTGTGGTGGTGGATGGGACTGAATAGGCGCACACGCCCACCCACCTCATCCCGGCTGTACTCAGAAGTACTCCTGCTGCTGCTGCTGCTGCCACTGCCGCTGCAACAGCAACAGCGCCAGGCCCCTACAACTTACGTACAACCAAGTTAGGCATGTATGTCACAGCGTGTAATGGTGGATATGACTGAATAGGCGCACACGCCCACCCACCTCATCACGGCTGTACTCAGAGTACTCCGGTTGATGCCGCGGCCGTGCAGTGCATGCCACCGCCACTGAAACAGCACCAGCGCCAGGCTGCGCCTCCTTGGCCCCCGTCGCCGCCTCTGCCACTCCAACAATGGCGGTGTCGGCGGCGGTGGCGGTGGCCGCCTCTGATGAGAGCGACTGCGTGCCGCGTCCGCTGCCCGCGCCGTCCTCCCCCGCTGCCTCGCTGCCTAGGCTCCCTGGCTCCTCCGGCTGGGCAGGCCCAGGCGTGAGCGTGGGTAGCGACCGCGGCGCGCCGCCCCCGCCCCCTCCATTTATGGCATCTTTGTTCTTGTCCTAGGGTCGACAGGGGGGTGATTGGGGGGAGGGGGGGGGGGCGTCAGACGTGTGTGAACGTGTTGGCAGGCAGCCGGCTGGCATCTACCGCCCCTCACAAGTGCTTGTTGGGGCCAGAACTGGACTTGGGTCTAGGCGGTGGTACTAGGAGGACTACACGTGGCCGGTCAAACTAACAACCCACTGCTCAACGCAGATGGGATGAACTGTGATCAAGGTCAAACTACAGCCGGAATGCAGTCAGACAGCTGTACAGAGCCGAAAACAAAATCACTGCTGGCATGCCAAGAAGCGCACACCCATCTGCGGGCCACAAGGATAACATGCATGCACACACGCCAACATGCACGCAGGCTTATAACGCACGCAACCTAACAAAACATACACACACACATGCACACACGCAAACACACAGAAACACGTGTGCACACCAAAACACGCACCTCCCCCTCTCCCTCGCCGTCCCTGTCGCTCTCCCCGCCGTCCGCGCGGACGCGCAGGCTAACAGACACGCAGGAAAACAATGCTTGCAGGCCAACACACACACACACACATGCACATGCACGTGTGCACGTGCACCGCACAACACGCGCGCACCTCCCCCTCCCCCTCGCTATCCCCGTCGCTCTCCCCGCCGTCCACGCGGACGCGCAGGCGGCCGGTCACTGGGTCTGCTTGCCGCAGCACGGATGCCATGAAGTCAGAGAGGGCGGACAGAGCCTTGTGGTTGAGGAGCAGGTCCTGTGTGCGTGTGTGTGTGTGTGGGGGGGGGGGGGGGGGGGAGGGGGCACGCGTGCACACACGCACTTGAGCATCATCATCAGCAACAAACGGATTCTATTGGTCTGCTTGCTGCAGCACGGATGCCATGAAGTCAGAGAGGGCAGACGGACCCTTGTGGTTGAGGAGCAGGCCCTGTGGGAAGATGCACACATGCAGCATCAGCATCAGTGTCACCATCGGGGCACCACCACATCATCGTCATCATTGTCAACAACAGCAGCAAGTACGAGAGCAGTGGGTGAGACGGCACACAGAGCCCTGCGGTTGAGGAGCAGGTCTTTTGGGGGGTGGGGGTGGGGGGCAAACACATACACCATCGACTTCAGTGCACTGTCGGGGCACCACCACCATCATCGTGATCACCGTCAACAGCAGCAGCAAGTAAGAGAGAGCAGACAGAGCCCTGCGGTTGAGGAGCAGGTCCTTTTGGGGGGGGGGGGGCGGGGCAAACACATACACCATCGGCTTCGCGGGGCGCCACCATCCTCCTCCTCCTCCTCAGCAAGTGAGAGAGATCAGACAAAGCCGCATGGCTGAGAAGCAAGTGTCCTGCAGGCGTTGCACACCCACAAGCACACCCACAAGGTGTTCAACACATACGGACGTGAACTGCACTCTCTGTGATGCAGGCACACGCGCGCACGCACACACAAACACCCACCCACACTCACGCACACACCCATGAACACACACCCACGTGCCCGCTTCCCGCACCTCCTTGCGGTATCCCGCGTCCTCGTGGCATGCCACCCACAGAAGCAGCGTCGCATCTGCAGCAGAGCGGACCTGAGCACAGCAACAACATTGTCTGCGTGAGAGAGAGAGAGAGTGGCAGGTGTGTGTGTGTGTGTGTGTGTGAAAGGGGCACGCCACCCACAGCAGCGCTACATCTGCTACGGAGCGGACCTGAGCACAGCAACAGCAACACATGCACGTGTGAGAGAGAGTGTGTCAGAGAAAGCAGGCACACGCATGTGCGTGGGGCAGGGAGAGAGAGAGAGAGAGAGAGTCATGAACAGCAAAATAAAATACTGTAGTATGTGCGAGCGCTCGCGCGAGCACGAGAGAGAGAACGCCCACAAGCATGCGCATGAGGCAGCGAGACAGAACGCCCCCACACACGCGTGTGAGGCAGAGATAAAGAGAGAAGCGGGAGTTGGAAGGGGGACAGGGCAGAGGGCTGCACACAAACATTTATACACAAAACACACACACACACACACACTCCCCCCCACTCTCCCACGCACCTTGGCTGGTCGGTGCATCAGCAGCCGCACAAGCAGCCCCAGCGTCCGCGCCCCTCCCCCTGCGTCTGCATCCCCAAGCGCGTCGCGCAGCTTGCCGCGTGTCTCGCTGTCGGCGCAGCGCGCGAGGCGGCCGAGCGTGCGCAGCGATGCGCACGAGGCGTCCCCATGCTGCGTGGCTGCCTGGGGTGGGTGGTTGCATGCGGGTGGTTGGACGGTTAGTTGGTTCCATCCATGTCAGTTGGTCGCTTGTCGGTTGGTCGGTTGGTTGCATGCATGGCAGTTGCTTGATTGGCAACGAGTGAGGCAGCCGAGCGTGCGGAGTGACACGCGCGTGGCTTCCTCATGCTGCGTGGCCGGCCTGGAGTGGCGGTTGGTTGGTAGATTGGTTGCAAGTGGTGGTGGCGGTTGGTTGGTTTGGGTTTGTCTGGTTGGCCCAGCAGAAGGCCAATCACCCACAGCACGTGAAGCGCACCAGCACCCGCTCACCTCGCTCGACGCCTTCTTTCCTCGTACTGCCGCCTTGCTTCCCAGCAGCCCCAGCTGTCCCAGGCAGCACGTCACGGTTGCTGCTCCATGCACGCCCGCCCATCCCATGCACGCACCCGCCCAGCTGCCTGCCACAACCCGCCACCACCACGCACCGCACCACACCGAGCCAACCCACCTCGCTCGACGCCTTTTGTCCTCGTGCTGCCGCCTTGCTTCCCAGCAGCCCCAGCACGTCTGGCAGCACGTCATGGCCACCTCTCAGCGCTCCCCCGCTCACCTCATGCATGCACACGCCCTGCTACCCGCCACCACCACACCGCACCACACCGAGCCAACCCACCTCGCTCGACGCCTTCTTTCCTCGTGTTGCCACCTTGCTTCCCAGCAGCCCCAGAATTCCAGGCAGAACTTCGTGGCCACTACCCAAGGCAGGGCCCAGCATGCGGCGGCGCGCGGGGAGCAGGGCCGCGGCGCGCCCCATGCAGCCTGCGTTCGTGCATGCGTAGTGTATGTGTGTGTGTGTGTGTTAGCAGGGTATGTTTGTGCGTGCGTGTGTGTGTGTATGCGGGGAGGAGGGCCCCGCGCGTCCCATGCAGCCTGCGTGTATGCGTGTGCATGGTGTGTGTGTATGTGTGCATGGCCCTAGCCCACCCACATGCCACGCACCAAGCACCAGCTTCAGCAGAGCTGCGCGCGCTGCACCGCTGCCCACGCTCCGCACCTCCTCCTCTCCCGCTCCCTGTGCTGCAACGAGGCCCTGCAGCATGATGGCAGAGTGTAAAGTGAAGGGTGTAGGGTTTGGGGGTTAAGGGTTGGGAGAGTTAGGAGGGTTAGGAGGGTCCAAGGGTCCCTGATCGACTCCTCTAGCGGTGTGTACGACATGTGCTGCAACAAGGCCCTGCAGCGTGATGATGGAGCACGAAGTCAAGGGTTCAGGGTTTTGTTGGGTTTTGGGGGTTGGGGTTCGATTAAGGAAGCCTCTACGTGAACACGCCTTGTGCGGGTTAGGTTTGAGGGTTTCGGGGTGAAGGGGTTTAGGCAGGGCCCGCCTCCAAAGTCCGCAGTGACGAGTGCCTGAACACGAAGGGGCAGCCATGCACCGCACCTTGACAGCCATGCACGATGCCTTGAACAGCCATGCAACATACTTTCGAGGCGTGAGCACCATTCCTGGAACACCCTACCTTGTGCACCACACCGTGGACAGTCATGCAACAAACCTTGCACACCATACCGTGAACAGCCATGCAACACACCTTGAACAGCCATGCACCATACCTTGAAAACATGATCTTGAACAGTCATGCAACATACCTTCAAGGCGTGAACACCATACCTTGAACATCATACCAGGGACGACCCAGGGACACCATACCTTGAACACCCTACCGTGAACACCATACCTGCACAGCCATACTCCATACCTTGAGCACCAAACAAAGAACAGCCATGCACCATACCTTGAACAGCCATGCACCATACCTTGAACAGGGCACACAGCGGGTCCACGCACGACGCGTGGTGCCGGGTCAGCTCCACCGCCGCCTCCTGTGAGCACAAATGAGTTTTTTCCGTCTTTGAAGAGGCTTCATCCAACAATCCAAATGGTGTTTGGGTGGATGGATGGTCAGCTCCACCGTCGCCTCCTGTGAGCAAAGATACGTTTTGCAGTCTTTCAAGAGGATTCATCCAACAACCGGAATGGGTTGATGGATGGATGGATGGATGGCCAGCTCCACCGCCGCCTCCTGTGAGCAAAGATACGTTTTGCAGTCTTTCAAGAGGGTTCATTCAACAACCGGAATGGGTGGATGGATGGATGGATGGATGGATGGCCAGCTCCACCGCCGCCTCCTGTGAGCAAAGATACGTTTTGCAGTCTTTCAAGAGGGTTCATTCAACAACCGGAATGGGTGGATGGATGGATGGATGGTCAGCTCCACCGTCGCCTCCTGTGAGCAAAGATACGTTTTGCAGTCTTTCAAGAGGGTTCATCCAACAACCGGAATGGGTGGATGGATGGATGGATGGATGGATGGTCAGCTCCACCGCCGCCTCCTGTGAGCAAAGATACGTGTTGCAGTCTTTCAAGAGGGTTCATCCAACAACCGGAATGGGTGGATGGATGGATGGATGGATGGCCAGCTCCACCGCCGCCTCCTGTGAGCAAAGATACGTTTTGCAGTCTTTCAAGAGGGTTCATCCAACAACCGGAATGGGTGGATGGATGGATGGATGGATGGCCAGCTCCACCGCTGCCTCCTGTGAGCATAGATACGTGTTGCAGTCTTTGAAGAGGCTTCATCCAACAATCCAAATGGGTGACTGGATTTATGGATTGATGGATTGATGGATGATCGGATGGCTGGCTGGCTGGATGGAGTCGGTTTACTTTCAAGACGGGTCGAGACAGGTACACTCCTTGACGATTTAGGGGCGTGGATCAAGGGCAGATCAAGAAACCCTTACTAACTATGTAGATCTGATGGGGCGGCAATCAAGCTAGGGGAGGGGCAGTGATTTCCTTTTCAGGATTTTCAATTAATTATTCCACAGCCGGATTTTGCTTTGACCGCGTTGACCGTTGACCTCCTGTTGACCGTTTGTCCTCATACAGAGGTAATTTGAAAGCTGCCGACGTGCTCTGTCTGGCGGGCTTGTCGGACTTACAATCTACTGGATGGGGTGAGCTGTATGCAAGGTCAAAGCCCAGCCGGAATACAACATCCAAGTGGCTGTGCAGAGCCGAAAAGGAAATCACTGTTGATGGATGATCGGATGGCTGGCTGGATGGATGGAGTCAGTCTACTTTCAAGACGGGTCGAGACAGGTACACTCCTTGACGATTTAGGGGCGTGGATCAAGGGCAGATCAAGGGACCCTTATTAACTATGTAGATCTGAAGGGGCGGAAATTAAGCTAGGGGAGGGGTGTGCAGATTCACCTGACGTAGACCTGTGGCTTAACCAGTGATTTCAGGATTTTAAATAAATTGTTCCACAGCCGGATTTTGCTTTGACCGCATTGACTGCTGACTTCCCGTAGACCGTTCGTCCTCATACACGGGCCATTGAAAGCTGTCAACAAGCTCTGTCTGGCGGGCTTGTCAGACTGATGATCCACTGGATGGGTTGAGCTGTGTTTAAGGTCAAAGTACAGCCGGAATACAGCCAAATGGCTGTGGAGAGCCGAAAAGGAAATCACTGGGCTTAACAGGTGTTACATGCACGCGCCCGGGGGACCCCAGGGCGCAAGTTGAGGTATATGCTCTCTTTCTCGTGGCGTCTGTCTCTCTGGCGCTGCGTTTGCACGGAGAACGGTGAAGCCCTGGAATGGACTCTCTCTTTCTCTCTCTAGGGCTGCGTTTGCACTGGGGTACGGTTAAGGCCTATAGCAGACTCTCTGTCCCTCTTTCTCTCTCTGTGTGTCTGTCTCTTTAATGCTGCATTTGCACTGGGGTACGGTCAGGCCTAGACTAGAATCTCTCTCTTTCTCTCTCTCTCTGTGTCTGTCTCTCTCTAGCGCTGTGTTTGCACTGGGGTACGGAGTACCACGCAAGGCACTCACGGTGGCTGGCACCTAGGGGGGCTCGACTAGCAGGGCCCGAGAGCACCTGCCTAACAAAAGGGGGTCAGCTGACCGACCCGGCACAAATCATGTGCGTGATTCGCTCGTCCTGTGCCTGTGCCTAAGCATGGTGGCTGTGGCTGTGGCTGTGGATGGTAGCTGTGGATGTGGCCGTGTCTGTGCCTGAGCATGGTGTCTGTGTCAGTGCCTGTGCCTGAGCATGGTGTCTGTGTCTGTGCCTGTGCCTGAGCATGGTGGCTGTGGCTGTGCCTAAGCATGGTGGCTGTGTTGATGCCTGAGCATGGTGGCTGTGACTGTGGCTGTGCCTAAACATGGTCGCTGTGCCTGCGCATGCTCAAGCAACCAACACACATGGCTTCACAGCAGCCCCTTGCTGAATGCGTTGTGATGATGGCTGATGTTGCAGTCGTGCGCGACGCACCCAACAGCCTACCAACCACCAACCATCAAGACAGGTCCAGGCAGGTATACTCCTTGACGATGTATGGCCGTGGATCAAGGGATCCTTATTCCAGCGGAGGGCCAACCACCAACCAACATCCAGGGAAATATACCAGCTGAGGACCAACCGCCAATCTATCAGGACAATCACCACCAACCTGTGAGGACAGTAGGCTGAGCATCACAAGTGCAACTGCAGCCGCATCCACCAGCGCACCCTCCACCTGCGTGCGTGGAGGGTACAGTTTTTGCATGTACGCGCCCAGAGGACCCCGGGGCGTGAGTTAAGACCTAGACTACACGTCTAGGGAGCTCTACTAGTAGAGCCCACAAGGCCACGTAGCGCGCCAGCCTACCAGGCGTGAGTGCGAGAGAGAGATGCATAAACATTGTTGTGTTGTGTTGTGTGTGTGTTGTGCATCTCGTGCTGTGTGGCGTGATGTGTTGTTGCGCATGTTGTGCATGCTGTGCGTGCGTGCTTGTCTTTTTGTGCGCGTTTCCTAACAGACATGCGTAGTTGCTTCAACAGGCAGGCAACTGGCTCAGTCAAAATAGACCCCCTCCCCCCCCACACCATCCCCTGACTCCGCGTCATCGGTGTGATTGACGTTTCCATTCGTGCGGGCCACCAGGCATGCATGGTTCTTCCAACAGGCAGGCGGACTCTCAAGTCAAAACGTACCCTCCCCCCTCCCCGCCCCAATCCCTTACCTCGGCGTCCTTGGTCGCCGCCGCCGCCGCCGCGCCCACCCCCCTGAGGTGACGACCGAATGATGGGGACGGCGAGTCGTGCGGACGCTGCTGCGTTTGATCCCGGTGTGTGTGGGTGAGTGTGTGTGCGTGTGTGCGTGCGTGTGTGTGTAGGGGAGGGGTGCACGGCATGCCGACCGCAGCGCACTCGGACACAAACGCTCCGCCTGGGCAGCATGTGCGTGTGGGGGGCATGCACGTGTGCGTGTGTGTGTGTGTGTGTGTGTGTGTGTGTGTGTGTGTGGCAGTCAGCACGATGGTTCAGCAGCACGCACCCGCGCGCCGCATTTTAGGGTGGATTTGGGCGTAACTGAGGGACGGTCGGGAGAGATTCTGCGGCTCATGTCCTCTACAACGCCCGGTGTCACAAGCTGCCTCACAGCACACCTGCTAACGAGCCAAACTACGCTCCCTCTTGTCTATCTGTCTGTCCATCGGAGGTTTTACAGGTTTTACACGTACGTGGAGGACCCCGGGGCATGAGTTGAGGCCTAGACTACACGTCTAGGGGGGCTCTATTAGGAGAGCCCACAAGGCCACGCAGCGCGCCAGCTCACCAGTACTAAGGGAGGAGAAGGGCGTGGCGCCGGTGTCCGGTGTCAAAACGAACGCGTCTTGGATGATAGGTTCTGAAATCAATCACCATCTGAAATCTGGAACCAATCACCATCTGAAATCAAGCATCATCGTCTGAAATCAATCATCAATGGCTGAGCCTCCCTGGGCCCCCTTACGCACTCTTCAGGGCAGCCCCGCCCTCCCCCCCCTTCCGACCGATGCCCTCCCCGATCTGACCCGGCGCGAGGCCTGATCTCTCACCACCAGAAGCAGCAGCCGCGACGGTCGGGGGAGATTCTGCGGCTCATCTCCTCTACAACGCCCGGTGTCACAAGCTGTCTCACAGCACGCCTGCTAACGAGCCGAACTACACTCCCTCTTGTCTGTCTATCTGTCTATCCATCTATCTGTCTGTCTGTCTGTCTGTGTCTGTCTGTCTTTCTGTCTGTCTGTCTGTCTGCCTGTCTGCCTGTCTGTCTGCCTGCCTGTCTGTCTGTCTGTCTGTCTGTCTGTCTGTCTGTCTGTCTGTCTGTCTGTCTGTCTGTCTGTCTGTCTGTCTGTCTGTCTGTCTGTCTGTCTGTCTGCTAGCTTTACTAGCAGACTACTCCACAAACCCCAGCTCGCACGGGAACTTGGCGCGGATCTCACCTCCAGCAGCAGCAGCCGCGGCGGTACCGCAGCTGGGGAACTGCGGGCCCCAGGCAATCGTGCGCGTGCTGCTGCTGCTGCTGCCGCCCCTGCTGTGGGGTGTGTGTGCTGCGGGGGCGAGAGCGCGGCTGCCGCCACGTGCAGCAGAGCGGCGAGCTCGTCAACGATCGGCCGCACGCGCAGCAGGTCGGTCCTGATGACAAATGTGTGTGTGTGTGTGTGTGTGTGTGTGTATGCATGTGTGCATGTGTGTATGTGTGTGTGTGCAGCAGTGAGTGCAGCAGCAGCAGCAGCACGGCGAGCTCCTCGAAGATTGGGAGCACGCGCAGCAGCTTGATTCTGATGACGAATGTGTGTGTGTGTGTGTGAGCAGCAGTCAGTGCAGCAGCAGCAGCAGCGCGGCGAGCTCCTCGAAGATTGGGAGCACGCGCAGCAGCTTGATTCTGATGACGAATGTGTGTGTGTGTGTGTGTGCGTGCAGCAGTCAAAGCAGCAGCAGCAGCAGCAGCAGCGCGGCCAGGTCTCCGACAATTGTGTGCACGCGCAGCAGTTCGGTTCTGATGACGAATTTGTGTGTGTGCGTGTGTGTGTGTGTGTATGTGAGTGAGTACAGCAGCAGCAGCAGCAGCAGCGCTGCCAGCTCTCCGACAATTGTGCGCACACGCAGCAGCTTGGACCTGACAAATAGAGGGGGGGGGGGGCAACTCAGCAAAAGAATTGCAGAGCAGCGCCTCCCCCCTTGCAGTGGCATGCACCAGGTGCTATATGCAGTGCTTCACCCCTTGCGGCGACGCACACCAGCACCCGCGGTAGGCTGCGTGCCGGTTGCCTCCGTGCCCCCACTCCATTGATGCAGTTGCAAACGCCCCAAACCACTCTGATCAGGCACCCACCTGCCGGCGTCCTTGCAGCACATCAGCGCGCGTGCGAGCCTCAGCGCCTCCGCTCTTGCAGCAACGCGCGCCAGCGCTAGCGGTAGGCTGCGTGCCGGGCGCCTCCCTGCCCCCGCTCCATCGATGCAGTCGCAAAAAGCCCCAAGCCACTCTGACCAGACACCCACCTGCCGGCGTCCCCGCAGCACGCAAGCACACGCGCGAGCCTCAGCGCCTCTGCTCTTGCAGCAACGCGCGCCAGCGCTAGCGGTAGGCTGCGTGCCGGTTGCCTCCCTGCCCCCGCTCCATCGATGCAGTCGCAAACGCCCCGAACCACTCTGATCAGGCACCCACCTGCCGGCGTCCCCGCAGCACGTCAGCGCGCGTGCGAGCCTCAGCGCCTCCGCCATTGCCGCCACATGCGCCAGCGCCAGCGGCAGGCTGCGTGCCAGTTGCCTCCGTACCCCCGCTCCATCGATGCAGTCGCAAACGCCCCGAGCCACTCTGATGAGGCACGCACCTGCCGGCGTCCCCGCAGCGCACCAGTGCGCGTGCGAGCCTCAGCGCCTCTGCTCTTGCAGCGACTCGTGCCAGCGCTAGCGGCAGGCTGCGTGCCGGGTGCCTCCCTGCCCCCAATCGCAAACGCCTCAACCCACTCTGATCAGGCACCCACCTGCCGGCGTCCCCACAGCACGCCAGCGCGCGCGCAAGCCTCAGCGCCTCTGCTCTTGCAGCAACTCGCGCCAGCGCTAGCGGCAGGCTGTGCGACAGGCGCTCGGCGGCGGCCGCGAGCGCGCGTGGGCGGCGCAGCCCGAGATCGGCTGCAAGGCCAGCTGCGTCTGCTTGGAGGTGGGGCACCTGCAGCAGAGTTTGTGTGTGTGCGGGGGGGGGGGCATGTGTGTGTGTGTGTGTGTGTGTGCGTGCGTTTTGCAGCCCGAGATCGGCCGCAAGGCCTGCTGCGTCTGCTTGGAGGCGGAGCACCTGCAGCAGAGTGTGTGTGTGTGTGTGTGTCTGTGTGCGTGGCGCAGCCTTAGGTCGACTGCAAGGCCTGCTGCGTCTGCTTGGAGGCAGGGCACCTGCAGCAGAGAGAGTGTGTGTGTGTGTATGTGAGGCGCAGCCCAAGATAAGCTGCCAGGCCTGCTGTGTCTGCTTGGAGGCAGGTCACCTGCAGCAGTGTGTGTGTGTGTGTGTCTGTGTGGCGCAGCCCGAGATCGGCTGCCAGGCCTGCTGTGTCTGCTTGGAGGCAGGGCACCTGCAGCAAATATTTGGTGTGTGTGTGGTGTGTGTGTGGGGGGGGGGCGTGCGTGCGTGTGCATGGGCGTGTGTGTGTGTGTGTGATGCAGCCCGAGATTGGCTGCCAGGCCTGGTGCGTCTGCTTGGAGGCGGGGCACCTGCAGCAGTGTTGTGTGTGTGTGTGTGTGTGTGTGTGTGTGGCGCAGCCCCACGTCGGCTGCAAGGCCTGCTGCGTCTGCTTGGGGGTGGGGCACCTGCAGCAGAGAGTGTGTGTGTGTGTGTGTGGCGCAACCCGAGATTGGCTGCCAGGCCTGCTGTGTCTGCTTGGAGGCAGGTCACCTGCAGCAGTGTGTGTGTGTGTGTGTGTGTGTGTGTGTGTGTGTGTGTGTGT
>VFSX01000052.1:374028-386528 GCA_016618255.1 Chlamydomonas sp. UWO 241 | reverse complement strand
CCCAAATGGCGAAAACAAAATCACTGGCCGAGCCGCTGCCCTGCATGGTCTGCTCGCTACCTACGAGAGTGTCCTGTGCATGTCACGCCAAGCTTTGTGACAGTGAGTTTTGCGTGGGGGCAGCCCCCCGTGCCCCCCCCCAAGGGGGCACGGCCCCCTTGGGGGGCAGTGATTGTGGGAAGGATTTTAGTAATTTTGTTTCCTCGGCTCGGGCAACTTTTGACCGCTCATGTACGGGGTGGGGGGCGGGTGAGGGACGCGAGAGAACACAAAAATGCAGAGACGCAAAACGCCAAAACGCAAAACGGAAAACAGAAAGACGCGAAACGCAGAACCCTAAACCCCAAAACGCAAGTTTCATTTTTTCCACTGGCACAGTTCAATGCGCCCCCCGTTATACCAGGCGCAGTACGTAGTGGGTGTTCACGCAACGCATGACGTTGTGCTGCTGTCGGCGAGAGCTGTCCAACGCACCCCTCCACACCCTCTCCCACCAAGTGTGGGGTGGTTTCCTGGGAAATTTGGATCCCGGCCCCGAGCGGTACGGCTTGCGGGGGGATCACTGCGTGGGGGCACGGCTGTCGGAGGCACGTCCGGGAGCAGCGATTTCCTTTTTGGGAATTTTAATTGCTTTTTGGAGCGATTTAACTGGAAATGCGTCCCATCGCTCCAAAAGCCGCATCCACAAGCCAAAGAGGAGATCACTGTCCGGCAGGCATTTTGTTTGGGGCTCCTGGGAGTCATTGAGAGCTATTTGGCTCCAAACGATCCCATCAGATAGAGCTCAACCAACCAAGTTGCTTGATGGTTTGATGATCCCATCAGATAGAGCTCGTCACGAGCTTGAAAAGTACCTATATTTGACGGTCAATGGTCAGCGCTAATGCAGCAGTCAAGGCGGTCAACGGGATGTTGGTCCGTGCGCCGGCTCCCAGAAAGAAACTACAATAACTGAAAACAAAACCACTGCTGTCCGGGATTCACCTGACATGAGCGGCGAAGCCCCGGCAAACAGCGGCAGCGTCGACTCGTCGAAGAAGCGCTCAAACTGCGCGTGTGCCGTGTGTGGCGCGTGTTTGTTGCGTATGCGTGTGTGCGTGTGTGTTGTGTGTATGTGTGTGTTGCTGTGTTACTGCGTGTGTAGGGTGTGTGTAGGGTGTAACTGTGTAACTTGTGTGTAGGGTGCGTGCAGGGTGCATGGCGTGCGTGTGTGTGTGTGTGTGTGCATGTGTGCCCCCCCTATGTGTGTGTTGTGTGCGGTCACGACCCAAGCACACAGCACCACCCCGGTGCCCCAATGCCCCACGTGCAGGGCCCTGATTATGTGTGTGTGCGTGCGTGCGTGTGTGTGTGTGTGGGGGGGGGGCTGCCTGCTGCACGCGCACCAGCGCCTTCTTTATGTCTCCCGCGCTGCGCCGCGTCGATGCGGGCATGCCCTCCAGCTGGCTGTCGAGCGTGCGCACGTCGACCCTGTCGTGGAATGTGACGCTCCTGCATGTGCGTGCGTGTGCGTGTGTGCGTGTGTTGTGTGTGTGTGTTGTTGTTGTTGTGTTGTTGCTGTTGTTGTTGTTGTTGTTGTTGTGTGTGTGTGTGTGTGTGTGTGTGTGTGTGTTGTTGGTGTTGGTGTTGGTGTTGGTGTTGGTGTTGGTGTTGGTGTTGGTGTGTGTGTGTGTGTGTGTGTGAGTGTATGTGTGTGGGCGTGTGCCATGCGTGTGTGTGCGAATGCGTATGCCATGCAACACCCTGTATATGCTGCCCTCCCCCTCACACACACACCCTCGTGTTAATGTACCCACGTACTTGGCAGATGGCGAGAAGGGCGCGGGAGGGGGCTCCTGGACCTCCAGGTCCACATCTAGCAGCGGTACGTCGTATAAAGGTAGTGAGCGAGACCGCTGGGCCCTCGTTTCGCTCATCATAGCTGCTAAACTTCACCTTTAACGGGGTTAACGAGTGTTCTTTCCTCTGCCAGGAAAGAAAGAAACCGCAATTGTGTGGGGCGACGTTTTGTTGCAACATCACCCTCCAGGCGCACGTAACAAAAGCATAGGCACACTACTCGGACACAGCTGGTATTCACTACCACCACTACTCGGCAGCACACAGGGGAGGGACTGCTGCGCGTGTGGGCGATTTAGGGAAGGTGTCGCGCGCGTAGGCCAGCGGAGGACGGCGACGCGCCAAACCAGCAGGGCACCAACAACCTCTTCATCGGCTTCGCCATGGCCTCAGCAGCAGCGCGCCAGAAGTCCGGGCGGCTACCGCCTGAGGTGAACAGGTGAGAAGGGGACAGGCTTATGCACCGCCATTAAGGCCGTGTGCATGCGCCCATGCGCGTGCCCTGACGCCACGCCCATGCGACGACGACGTTCTGCAGGATCCTCTTCATTAGGAACCTGCCCTTCAACATCTCCTCGGACGAGATGTACGGTGAGTGAAATCGGCGAATCGCGCGATCTTGCATGGCAGCCGCATGCGCGTGCCTGACGCTCGCAACACCCGCTGTGTCCCCCCGCAGACATCTTTGGGAAGTACGGCGCCATCCGGCAAGTGCGCGTGTGAGTGCAGGGTGCCCAGTGCAGGGCGTCTGCATGCGGCGCCATGCGTCCACCATGGGGGCTTGCATGGAGGGGAGAGGGGCACCGCATGGGTTCCATATGCAACCTTGTGTGGAGGCGGTGGGGAGGGGGGGGCGGAGGGGGGGGTGGCATTGAGGGGGGGGCGGCATTGGTGTGTGGTGCACACACGCATGCTGGCAGCGCACGGCCGCCATGCGACCGCCATGCTGGCATGCGCACGGGGTCACTGCCCCACCACCACCCCGCCCGCACCCACCGTACTTTACCTCACCCCCACCCTCAGCGGCACTGCCAAGGAGACACGCGGAACTGCGTACGTCGTGTACGACGACATCTACGACGCGAAGACTGCGTGCGACCACCTGTCTGGTTTCAACGTCGCCAACCGCTACCTCATTGTGCTCTACTACAGGGCGGCCACGATGGGCAAGAAGGTTGGGACAAAGGTGCGCGAGGGCGGGCGTGTGTGTGTGTGTGTGTGTGTGTGTGCGTGAGGGCATCTGCCACATGCTGGGTGTGTGCCTGTGTGCATGCTCGCGTGTGTGTGCATGCGCCCATCATCTAGCTCGCGCACGCACACAACACGCGCGCGCTAACACATTCGCACACGTACACATACACACACACCATCATCGCCTTGTGGCAGGGATCGGAGGACGAGGTGAAGGCGATGCAAAAAAAACACGGCGTCGACGGAGAGCAGCACGCGCGGCCGGCCAAGAAGGACTGAGAAGGACTAGCCATTCAGCCAGGCTTTACGCCCGATGACCCCGAGGCGTGATTCAAGGCCTACACGTCAAGGGGGGCTCTGCCAGGAGAGCCCGCAAGGCCGCGCAGCGCGCCAGGCGCGCCGCAACGGAACGCAGCGTGCGCGTCGGAGACCTGACAAGGGGCGGGGCAGCGGTGTTTACACCTCACGCGCGAGCGGGCCGCTGCAAACCAACACGCCGCACGCGCGTGCGTTCAGGCACTCGAGTGCGGACTGGGCGGGGCTTCCTGCTACCCGGGCCTAGCTAGCTAGCAGACCTGCCGCCCCCACATGGTGTACCAAGCAAGATGCCGTCACCCGCTGTCTGCAGTCTTGTCGGCAGCCCTGTCCGGCAGTCTGTCCGGCCTCGCACTAATTGGATTCGGTTGCAGGGGGCAGAGCGCCCTGAAATGTGTCCTGCCTTGTGCTTCTTCCTTGCATTGGTAGGCTGGGGCGCTGCGTGGCCTTGCGGGCTCTACTAGTAGAGCTCCCCTAGACGTGCAGTCTAAACTCCCCGGGCGCGCATGTGTAAAAACTGTAAAAACTTCTTCCTTGCAGATGATGGAGATGAGTGGTTGACAGTTACAGTTACAGTTACATCGGCTTTCCAGCAAAGACTATTTCTAGTCCTAGTACCACCGCCTAGACCCAAGTCCAGTTCTGGCCCTAACAATTACTTGTGAGGGGCGGTAGCCACCAGCCGGCTGCCTGCCAACGTGTAGTCCCAGAGCAAAGAGGAGAGCTATTGTGCGACGCCTCCAAAATAGGTCTTAACTGCTTCCAGGGGATAGGGGGTCAAGTGGCGCTTGCCAATCTACTTGACCGCTGTGGTGGAGGGGCCGGCGCCTGAGGGGCAGCCGGACTGTACAACACGGCTCCTTACCCGACCCTATCCTGAGCACGCTCAAACGCCGTGTCCGAAAAAGTCTTCCAATCAGAACGAGTGCCACTAGTTTCGCCTAGCTGCTGAATCAGTAACAGTAACAGTAACAGTAACGCGGGGTTTCCAGCTAAGCAGGCTACTCTTCTACTAGAGACACCCGCCGATACTCCAGCACACTTAAGTACTAGAGTACCGCCGGCTCCCGGCCGATAGACTACCGCTCCCGCCGGCTAGACTACCCCAAACAGCGGTCTCTGAGAGACATGTCTGGCAAGGAGCATATAGGAGGGGACCTTCCTCAGGGTCACAGTAGTGGCCTTATGGCAAGTCAAGCCGGCAGAGCCGACTGGCGCTGACTGGAACGGTCCCCGCCTGGCAGTGCATGGCTGTCCAGCTCTCGTTTGCATGGGGCTCAGCCGGCGCCCCATGCCTCATGCATGGCCAGGTCCCACCCTCCAGGGGTGCATGGACGACAGAGTTGTCATGGAGGCTGCCTGAAGACCTTCCAACGCCAGTCACCGGCAGACGAGCGACCCCGAGGATAAGCGCGGCTGCGGCTGCGGCTGCGGCCCGCCAGCCTGTTGCAGCCTGTCGGTTGACAGTAGTGCCTGACTACCTCCGCTGCCCGACGCCCCATCGTACATCGACTAGTAGAGCTCCGCTAGACGTGCAGTCTTGACTCCCCGGGCGCGCACGTGTTAAAACTGCAAAAAAATCTTCCTTGAAGATAATGGAGATAAGTTGTTGACAGCAGTGCCTGACTACCTCCGCTGCCCGACTTCCTTTGCCCCGATGGCAACAAGCATGCAGGATCTGCATCGCAGGTGTAGTGGTCCATATCGGTTTCCTTTGACTACTGCCTGCCTGCAAACCTGCCTAGGTGCCTGTCTGCTGGCGCGATGGCGCGCCGCCTGGCTGCAACCCCCTCCCAGCGCTGATCACGAACAGAGACTGGTGGAGAGGCAAACCAACGGACTCCCTCTGTTCGTCATGGCACACATGACTGCAGCTGTGCAAATGCACTTGACATCAGAGTGCACTGCGCATTGGCTGCTGTGAAGCGACAGCTGCGCAGTGGCGAGTGACTGCAGAGTGCACAGCGCATTGGCTGATGTGAAGGCCAGTCGCGCTGATGGATGACTGATGCGACAACGGCTGCCGTCGCTGTGCGCCCTGCCCGTTCATCACTCAGCTCGACGTTACAACTAAACCACCGCATGTGTTGCAACTGTTTGCAACTACTTCCATCATACTGTTGTTGTCGAGAGTGGCGCTGAGTGGCTCGCCAAGGAACGCAGACATAAAACACAAAAAGTCAAAATACAAGTAGTCCAGTAATACCCTTTTCAGGCGACGGGGGTGAACTTCTGCGCGTACGCGAACGCGTTCACAACGGCCGGGTCGGCGCGGTGCGCCAGCAGGTTGGCGTAAGGGCCCTCTCCAGTGCAGATGGCCTGGGGGGGGGGGGGGCAGGGTGTTAGTGTGTGCGTGTGTGCATGCGCTTGTGTGTGTGAGCTTGTGTGCGTGTGCACGCGCGTGTGTTGCACGCGCTTGTGTGTGTGGGCGCACGCGCTTGTGTGTGCGCGCACGCCCTTGTGCGTGTATTTTCACACCTGAACGTAGAAGCCGAGCATCGAGAACATGGCGAGGCGTCCGTTCTTGATCTCCTTGACCTTGAGCTCGGCGAAGGTGTCGGGGTCATCGGCCAGGCCAAGGGGGTCGAACGACTCGCCGGGGTAGACGAGGTCGAGGCCCTCTCCAGCGGGCCCGCCGTTGACGCGGTAGCCCTCGATGCATCCCATGAGGACGACCTGGACAGCGAGGATGGCGACGATCGACTGCGCATGGATGAGCGCGGACGAGCCCAGGTAGTTCAGGCCGCCGTCGGCGAAGATCTGCGAGCCGGCCTTGAACCAGACGGCCTCGCCGAACTTGGTGCCGGTGGTGGAGAGGTACTCGGGCAGGATGCAGCCGAGCGCGCCGAGCATGGCCCAGCGCGCGTGGATGACCTCGATCTCGCGGTACTTGGAGAAGGTCTCGGGGTCGGCTGACAGACCGGCGGTGTCCCAGCCGTAGTCACCGGCGAACTCGCCGCTCAGGTACGAGGGCGTGTTGGCGGAGAAGGGGCCCAGCCACTTGGCGCGGTCAGGGCCGTACCAGGAGCCCACGGGGACGGAGCCCTGCGCACACACACAGCACACGCGGGCACATGGGTGTCAGTACCAAGTTCATCTGCTGTCACTTGAAGGTCCATCAGCCGTGGTGCACGCGCCATTGGCATGCGATGGGCGATGGGGCGCTCGCTTGCGCGCAACCGCCATCTCTTGCATCTCGCTTTTGCAATCTCGCTAGATTGTGAACAGGCACGGGATGCGGTTGTCCTCTACCTCTACTCGTGCCCCCCAACCAGCTGCATCGACCCACGCGGCGGCTGGTATCAGGCGCATACACCAGGCGCATGCATGGGAGAGGGGAAGGGCGGGGCGGGGCGATGGCGCTTGGCACCCATCCATCATGCACAGGAACAGCTCGCGCACCTCTCTCTACCCGCCCTGCTATGCAATCCCCCCCCCCCTCCAACCACAGCGCGGCGGGTGGTATCAGGCGCATGCATGGGAGGAGGAGAATGGCGGGGCGGGCGTTTGACACCCTAATCCCCCCCCCCCTCCCCTATGCCTCCCTACCCTGACCCCTGCCACCCACCCTTGCTGCCACTCGTATCAAGTACCAACCTGCTTACGGGCGTATGTCGTCCTGTTCTGCTTTGCGGCGCAGACAGTGGAGGAGGCGGCCTTGCGGCTGGTGGCGAGGGCGAATGACATGGTTGAGTTTGGTTGGGGGGGGGGAAGTGATTCTGCGACGAGCAACGCTGCATAAATGGGGATGGGCCAAAAGTGTGGACAAAAGTATAACCTTCCTCATCATCTCCGATTGAGAGGATCCGCCGGTCGATCTTGCACAAGGATGACGGCGATGAAGGTCCGCCACGCAAGCGTGGTGGGCGGGAGTGGATGGGCACTAGGCTGCTGCCGCCACTACTCCCATCATGCAGTGCTGCGCGCAGATGGAGAGAGATCCCGGATCTCCATGAACCCTTGAATTGGCTGGCATTCAAAGAGTGCGATCAGCGAGCATGCAGTGCTGACCAGGAGGAGAGCCAAGCCCATTGGTGCTGATGCTTGGCGCGACTGCATGCCAGAACACTAGTGGAGTGTTGCGAAGGCGTGCCAAGGCCAAAGCAGCGCGGCCAGATCAGAACATGCCCAGGAGTCACAATGTTATGCCCTGCCAGTGACAGCTTGCAGGGCAGCCCCTTCAGTGGCCCATGGATGGGAGGGGCTGTGTGGGCTTCAGATGTCGTGCTTGCTGGTGCTCTGTGGCCCTCGAACGCATGCATGATCACTGCTGCATGCAGGGCCAGTGTGGAAGCTGTCAGAGAGGAAGGGCTGGTGCGTGTGCGTGCGTGTGTGTGTGGGGGGGGGCGTGTGCACGGCCGCATCCACTTTGGCCGCATCCCTCTACGGCGGCACCGGCCGGCGGGAGCCGGCTGATGGTGGCGTCGTGTCCGCGTCGCTCCTCAACGCCAAGCCTGCCGTCGGGGGCATCGGCGTGGAGCCACGCGGGGGCGGTGTGCTGCATGTGCTCTTCACCGTGGCGTCTGACGCCGTGGCCGACACTGTCGTGCGCTGGCGCCACGAGCTGCGCCGCTGCGTGGACTCGACTGCAGTCTTCGACGTCCTCAGTGACCGCGAGGAGGCGCAGCACCAGGCGCTGTGGCCCGCTTTCCTCGCCGCCAAGGTTGCGGGGAAGCGGGCGCAGTTCCACCGCGCGCGCCTCGTCGTTGACGGCGAGCGGGTGCCTGCACCTGCTTGCTAGATGGCATTCCCTCTGGGGGTGTTTTTGAAGGGGAGGTGGCGCCACACGCGTGCGGTGGCGGGTGCGGTGTGGTCGCTGAGTAGAGTGCTGCGGCGGGTGTGCTACTAGCCCCGCTTCCGGTGGTCTGGGGGAGGGCTTTTTGGTCCCTTCATGGTTTTATACCTTGGGTCCGCCCTCTGGCCATTTGAGGGGCTGGGTGTGCAGCCTGCACAGTGGTGCTGCTTGCTTGGCGCCCGCCACCAAGTGTGGATGGCGTTACCGTGGGCTACTTGTAGCTTGACCTTTTGTGGGCCTTAAGCCTTGTTTCTCTAAGTCCCACTGGAGCTTTGGAACCGTACGTGTGACCGCCAGAAGTGGATTGTAAAACTCTCATCATCATCTCATCATCACTTTGGTGCTGAGCGAGTGGGCATGCTGGCCACCGCATAGCAGGACTGCGACTCTGTTTTTTTTGTGTATGTGTGCTTAGTCTGTCGTGGCTCTTTCAAATCCAACAAGGCTTGTTGGATTTTTAGAAGAGGTTTCGAGGAGCACAAGGAGTGATTTGGTCCACACCTTCCTGGTGACGAATGGACATGCCACCGTTGCATCCAGCGCGGAAGCTGGAGGGAGGGCCGAGTTATCTATCTGCTCACTAGTTTCTGTTGTTGTCACCACAAAATAGATGGACACGGTGTGGACATGGCAAGACCACAGAACGCGATGGATAGGGGCCACCAAACCGCGGTGCACAAAGTCAAGCATCGTAAGTCCCAGAACCAGCACAGGATAGCCAAGCGACCCCCCAACAGGACACCACCACCCCACCACCGTCTCCACAGTGCCCGCATGCGACACGTTGGACCGCTTCTTCTCGACCCACTGCCCGCACACGATGGACCACTTGTTCCCAACTCAGTGCCCGCACCCACTGCCCGCACACGATTGACCGCTTGTTCCCAACTCAGTGCCCGCACCCACTGCCCGCACCCACTGCCCGCACACGATGACCGCTTGTTCTCAACACAGTGCCCACACCCAGTGCCCGCACCCACTGCCCGCACACGATTGACCGCTTGTTCCCAACTCAGTGCCCGCACCCAGTGCCCGCACCCACTGCCCGCACACGATTGACCGCTTGTTCTCAACACAGTGCCCACACCCAGTGCCCGCACCCACTGCCCGCACACGATGGACCGCTTGTTCTCTAAACAGTGCCCGCACCCAGTGCCCGCACACGATGGACCACTTGTTCTCAACACAGTGCCCGTACGCGACACGACAGACTGCTTGTTCTCAACAAGAACAGGCTGGTAGGCTGGCGCTCTGCGTGGCGTTGCGGGCTCTAGAGCTCTCCTACACGTGTAGTCTAGGCCTTAGCTCACGCCCCGGGGTCCTCTGGGCGCGCACTGTAAAAACTGTAAAAACTCACCCCCCTGGGCTTGGCCACCTCAAAAGCAGGCTGACTCCCCGACTGGTAGGCACAGGCCTCCCCGCTAGCTTTTGTCCTCATAGCCGCAACTACGGGCTGCGGCCACACACCGGAAACCTGGGCGCGAGCGTTGGCGCGAGTGTGCCCCAAAGGTGGTGAAAGGTGGCGGTGCTTGGGTGCCGCGGCAGCGGCACACGCCTTGGTAGGCTGCGTGAGCGCAATCCGCCCCCCCCCCCACTCCCCAACACACACACTTTGTTGCGACTTCCAGGTAGTCCCTGGGCAGCCCCCCCCCTCCCGCTGGTTGCGGTCATCCTCCAAGCACAAGCCCCCCGATGCGATTTACACCTTCGCATCAACACGGTTGCGCGGTTGGATCGCTTGCGCCGTTGGGCGGTGGCGGCACCCCCCCCTGTGGCGCGTGTGGGGATACGCGACCGCCAACGACAGCGGTGTGGCTGTTCTGCCTCCTGACCTGATCACAGACCGCACGTGCAGTGAAACACCCCGCTACAGCAGCCAGGCAGTGGCACTCCCTGCTGCTGCAGCCAGTCTGTATAAGTGTGGCCCCCTTGCTGGTGCCGTGCTGTTACACAGTCATGACACCCTCCACGCAGTCAGTCTGCAGTGAACAGCTTCGCCGGCGACCGCTCTCTCATAGCACAGTCACCCTCCCCGCTGCAGCCAGCCCTCCACCCCTCTACGCAGACAGGCACCCTCCCCGCTACAGCCACACTGTTGAGCGGCAGTGTACAGCTTCACCAGCGACCGCTGTCTCATAGCACAATCACCCTCCCCGCTGCAGCCAGCCGCCCTCCCTTGCCGCTGCAGCCAGGCAGTCACCCTCCGAGCACAAACCGCCCGACGCGGTACACCTGCAAAGGGGTGTGGGTGTGTGGGGTCAGGGAGTCGGGGGGGGGGGGGACAAATGTTGGGGTGCATCAGTTTGGCGGAGCCGGTGAGGATGGCAGCCGAGCCCTGGAGGTACCCCCCCCCCAAACACACACACACACACACACACACGCTCACACACACGCACACACACACACACGCACACACACACACACCGACGCCACCCGATGGCAGCCAGGTGAGCACATTTGGCACTCAGAAACAGTAACAGCAACATCGCTTTTCCAGAAAAGATGAACTTCTAGCCCTAGTACCACCGCCTCGACCAATTCCAGTGGCCTTGTGCCTTGGCATTCACAACCACCCCAATCCCTCCCCCTTGGCACACCTTTGCGAACACGTAGATTGCGCCAAAGAGGAGCAGCGCGCTCAGCACCAGCACCTGCGACGCAGGTCGATGAGTTTTGGTGTTGCAGCGGCTCCTAGGGCAACGCACCAGCATGTGTGTGTGTATGGCATGTGTGTGTGTGTGTGTGTGTGGCGTGTGTGTGTGTGTGTGGACGGTATAGGGCAACGCACCAGCATGTGGTTGGACCGCGCGTGCTTCCACGCCACGTTGAGCCGCCCCATCGTGCGCGATAGAATCAGGCGCGCGCGCTCCATGCTCTCCTCCTGCGCGTACACCAGTGTTTCCGATAGCCAACCCGCAACCCGACAAAGTGCACTTTCGGGTTGAGATTGGCCGATTTTGGCTGGCGCGTCGGGTTGAGATTGCGCGATGTCCGACCCGAAAAGTGTGAAATTGGCATTTTCACACTTTTCCCGCCAAAATTCGCCAACAGATTGAAATTGGCGAAACGAGCGTGAGGCCCGGGTTGAGTTATCATTTTTCCAAGATCCTTAACGGAACCACTGGCGCACACGCGGGCGGCTCGCGAGGCGTGCTGAGGATTAGGGGCTGACCAAACAGACAAACAGCGGTCTGGAGTGAGTGCATCGATGAGGTGCACGATAGGCTGCGTACTATGGCTCAGCAAGGCGGGGGCACGCGTGGGTGCGTGCGCGCCACGACGCACGGCCGCAAGCAGCGAGCAGCGAGCAGCACGCAGCACGCAGCACGCAGCATGCGCCAGGCAGCTCGCAGCACACAGCACGCAGCACGCAGCGAGCAGCGAGCAGCGAGCAGCGAGCAGCGCAGTGACTGTCTCTCTCCTCCGCTCCCTCCCTCTCTCTTGCACGCGTGTGTCTCGTCTCAACGTATCCCACCCCAGCCAGCCAGCCAGCCCAGCAACCCAGCCAGTCAGCCACCCAGCCAGCCTAGCCAGCCAGCCAGCCAGCCAGCCAGCCAGCCAGCCAGCCGGCCACCTAGCCACCCAGCCAGGCAAGCAGGCAGGCAGGCAGGCAGGCATCCAGTCAGCCAGCCAGGCAGCCAGCCAGTCAGCCAGCCAGCCAGCCAGCCAGCAGCCAGCCAGCCAGCTAATCAGCCAGTCCACCCACCAGCGAGTCGATGATCTCGCCCTGCTGCTTCCGCTCCTCCTCGATGGCCAACGAGATCTGCGCGGCCGTGCCAGGCGCGCAGATTCATGCGGCCGTGCGGTCGTGTGTATGGCACGGATGTGGCGTGAGCATTTCGTGCACGTGGTGCCGCCGCGGTGCTGCCGACCGTGCGTGCGTGCGCGCGTGCGAACGAGCGTGCTGCCTCCTCACCTGCTTGATCTTCCCCACATGCGCCCGCAGCCCTTCCACCTCCTGGTCGAAGTCAAAGTCGTTGCCTATATTAATCTGCACCTGGTCCGAGGCGCCAGGCCGCCTGCATGCATGCATGCATGCATGGGAGGGACCATCGGGGGGGGCCATGGGGACAGCCATGCGCGCATGGGACTCCACCACCTGCTAATAGCCCTGGTAGAGCCTAGCGTCCAACAACTGCATGCATGTTCTTGCCCCAACTGCATGCGAGCACTCACCGAGAAGGCCCGGCGCCGCCCGCGTACGCCATGCGTTTGAGCGTCAAATATGAATCGAGGGTCTGTTGCGCCTCAGCTCCCCATCTGCGCCCCAATGGAGCAGTAGAAGCAGGTGAGGAGCGAGAGAGCAGTGTTGCCCACTGATGAAAGCGCGCGGAAGAGAGGAGATCATCTTTTGGCGCGC
>VFSX01000052.1:306528-369028 GCA_016618255.1 Chlamydomonas sp. UWO 241 | reverse complement strand
TGCCTGTGGGCCACATCGCGGCGTGTGTGCAGGCTCTCGCTACTCTGGCCCCAACAGCCCCAAGACTGGCGCCCACTGGCTGTTTAGCGCCTGCACGCGGCTCTGCCTGTGGGCCTCATTGCGGCGTGTGTGCGAATTGGGCAGCCCTGATGATGATGATGAATTTTGCAGTCTGTGTGACACCAGTAACGATGTATGTTACCTGCATCAGCGCTAGCGCCCGACACCTAAAACTTAGTTTCAGGATGAAACTGGCTGGCTACCTGGCCCTAGGACTGGCGGCCTCCACTTAAGTGGTCCCTCGTGACCCTCTCACTCGGCTCAGCAGCCTCCTCGTAGGCTGGCGCGCTGCGTGGTCGTGCGGGCTCTCCTAGAAGAGCCCTCCTAGGCGTGGAGTCCAGGGCTTGACTCGTGCCCCGGGGTCCTGCGGGCGTGTGCGTGTGAAACCTATGGAACCGGCTCAGCAGCCCCATTGGCCAGGGGTGATGGTGTCATAGGACGTCACGGGACGGCGGCAGCTACGGCCTATGCTGTCTATGTGACTCTGTGAGGCCACTGTGATGTGCCCTCCTCTATGCCCTTTGCGGTTGGGCTCCTAGCGCCCTGGACCAAAGTGACACTGCCCCGTGTCAGATGGCCTGCTGGAATCTCCTCTTGGCCAGGGCCGATGGCCTGCCTGTGACCCCTTCCCCTCTATACCCACGCCGCTGCACACACGCTCGCAGGCCCCGCCCAAAGTGCCTGCCCCTGCAGCCGCTGTGGCACACCGACGAGTCGGCCGACTGCGCTGCCAGCGCATCCTCCGGGCGCATGAAACCTGTACAACCGGCTCAGCAGCCCATTGCCCAGGGCTGACGGCCTGCCTGTGACCGCCCCCCCTCTGTACCCACGCCTATTCGCAGATGAAGGAGCCGCGGGGCATCCCGATACCGTTCACGTCGAGCATGTGAGGCTGCTGGCTGCAAGGTGGAGACACGCGCAAGCGGTCGCCGCGGGCTTCACACACCGGGGTGCTCCAGTTGTGCGTGTGCGGCATCTCTCAAAGTGACACAAAGTGTGGGTGTCCTGTGGTTCTCCTGTGACCAAGTGTGGTGTCGCACGGTGCAAATGTGCTCACGCTCTGTGCTACAATCTGGCCGACATGTCGTCCCTCAACCCCCTCCCCAGGTCGAACTGCTCGGCAGTCACGTCGTTCTATCCTACTCCCCAGACTTATGCTATCTGATCACAACACAGTCAGCAAAATAATTCCTCTCCAGCCACCAGGGCTCACCTGCCCTCAGGCACAGCGGACGGTGGCCTGCCCTCCTCACACACGTTATCTCTCCAAGGTTCAAGGTTTCGCGCAGATGATACGCTAGCTATCAGGTTCATCAAGGTTGTAATATTCAAAAGGACGCGATCATGGGACACGACGGCGGAGTAAAAGAGTATACAGGGTGGGGTGGGGGTGCAAGTGGCAAACATGTACGTTTGCACGCGCGCGCGCGACGCCATTGAATACAATGGCGCGAATCACTGGCAGTGTGGGCAGCTCGGCCACATGTGGTGCTCGTCCCGCACATGGTCGACCCCTCAGGGTGCGGTTGAGTAGCCACGCCGTCCGGACGCCGCCGCGGGCAGGCAGTCAAAGAGTCGCACCGACTTGGGTAGGACGATGACGGCGAGGTGATGGCGCTACCAGTACCGCAGCCATGGATGGCTATTTGCCAATACCACGGCCGCCGGGGAGTCACAAAAAGGCACCACACCGACGTGGGCAGGACGAAGGTAGCGAGCAAGATGGCGGCGCCAACGGTACCGCAGCCATGGCTATCGGCCTGCAGCACGGCCGCCGGAGAGTTAAAACGCCACACTGACTTAGGCAGCGCGTTGGCGGCTCGCGTGCGAGATGATGGCGCCACCGGTACCGCAGCCGCGCATGGCAATAGGTCAATAGCCCGGCCGCCAGAGAGTCACAAAAAAGCGTCACACCGACTTGGTGGCCGCCAGGAACGACGGCCCGCGGCACGTCGCCTTCGGCAGGAAGAACGCCGCGCCGGGCGCCCCCGCGGACTGTTGGACCTGGACCTGCACCACCCCGGTCGCGACCTCCCTCCGCGGCCTCTCCTCCACCACCGGGCACGACGCCGATGTGTGCATCGAGTGGGGGTGGGTGTAGGGGTGGGGGAGCGACGTGCCGGCCGCGAGCGCGTGCATCGATGGGTCGGCGACGCCGAGCGACTGGCGCAGCACCGACGCCATGAGCGCCGCCATCACGCTCGGCTGGCTGGCGAACGCGCTCGCGCCGGGCGGGGCGAACGAGCCGCCGCCCCTCCCGCCGCCGCCTCCGCCGCCGCCCTTTGGCGTGCCGTGCGGCGTGGGCCCGCGCGAGCGCACACGCCGCCCGTACTCATCCCCGCCGTCGCCCGCGTGCGGGGGCGACTCGAGCAGCGCCTCGAGGATCGCGCCGGTGCGCCGCGGCGTGCCCGGGCCGCGCGAGCTGCCGCCCCCCATCCCACCGCTGGCGGCGCGCCGCAGCGCGCCGCCCCCCCCGTGGCCTTGGCCTTGGCCGTGGCCGCACCCCCCGTGCGCGCCGTCCGTGATTGAGCTCGCGGTCGCGAGCGTCGGCAGGTCGAGCATGAGCGCGGCCGGGCGGCCGTGGCACGCCCCGAACCCGAGCCCGAACGCGCCGCCGCCGCCTTCTTGCTTGAGCGCGGTCGGCTCCATTGCGGTCGTGTGCAGCACGGCGGGCCACTCCATGGAGGACGCCGACTCGCGCCCGCGCGGCGCGTCGCCCCTCGTTGGGTTTTCGTTGTCGTCCGAGCAGCCCATCATGTGGTCGTCCTCGAGGTCGACGGGCTCGGCCTTCGGCCGGCGCGGGTGGTCGGCCTCCTGCGCAGGGTGGCGGGGGTGGTGCGTGTGTGTGTGTTTGTGTGTAGTGTGTAAGAGTGTGTCTGCGTCGAGCAGGGCAAGTGTGTGTGTGTGTGTGCGTGTGTGTGTCTGCGTGTTTGTGTGTGTGTGTGTAGTGTGTAAGAGAGTGTCTGCGTGGAGCAGGTGTGTGTGTGTGTGTAGTGTGTAAGAGAGTGTCTGCATGGAGCAGGGCAAAAGGGAGCTAAGCCGGGATTGGGACGTGCGTCATGCGAGAGCAGGGCGCACGCTCACGCGAGTGCACACGCGTGCACGCGTCGCAGCGGCACCAACTGAAGGAAGCGCCATCTCACCTTCTTCCTTGCTGGCAGGCACTGGTGACGGCGATAGAAGATGCCGCAGGCCTGTCGGGCGGGCATTGGTACGTATTTTTAAGTTTTTTTTGTAGCGTATACAATCGCCGCCACCAGTGCCAAGGAAGAAGGTGGGGGTGGTGCGTCTGCTTTGGGGATGCTCCGTGTGGACCCTGCACACCGCCCCTCGCCCCGTGGTCCCCCATGCCTCATGCGCGGCCACAAGCTCTGATACTGTTTGGTTGCACGCGTTCAGCAAACAAGGGGGGGGGGGCATGCGGGAGATAAGGCAACTGGTTGGCGTGGTGTGAACTAGTGGAACTGTCAACCCCCGCCTGCGCCACTGCGGAGACTGTCAGGAACACACTGATGTGCTGTGGGGAAGCTGAAGGGACAGTCAAAGGACAACCAGAGTAGTGTGGAAGCAAGTGGCTTCCACAGTATGAGAGTAGTGGTCTGGACAGTGCGGGCGGCGGTGCGCCCGTTACCGACAGGTTATGGGACCCTCACGCCAACCCCTGCGCCGTTCCTGACGAAGACTTACGTTACAAAGGACGCAGTTGTTGCCCAGGTGGCGGCGCCACTGCGGAGACTCGAGAGCAGAGCAGTGCGCGCACGGGCCGCCCGGCAGCGCGTGCCGCGCTGCGTTAATGTTGGCCACGCGCCGGCGCGGCGCGGCGTCAGGGACGTAGTGATCGGATGACGTGTAGCCTTCGCTGGTGGTGTGGCCTGCGCCGCGTTGTGTGCAGGGGTCGAGTGTGGTGTGTGTGTTTGTGTGCCCCCCCCCCCTGGTGGTGTGTGTGTGTGTGTGTGTGTGTGTGTGTTGGGCGGGGTGATGTGGGGCAGCAGGGTGGACGTGTGTACGTGTGTGTGTGTGTGTGCGTGCATGTGTGTGTGTGTGCCTGCATATGCATGTGGGAGGAAAGAGAGAGGTGGTGGGTTGGCCAACCATGCAACAGGGCGGCCCACCGTGCGCGCAACAGACAGATCACATGGCGCGCGCAGCATGCACACCACAGCGCCTGGCGTCCTGTCCCTCACCCCCGCTGTTCTGCTCCTCCGCCTCGCTCGACTCCAGGGCGAGGCGCACTGTCTCGAGCAAAGCAAAGCTCGCGGCGTTGCACGGCCCGCCCTCTGCTGCCAGCGCCTGTCTGCCACTGGAGGTTCCCGGCTGGCTCCCATCCCGCTCCTTGAACCCCTGCACACGCGATGCATGTGTGTGTTGTGGGCGGGGGGGCGGGCGTGCGCGGGCACATGTTACACAGCATGTGTGTAACAGCTCTTGCCATGTAAGCAAGGAACAGCACAACTCTCCATCGCGCCCATCACCCTCTTGTGATTGCGGTATTGCGCCGTGGTGGCGTCTAGCGCAGTTCGCAGGGCAGAGAGCGTCCAGCAACCCTGAAAACACACATGCGTTCACCGCATCGCCCCCTCTCCCCATCCCATCCCCCACCCACCTTAACCATGGCTACGCCACGAACTCTGTCGTCCCGTGGGGGCAGTGGACAGCGGAGGAGTGGGTCCAGGGCCCAGCTGTCGGAAGGATCGTGGACGAAGGGAGGATGCGGCCGTTTAGGCCATGAGGACGGAGCGATGGCAGAGCAGTTGCCAATGGACACGACACTGGACGTCGGATCTACACGACAGAGTGGAGGGCGGCATTTCACTGCCCCACACCCACCTCCTCACACAAATAAACACCTGGGGGGCCATGCTGCAATTAGTCATTAATCCCTCTACCATGCCCATCACAGTACGCTTGTCATGCCTGTGGTGACCTAGAGAGAACTCGCAGCGAGATCTGCAGATTCCCTCGTCCGCCGTTCATGAACGCGTTCACCCGCCGTGCAGAGTGGAGATGAACACCACGTGGTCCCCGTCTGACAGCTGCGCCTCCAGCATCCCGCTGCGCACGCACACACATGCCATGTGCACGCATGTCGGTTGGTTCAGGTGGGGCGCGTGCGCGTGCGCGTGTGTGTGGTGAGGCGCAACGGCGGCGCGGCGATACCACGCACGAGCAGGTAGCGCCACCCACCACAGCTCCCAGTCCGACTCGTTGATGAGCACCAGGATGCCAGGGCGCACGGTCTCGCCCTTCATGAACAGCTCTGGCCGTGCCTGGATCAGCACCACACACGCACGTGCAGCGTCAGCGCGATCGCGGCGTACACGCGCGCCAGCGGGCCCACAGTTGCGGCGGCCCGTCACGCCCCCTGCCCCGTCCCACCGCGTTCTTCCACCCACCCCAACCCGCCCACCTTCACCAGGTTGTCCCGCATCCACACGAGCAGGTGCGCGACCGTCGGCGACTCCAGCGGCACGTCCGCGTGTATCTCCTTCTGCCCCCCAAACAGCAGCTCCATGCCGCCGCTGCAGTGTGTGTGCGTGTGTGTGTGTTTGCGTGTGTGTGTGTGTGTGTGTGCGTGCGTGCGTGCGTGTGTGGTCGAGCCTGTGTGTGCGTGTAGGGGTGCGAGCACGCACGCTCGCATGCTTGCATGCAGCATGGTGGCGAATCGAGAGCGGGATCCTGCATGCACTTGGGCTGAGTGTGCATCTCGAGCACACATGACCCAGGCGCACCTAAACTCTAGCATCAGCTTCATGGCTGCTCCGTTTGGCTGCAGCGCGTCATGCGCTCCATGCACCCTCCATGCGGCCGTCGACTGGTGTGCGGATGAACTTCTCACTTCCTGGGCTATCCACTCGCCAGCTGGGTGCGTGTGTGAGGGTGGGTGCTATAGTAGTGTAGTGGGCTAAGACTGAATGGATGCGAGGCTTTTGGGTTTGGGTTTGGGTTTTACTCTTGGGTTTTACCCCCACACTCTGCCATGCACGCCATGTCAAGCCCCATCTCTAGTCTGCTGCAGCCTCTAGCAGTCCAGTGGAAGAGCGCGCAGACAGAGGGCGGCTAACAATCAGAAATACTGCGCCATCAGCCGAGCCCAAGGCCCAGGGGCAGCGCTGGGAGGGACGCTCTTGCTAGCTAGTTAACAGCCATGGCGGAGACGGAGCTGGTGAGGTCGCTCTTCGTCACGCTGAGGCGCGGGATGGCGGGGAAGCCGTGGTTCCACCGGCGAGTGATCGACGCGCTTGGCCTCAACAGGCGGCATGAGTGCATTGAGAAGCCCAACAACGCGTCCATACGAGGCATGCTCATGAAGGTGAGAGGCATGCAGAGGGCCCTACGGCATGCATGCAGTCCCATGCGGCCACGACCGGCATGCATGCAGCGCCATGCGGCTCCACATGCCCCCCCCCCCCCCCCCACCACCCCCGACGATTATCCTCTCTGTGCTGCGCCCCATGCGGTGGCAGGTGCCGCACTTGGTGGCTGTCGAGACCGACAAGATGCACTACTACCGGCGGCTCAAGGTAAACGCGCACACCACGTGGCTGCCACGTGGCACACCCACAAAACTTCGCCTACTCATCGCGCAATGCAGCCCCCCACGGCACATGTCACACACGCATGCACACACACGCACACACACACACACCACACTCGCACAAACAGGACTACTACGACGACCTGCCGCGCCCGCCGCTGTCGGTCTCGCACACACACTCACACACACACACACACACACACACACCACTCGCACAAACAGGACTACTACGACGACCTGCCGCGCCCGCCCCTGTCGGTCTCGCACGCACCGCCCAGCGGCCCACCCCTGCCCAAGCGCGTGACAACGTTCGTGCAGGCGCTCCACACGGAGCACGTGGCGCCCGAGGGTGTGGGGTCTGGCTTCAGCGCTGAGTGGACGCCAAAGCGCCCGATCCAGTACCTGCGGGACGAGGCGGCGAAGCAGCGCGTGGCGGCGCTACAGCAGGGGGGGCTGTACAGCCAGAAGGTGTGAGAGAAGAGAGCGAGAGAAGAGAAGGGGGACGGGGGGGGGGAGAGGGGGAGAGCGGCGGGGGGAGAGGAGAGAGAGGGGATGGAGAGAGAGAGAGGGACAGTGAGAGAGATGCCTTGCCTCGCCTGCCCCACCCACCCCCTCAGGAACACAGACACGCATGCACCAGACGCTCCTCCACCGCCGCCGCCGCTATCATCACCACCACCGCGTATCCATCCCACACGGGTCGCTTTCCCCCTTTGCTCCCCCCACAGGTGAAGCGGCTAAATGAGGAGCACATCGCGCATCGCCGGGAAGAGACAGAGCGAAAGCGCGCGCCGCCGCGCGAGAGCACACCGCCGGCGTCCAAGCGCTGATGCAGGCCGGCAGCTGTACTGGTGCAGGCAGCCTCGCTCTCACTGGGAGAGACATCCCCCCATCCCCAATTCCCCTCCGTCTTGTAACGGAACCTGGGCCACTCCCGAACCTGGGCCACTCCCGAACCTGGGAGTGGCCCTCCATCTCGTAACGGAACCTGGGCCACTCCCGTCATACGTCTGCCAGGGAGACGGTCGGGCGGCGGGCCGCTCGCTTGTGTGCTGAGTAGAGTCCGCCGGAGGGGCGCGACTGTGCGGTGCCAGCACCCGCCCACGACAGGGCGCCCGTAATCTGACCCACGATCACACTGCTGGCACCTTAATCTGCGCTGCAGCGGCTGTGGCATGAGAGGGGGCATACAGGTGTGGCCCCATGGTTGGTCCTAGCTAGCGCGACTCTGATTGCAGGTCGCTGGAGCGCGGTCGCTGCGCACGATCTGACCCCTGCTGGTGGACCATGTTAAGACATACCCTGTTGTGTCGAGCACTATTCAGCTAAGCTCTAAACTCTTTCCCTGCTCTTTATCTAATCTGAGTCTTCCTGGCTGGCCGGGATCGTCGGCAGCTGAGACATCCACGTCCAGTCATCGGGCTCGACGCCCATGTCATTGCACGAAGCAGGCATTGGCGCGGGCGCGGTGGCAGGCACAGGCGTGGGCGCGGCCAACGGGCTGGCGGCGGTGGCGGCAGTGACAGCAGTGACAGCAGTGGCAGCAGCAGCAGCAGCGGTAACAGCAGCAGCAGCAGCAGCAGCGCGCGTCCCGTCCATGCTGCCGGCGCTGCCCTCACTGACTGGCTCGCTGCCCGCTGCTGGCGCGCTGCCCGCTGCTGCTGCTGTCGTAGACGGGGTGACCGCGCCCGACGCCAGCTCCGCAGCCGCCGCAGGCGCGGACAGTGGCGCGGCTGCACCAGCGTCGGGCGTCCCACCAGCTGGTCTGGGCGCGCCATCGCAAACGCTGGCAGGCGTGACCGCTGCCATCAGCGCGGTGGCGGGCCGGCGAGACGGCCCAGGTGCACCCGCTGCCGCAGCCGGCGCGGCGCCCGGGCTGCCGCCAGCACGATGCTGCTCCGCGCCAGCCGGCGCAGGCGCAGCAGGCAGGCAGGGTGGTGCAAGCGCGCCCGCTGCCGCGCCCTGCGTGGCCGCGGGGCTGCCGCCACCGCTAGCGCTGCCTGTGGCCTGCTGCGCCGACGCAGGATCAGGCAGCGCAGGAGCGGCAGCGGGCAGGCGAGAGGGCCCGGGCGCACCCGCTGCCGCCCCCCGCGTGGCCGCTGGGCTGCGCACACCACCCGCCCCGCCGCCGCGCTCGTGCGCGTCCATGAGCTGCCGCTGGCGCGCGACCATACTGCCACGGCCGAGGCTCTGTGGTTGCGACGCGCACGGGATCGGCTGACCGTCGCCAAACGAGAGAGGGGGAGAGGCGAGGGGAGAGGAGAGAGAGGCGGGGACGGAGAGAGAGAGACAGCGAGAGGGAGAGATGCCTTGCCTTGCCTGCCCCACCCACACCTCCAGGAACACAGATACGTATGCACCAGACGCTCCTCCACCGCCGCCGCCGCTATCATCACCACCACCGTGTATCCATCCCACGCGGCTCGCTTCCCCCCTTGCTCCCCCCGCAGGTGAAGCGGCTAAATGAGGAGCACATCGCGCATCGCCGGGAAGAGACAGAGCGAAAGCGCGGGCCGCCGCGCGAGAGCCCCCCCACCTCCACCGGTGTCCAAGCACTGATTGATGCAGGCCGGCAGCTCTCCACGTGCAGACAGTCCCAGAGAGAGACCCTCGCTCTCGACCCCCTCCCGCCGCCCGGAAGACGGAGGGGCGGCGGACAGCTCGTGCTGTGCGGCGGCCGTCAGAGAGGCACGCGACTGGAGGGTGCCAGCACCCAGATGGGTCACACAGGGTGGTCCTAGCTAGCTTGAAACCTGCTGATGGACCTGTTGACTCAACTCCTGTGCTGTATTGAGCAACAGGGTGCCCTGGAGCGATGCCCGGGCGTGCTGTGTTAGTTGCAGGCACGACCGGGGCGTCCCTTGGACGGGGATGTGAAGGGTGCCCAAGACAAAAACTAAATCTCAGGTTGACTGGGTTGTCTCTGGTGCTGGCAGGTTACTCTGCCTGTTGGTTCCAAACCCACGACTTTGCAACACACGAGGCCCTCGAGCGCCACAAATATGGCAGCTCCCGCACGCTGTGCCCTTGCGTCGTGCAAAGCTGGAGGGTAGATTCTCTGCGGGCCATGCGGTTAGGGCCATGCGATATTTTTTAGGCACGCGGGGGTAGCAGCAGCAGCAGCAGCAGCAGCAGCAGCAGGCCCCAATGGAGAAGTATGAGTTCATTAGCAAAATCAGTGAGGGCGCATATGGCGCTGTCTGGAGGTGCATGGACAAAACAAATCGCCGCGTCGTGGCAGTGAAGAAGCTGAAAGAGTCAACGCCCGTGGGCACGGAGGTGCGTGCGGTGCTGGGTCATGGGGCAGAGGCGTGGAGGGGCCATCGATGTCTGACCCAATGCAACACGCGGCACCTGCATGCACGCCTGCTCCCAGGAGTACGAGTTTGCCCTGCGCGAGGTGAAACTGCTCCAAGTACTGGACCATAAAAACGTTGTCAAGCTGCTGGAGGTGTGCGCGCAGCGACGGGCGCACACACACACACATCTCGCATGGGCGTGCATGGGCGTGCATGAACCCTGCTGCATCACCTGCCATGCCCATTTGTAGGCACATGCCCCACCTGCATGCACGTGGTGGTGTGCACACGCGTGTGCACGCACGCGCAGCAGACCAGGGGCGCCCTCCGCGCCTCTGCCACACGCACGCACACACACACGCACACAGACGCACACGCGCTCGCACACACAGGCGTACCAGAGCACGAGCGGGCGCCTGTACCTCGTTTTTGAGTATGTCGATTACACCGTGCTGGGGCTCATCAAGGCGACGCCGCAGGGGCTGCCGCTGCGCGAATGCAAGTCAATCACGTGGCAGCTGTTGCAGGCGCTCACGTACATGCACAAGTCGAGGATCATACACAGGCGCGTGTGGCGTGCGTGTGTGTGTGTGTGCGTGTGTGTGTGTGCGTGTCCATCATCCACTTGGGTGCCGTGTGTCGTGTGCTGTCTGTGTGCACGTTGGGAACGTGGCGGTTGCTCACGCACACTCACACACACACACACATTCCCTTCCATTCCAGGTCAGCGAGATTAGTTCCACAAGTCTGCATGAGACGTCTGTCAAATTGACAATGTCAATTGCGCGCGCGCACACACACACACACACACACAAACCACGCACACTCACACACACACACACACACACACACAAACCACGCACACACACACACACAAACACTCACACCGCCCGGGCGCTATACGCCAAGCAAGGTCGAATGCGCTGCCTCTAGGTGCCTAGGAGCTCCTCCTAGGTGCGTCACACACGACTGTACAATCCATCATCACACCGCTGACACAGGGACATCAAGCCGTCCAACACACACACACGCACACGCACACCCACACACACACACTCACACGCACACACTCACACACACGCACACACACACACTGCGGGCACAGGGACATCAAGCCGTCCAATATCCTCGTCACCAAGGGCGGCGTCGTGAAGCTCTGCGACTTTGGTTTCGCGCGCCCGCTGGAGGAGTCAGGGAGCGTGGCAGACTACACCACGTAAGTGTGTTTGAGATGGGCCTTTGGGGTCTTCGGGGTGTAGGGACTATAAGGTTTAGGGTCTGAAGGGTACGGGGTGTGCACCCCCGCTGGAGGGGTCGGGGAGCGTGGCAGACTACACCACGTGCGTGCGTCTGGGCTGTAGGGTCTTCTGGGTTTAGGGTCTTTAGGGTTAAGGGTTTGCAGTGTGACAGACTGCACCACGTGCGTGCGTCTGAGATGTGCCTTTTGGGTCTTAAGGGTCAACGTCTTTAGGGTTTCGGGGCTTTAGGGTTTGGGGTTTGCGCGCCCGCTGGAGGAGTCAGGGAGCGTGGCAGACTACACTACGTGAGTCGGTGATTTTATTTTCAGGTTTTTTAGTTGTTTTCTGGGAGCCGGCACGTGGACCTACGTCCCATTGGCCGCCTTGACCGCTGCCTTAGCGTCGACCGTTGACCATGAAATATAGGTAATTTTCAAGCTCTTGACGAGCTCTATCTAATGCGATCGTCACACCATCAAGCAACTTGGTCGGTTGAGCTCTATCTGATGGGATTGTCAGCAGCCAAACGGCTCCCAATGCCTCCCAGAAGCCCAAAACAAAATGACCGACGTGAGTGCTCGGCGACACACGTCGCGGCAGTGGCGGCAGCGGCAGCAGCATTTATGCTCTACCTGGGGCGCAGCCCCAGCTCCCTGATTACCCCCCCCCCCTCTGCCCCCCCTTAACCCGCACCCCCCCTCCCCCTCGCTCCCTGTATTAACCTGAGTTCCCCCGTGTGGCACCGTTGTGCCCCCCTTCCAACAATAACAGCTACGTCGTCACCGCTGGTACCGCCCCGGACATCCACGTGCCCCCCCCCCCCAACAACCCTCTCCTTAACCCCTCCCACCCCCCCTCTACCAGCTACGTCGCCACGCGCTGGTACCGTAAAAATAATCCTGTATTCTCCCTCCTTAATAAACCTCCCCCTCCCAATCCTTGTGCCTCCCCCCCCCCTTCCCCCCGGTAACAGCTACGTCGTCACGCGCTGGTACCGCCCCCCGGAGATCCTCGTCGGTGGCGCGTACGGGGCCGCGGTCGACATCTGGGCGCTCGGGTGCATCGCCGCGGAGCTGATGACCGGCAGGGTGGGAGGGGTGTAAGGGAGGTTGGGCGCTTGGGTGGGTGGGTGGGCGCCTGGGCGCAACGACGACCAGCTGTGGCTCACTCACACACACACACATGCACACATGCAGGCACTCTTCCCTGGGCGTAACAACAACGACCAGTTGTGGCTCGTGCTGCGAGCGCTCGGACGCATGACGGAGCCGCACATGCAGCTGCTCATTACTGATCCGCAGGTGTGTGGGGGGCCATGGTGTGAACAGTTGACAGTTGAAAGGTTACAGTGCACACCCTCGGGGTGTGGGATTGGGGGAGCGCACGCGTGCGGGGTTGAACGCCGCGCCCAGTAGCGCGAGCAGTGCGGGCAGCGTCCACGCGGGCTGTGCGTCCAGGCTACTCCTCAGCAGACGCAGGCTAAGTGGAGCTGCGAGGCAGAGAAGAGGAAGTGGCAAGAGCGGTGATTTTGTTTTGGGCTCCTGGGAGCCATTAGGAGCCATTTGGCTTCTGACGATCCCATCAAATAGAGCTCAACCATTTTGCTTGATGGTCTGACAATCCCATCAGATAAAGCTCGTCACGAGCTTGAAAATTACCTATATTTGGTCAAATCGTCAACGGTCAATGGTCAATGCTCAGGCAGCAGTCAAGGTGATCAACGGGACGTTGGTCCGCTCGCCGGCTCCCATAAAAAAACTAAAAAAACTGAAAACAAAATCACTGGGCAAGAGTGTGTGTGGGGGGGGGAGGGGGGCGCTGTGCGCACGGCTCCTCGAGCAGCATGGTGAGCAGCGGGGGCGGCGTCCACGCGGTGGATGGATGCTCACTCACCGCGACCCCCCAAACGCACACATACACACAAACACGCACACACAGACGCACACACACACACACATACACACACACACTGCAGTTTGCCTCCTTCCGCCAGCCGCTGCCGTCGGATGCCGTGCCACTGGAGGTTCAGCTCGCGGCGCTGCCTGCCGACATGTACCAGTTTGTGTGTTCGTGCCTGCAGGTGTGTCTGCCTGTCTGCCTGTCTGTCTGTCTGTCTGTCTGTCTGTCTGTCTGTCTGTCTGTCTGTCTGTCTGTCTGTCTGTCTGTGTGCCTGCCTGCCTGCCTGCCTGCCTGCCTGCTTCTCTGTCTGCCTCACTGTCTCTGTCTGTCTGTCTGTCTGTCTGCCCGCCCGCCTGCCCGCCCGCCCGTCCGTCTGCCTGCCTGCCTGCCTGTCTGTCTGTCTGTCTGTCTGTCTGTCTGTCTGTCTGTCTGTCTGTCTGTCTGTCTGTCTGTCTGTCTGTCTGCCTGTCTGCCTGTCTGCCTGTCTGCCTGTCTGCCCTCTGTCTGTGCGTGTGCCTGTGTGCATCTGGGTCTGTCTGTCTGTGTCACTGACCACTGGTCACATCCTCACACACACACCCTCTCACAGGCTGACCCGAGCACCCGCCCAACCGCTGAACAACTCCCACCACACCACCACACAAGTTCACACATCCAGCCCACACCCCCACACCCTCACGCTCACACCCTCACACACTTGCAGGCCGACCCGAGCGCCCGACCGACCGCCGAGCAGCTCTCGTCTGCGCCCTTCTTCTCCGCACATCCCACAACACCGCCACGCAAGTTCACACATCCCACACATCCACACCTCCAGGCAAGTTTGCACTTCCCACACATCGACACTGCAGGCCGATCCGAGCGCCCGACCGACCGCCGAGCAGCTCTCGTCTGCGCCCTTCTTCTCAGACATGGCCAAGGCGACGAGCGAGCGCGCAAGCGCGCAGACGCGTAACCGTGAGGTGCGCATGCGCAGGGTTGTGCGCGCGTGCAGGGCGCGCGCGCGTGCGCAGTGCGCGCGTGTGCGTGGGGTGGGGTGGGGTGGGGCTTGCGGGATGTGCAGGGTTGCGCCTTGCATGCGCGCGTGCGCGGTGTGCGCACGCGTGCGTGGGGTGGGGTGGGGTGGGGTGGGGTGGGGCGCGGCTGGCAGGATGTGCGCGCGCGTGTGCCGGTGTGTGTGTGTGTGTGTGTGTGTGTGTGTGTGTGTGTGTGTGTGTGTGCAGGGATGCACGTGTGCACGGGGGGGGGGGGGGGCACATGCAGGGGGGGAGCGCGCGAGCGCACAGGCGCGTAACCGCGAGGTGCGCGTGTGCGCGAGGTGTGCGTGGGCTTCTCGTCTTCCGCGAGGTGCGCGTGGGCTTCTCGTCTTCCTCGTACGACTTTTGACTGCACAATGGATGTGGCTCGGCAGCAAGGCCGGCCTCCAGCCTCCTCCCGACACTATTTTCTTAAGCTACTGATTCAGCAGCTGGGCGAAACTAGGGGCACTCGTTCTGATTGGAACACTTTTTCGGACACGGCGTTTGAGCGTGCTCAGGATAGGGTCGGGTGGAGAGCCGTGGTGTACGGTCCGGCTGCCCCTCAGGCGCCAGCCCCTCCACCACGGCGGTCAAGTAGATTGGCAAGCGCCACTTGACCCCCTATCCCCTAGAAGCAGTTAGGACCTATTTTGGAGGCGTCGCACAATAGCTCTCCTTTTTGCTCTGGGACTACACGTTGGCAGGCAGCCGGCTGGTGGCTACCGCCCCTCTCAAGTAATTGTAAGGGCCAGAACTGGACTTGGGTCTAGGCGGTGGTACTAGGACTAGAGGTAGTCTTTGCTGGAAAGCCGATGTAACTGTAACTGCGCATGTGCAGGGTTGCGCGCACGTGTGCCGGGGGGGGGGGGGGTCAAGGGCACGAAGGCGCGGAACCGCGGGGTGCGCCGCCCCCGCAGGGCGCGCACGCGTGTGTGTGTGTGTGGGGGGGGGGGGGCACGCGCGCGCGCGCGGTGTGTTTGCGCGTGATGTGTGCGCGGCGCGTGCAGGGGTGTGGTGTGTGTGTTTGGGGGGGGCGGGCAGCTCCCCCCCCCCCCTCTATCACCCGCATGCTCCTCTCCCTCTCTCTTACACACACACACGCAAACGCACACACGCGCACGCACACACACAAATCTGCACACGCACCCCAGACGCGGGAGAGGGAGGCGCGGGAGCGGTGGCACACGGAGCAGGCGGCCCAGGCAGCGGCGGATCAGCAGGACGTGTCGATGGTGCAGCAGCAGGAGCGGGACCGGGGCGCGCGCGTGGGCTCCGACCGGCCCCAGCAGGCGGGAATGGAGCAGCGGGAGCAGCAACAACAGCAGGAGCTGCCCCCCGCGCAGGCGCACACCAGGGACGGGGCAGGCGCAGACGCGGCAGCGGCGGCGGCACGCGACCCCGCGCCACCGGGCGCCGCCGCCAGCGGCGGGCCGCGCGGCGGCCGCTCCGCCACGCCCGAGCCCCCCGCTGGCAGCAGCAGGGGGGCGGGCGACATAGCGCCCGGCGCGGGGCGCGGGAGCCTTGGCTCCGCGGGGGCGGGCGGGGGCGGCGCCTCGACCGCAGCGGGGGGCGACAGTGGCGTCGCCGGGCCGTCCCCGCCGGACGCTGCGCGCGAGCCGCCTCCACCCCCTCACGGGCCGTACCCGCCGCCTGGGCCGCGTCGCTCGTCTGCCGGCGCGCCAGAAGTGCGGCGGCGGTCGTCCGTCGGCGCGCCGGACGCGTTGCTTACGGTGGACGAGGCGGACGCGGATGGGGCGGGTGGGAGCGGCGGGCCGCCGGGCCGGAGTGGGGCCGGCAGCAGCAGTGGCAGCGGCGACGGCAGCGGCGGCGGCGCGAACGCGGCGGTGAGCGGGCAGTCGGACGGCGGCGGCGCGGCGGCCGACGCCGCCGACAGCGGCAGCGGCGGCGACGGCGGCGACGGCGGCGCGCGCGATACGGACGTGTCGGCGGCTGCGCGGCTGCGCAGCGTGGCCGACGCGATTGCCGCGGCCAAGGCGAGCGTCGCGGCCGCGGCCGAGGTCGTGCTCGCCGAGCACCGCATGCACGACGACACGCTTGCGGCGCTGCTGCTGCGCGCGGGCGTCGGCGTCGGCGGCGGGGGCGCCGCGCACCGGGGCGGGGCGGCCGACGGCCCGCGCGGCGGCAGCGGCGGCCACGCCGTCGGCGCGGCCGAGGCGCGCGGCGCGCTCTCGCACGCGCGCGCGGCGCGCGGGAGCAGCGACGAGGGTGGCGGGGGGGGCGGGAGCGGCGTGGGCACGTGCTGGTCTGCCGGCTCAACGATGAGCCTCGCGGGGCTGACGCTCGTGGACCTGTCGCACCATGGGTCAGGTCCCCTCAATGCGCACACGCTGAACGAGCCCTGGGGCGGCGCAGGCGCCAGCCACAGCCACAGCAGCAGCGCCCCCCATGCGGCGGCGGCCGGCGCGTCAGCGCCGCACGCCGCGGCGTCGTCGCTGCACGCTACGAGTGCGCTGCACGCGCACGCGCAGGGCGGGGCGATGCTGCCTCCGCCGCCGCCGCAGCCGCAGCAGCGGGAGCAGCAGCGCCCCAGTGGAGACGGCGGTGGCGGCAGCAGCGGCGCGCCGTCGGGGTCGGGGTCCGCGCGGCCGTCGCTCTCCGGCGACACAAGCTACGGCTCCACTGCAGGTGTGCGTGCGTGCGTGTGTGTGTTTGTGTGTGTGTGTGTGTGTGCGTGTGTGCGTGACGATGGTGTCTGGGTCCACGTGGCCGTCGCTCTGCGTCGACGTGAGCTATGGCTCCACTGCAGGTGGGCGTGCATGCCCTGATTCCCAACGCCTCAGGTGGCGCCGTCACTATCGCGGATCAGGCGGCGCCTCAGGCGCTCCAACCGCCTGAGGCGTCGCCTGAGGCGCCGCCTTAGGTGTCACCCCGACCGCCTTAGGCGCTCACCACCGCCTAAGGCGCACCCCCTACCACCTCAAGACGTTATGACCGCCTTCACTTGCGCGCCTCAGACGTTGGGATTTTGGTAGTACACATATGTGTACACAGCACCGCCCTTTGCCACACGCGGGACATGCATGGCACGCTGCACAGTCTCCTCTTTGTGTGTGCGCGCGCGTGTGTGCTGTCGCTCACCGGCGATGGACTTCATTGCAGGCAGGCGTGCGTGTCCTTCCATTCCAGATCGTTGTATCGATTTCGGCGTTCCACAAGCCTGCTCGAGGGCGTCTGTCAATAGCGAGTGACCACTAGTCGCTGTGAGACACACAACGCACACAAAGGGAGAGGGGGAGAGAGACATTCGTTGCAAATCTCACCGCACGGGCACACACACACGCACCCGCAGGAGGCGGCCGAAGCAGCTACCCCGGCAGCGCAGCGCCAATCCCCAGGGCCCCCGACCGTGGGGGCGTCGGAGGCCTGCCCACACTCCCGCGCGCCGCCAGCCACGCAGCCGTTGCAGCCGCACCGGCGACCCCCTCCCCGCCCGTCGCCGGCGGCGGCGGCAGCGGCAGCGGCCTCTCGCGCGCGCCCTCGTCCGCCGCACCCCCCGCCCACCCGCCCTCGCTCGCGCCAGCTGCCGGGGCCGCAACGACGAGCGGCGGCGGCGGCGGCGGAGCCAGCAGCGGGGGAGGCAGCAGCAGCCACGGCGCCGGCCAGCGCGGCGGCGGCGGTGGTGGCGTCGCTGTGGGGTCGCTCATCCCGCACGCGCCGGGCGTCGCGGCGGCGGCGGCCGCGGCGGCGCCGTTGCTGTTATCCCTGCCGCTGCCGTCCATGCACGGCGCGGCGATCAGCCCGTCGCGCGTGGGCGGCGGCGGCGGCGCGGGACCCAGGCCGAGCGCGCGGCACGCGAGCGAGAGCGGGATAGGAGGCGGCAGCGGGAGCGGCGCGGGCTCCGGACCCTCGTTCAACCCGGCGCCCCTGACGCACCGCTGGGCGGCGCACTCGGGCGCGTCCGCGCCGGTGATGACGCGCCCGCTGCCCAAAACCACGTCCACGATGCCAAAGCACGCGTCGTTCACATCTGGCGGGCTGGGCGCGGGTCCCGGCGGGGCCGCCTCCCATGCGGGCATGGGGACCGGCACTGGCACCTCGGGCGCGGGGCCGGGCGGCGGCGCCCGCGTGTCGAGCGGTGGCATCGGCATCGGCGCGGCGCTCACATTTGGGCCGGGCGGCGTGCCCCTCGACGTGGCGCTCGCGATGCAGCAGCAGCACGAGGCGGCGCAGCAGCATGGGCAGCACGGCAGTGCGGCGGTGCAGCAGCAGCCGGGCGGTACTCATGGGTACGGCGTCTCGGCGGGCGGGCGGCGCGCGTCGGACGCGGCGTCTGGTGGCCTCAGCGGGCACAGCCAGCACCGCGGCAGCATGATGGGCAACGGCACTGGTGGCAGCGGCAGCAGCAGCGGCGTCCCGCTGCACGCTACCGGGGGCTGGGGCGCAGGCGCGATGGTCGGCGGCGCGGGCATGGGCCTGGTCAACGACGGGCGGCGCCAGAGCGACTCTGCGCTCGGGCTGTCGGGCGGGCTGCCCGCGCCGCGCTTCCCGCTCCACACGCCGCACGCGCCCCCGGCGTTCGCGCAACAGCAGCAGCAACAGGGCCGCAAGGTCAGCGGCAGCGGGAACTTCAGCAGCAGCCACAACAGCAGCCACAGCCACAGCGCCGACGGGCGCGGAGGCGGAGGCGGCCAGGCGTCCCCGAGCCACGGGGCGGACGGCGGCTGCGGCGGAGGAGGAGCAGGGGGGGCAGCCAGCGGGTGGGCGCCCGGCGGCGGCGGTGGCGGCGCGTCGGTCAAGATGCGCGACATCCCGGAGCACGGCGCGTCCCCGCTGCGGATCCCAGCCGGGGGGGGCGCCGCCGCGGCGCTGCCGCCTGGCTACGCGCAGGGGGTCGGGGGCACCGCCGCTCAGGCGGGCGGGGGAGGCGGGGGAGGCGCGACGACGCACCTGCCCCCGATTGTGCTCGAGCCCAAGCCCCCGAGCGCGGCCCCCCCCGGGGACCGCGCGCAGGCCGGCGGCAGCGGCGGGCGCGGCGCCGCCAGCGTGGCTGCCGCAGCCTCGTCGCTCGCGCGCGCGGCGATCGTGATGCAGCGCTCGCAGTCGGTCGGGCCGTCCGTGGGAGGCGCCGGCGGGCTCGGGCTCCGGGTCGGGGTCGCAGACGGCGGCGGGACCAATGGTGGCATCAACAACGGAGGCGGGGGCAGCCTCGGCAAGCACACGCTCGCGACGCTGCTGCCCGGAGGGCGAGGCAAGCCGCGGCAGAGCGGGAGCGGCCTCGGCGGCGGGCACGGGAGCGCGCCCGAGCCCCCCGGGCCCACGCTGTCGCACCACAAGCGCCAGCTGCTCGTGCCGCTCGAGCCCAAGACGTGACAGGCCGAGCCAGGCCAGCCGCACCGCGCGTCGTGAGCGCGCGACTGCGCCGCACTGCCCGGGGCGTCGTCGTGGCTGGTGCCGAGCGCCCCGTCGTCACGCGAGCGCCCAGCGGGGCCAGTTTGAGCCACCATATTACATTTATTCTTACACATTCGGGAGCAATTTATTATATTCTAGGGCAAATAAATCCACGCCCGCACCCCCATGGTGACCTTTCATTTGGGCGCGCGGGAGCCGGCCTCTACCACCACGCGTGGGTAGGATATCCATTCTGCCCCCGTGAATTGGTACCGCACAGCCCCCCGCCTTCCGCTCTGTATCCCTCATTGAGTCAGTCGTGCATTTTGTACTGTGTTTCGTGAGCTAGCTAGGGCCGTTGAATCGACTATCAGCCGGGGCGTACTACTACCGTGTTATTGCCACCGCGCACTTGGCGTTACCCACTGACAGGCGCATCAAGCGCCTTGGTCTGACCGCAACTTTTGGAAGTTGCGCTCGGCATCTGGGTGGTGCGCCTGCACAGCCGCACAGTCGTTCGCCCTGGCTGCGCCCTCCTCTTTCCTCTTGAGACAAAGCGCCCAGCATGCCCTTCATGAGCCCATCAGCTGCTCGCGCCAGGAGGAACTGGCCTTGTTGCAGCTGACGCCGACGTTTCGCCAGCTGCAGCGCCCCTCGCCGCCGACGAAGTGTGACCAGCTGAGGTGCTTGGGCCCACCTGAGAATCGCGTGGTGGTGGAGACGACCCTTGCGTGTCTGGAGTTAGCACCTGAGAATCGCGTTGTGGTGGCGACGACCCTTGGGATTCCGGCGTTGCCCTCTGAGAGTCGCTGATAGACGCGCCCTGAGATTCGCACGGCACTGCCCCCTGCGAGCACCCTGGCGACGCGCCCTGGGAGAGTCTGCAATACGCCGGGGAGGGTGGTGCATCGAGGGATCAGTGGTGCCGTGGATGCGGGTGGTGTGATGCCGCATGGCATGGGTGTACGCGCACGCAGGCGCGTGGCCGCATGGCCGCATGGCCGCTGGGTGTGTGATCAGTACTACAGCAGCATCCAGTGGGCATCCTCACCCCTCCGGATCCGTGGTGGTGGCCAGGGCCGGGTGTGCGGGAAGGCCGCCACGCTGCATCGTGCGTAGCTCTCTGACCAATGCAATCTCTGATGCAATGCAATGTCTGAAATTGGCGGTTGTGTGCACCTATCCGTTCTATGTATTCACACGTCGCAAAGACATAGCCAGTGCCCCCGCCATGGCGGCCTCCACAGATCCTGAAGGATCCAAAAGGTGTGACTCTTCCACACTCCTCCCTGACCGGTACCCTCGGAGCCCTTGATCCTGCATCCCCCACCGTTTTGACCATGCTCCTTAACCCAGCGAACAGTGTGATCAGGGCGGGGCCTGGAGCCCGCCCCGCGTTGATGAAGGCATCGCCCAGGACCCCTGTTGTGCGCTCGCCCGCCCTCGCTCACGGCGTGCACGCAGCGTGAGTGCTTTACTACAGTGCATCGCGGTGGTGTGCACCAACGGGCGTGCACCAAGGGAGGGGCTTGATCCCCATATCCCCTACCTCACCCACAGGGCCATCGTGGCTTCATCCAGGCGCTCCATCGGCGTATCCGTCGCTCGCTCCATCCAGGCGGTGAGATGGGGGGCCGTGTGAAGAGGACTTGTGCTTGGAGGGCACGCATGGGGCGTGCAGGGTTGTTGTTCAGTTTCTCAGTCCCTTGCCGATTGCACGCAATCGCCATCGCCCCATGTGTCGATCGCAGCGGACGGAGGGAGAGACGATTGCAGACCATGACGCGTGGAAGGCCCTGGAGGCGCACGTCACTGAGATCGAGAAGACGTGAGCACCCCTCGGGCGTGCCAAGTGATAGCGCGATCGGAGTCGGGCGCGTGCCCAGTGGCGGCAGCACGCGCGGCATGGCAGCAAGGGAGCGTACACGTGCATATGCCGCAGGGGTTGCAGGGGTTGGTGGCAAGGGGCAGGGGAGGCTGGCGGCCTTCCAGCGCCATGCACCGCTCTGGTCATGCACACGCATGCCCCCCTCACACCCCACACCTCCCCGCACTCGCACTCACAGCCACCTGCGCGACCTCATGGCCGATGACGCGCGCTGCATGTCGCTCATCAAGGAGAGCGAGGGCCTGCTCGTCGACATGTCTCGCCAGCGCGTGACGCCCAAGACGATCGACGTGCGTCCGTGTTGTCTATGTTCACGCCCGCCTGAGCTCGCATTTACACGCACTCACCACGCACCCCCATGCACATGAACCGCACACGCACACACACCGACAGCATGCGCTCTTGCAACACACTCACACACACACACACATGCATGCACGCACGCACACACACGCACATGCATGCACGCACACACGCACATGCACACACATGCACGCACCCCGCACACACACACACACACACACACACACACGCACACACACACACACAAAACACACACACACGCATGCACCCCGCACACACACACACACACACACACACACACAAACCGCACACAAACTACACACACACCCAACATACACACCCAACACACCCACCCACACGCACGCACACACACAACACACACACACATGCTGCAGGCGCTGCTGAAGCTCGCGGAGGCCGCTCAGCTGAAGACCAAGATTGAGGCGATGTTTTCTGGCGAGCACATCAATGCGACAGAGGACCGCGCGGTGCTGCATGTGGCCACGCGTGCGCGTAGGGACCAGGTGTGTGTGTGAGTGTGTGTGGTACACGTGGCCATGCGCACGCGTAGAGACCAGGCGTGTGTGTGTGTGTGTGTGTGTGTGTGTGTGTGTGTGTGGTGCGGTGCGGTGCGGTGCTGCACATGGCCATGCGTGCGCGCACGGGCCAGCTGGGGCTTGGTCGACCCTGGCTGGTGGTTAGTTGGTAGCCCGCCACAAGTCAGGGGGTCAGGGGTGGGCGCATTGCCACGCCCGTCTGTGGATGTCGAGATTAAGGTGTTAACCGACATACTTTCTAATGGTGTGTGGATGTGCGCTCCGCTTTCGAATCTCTCGAGCAACAGCCACACGCACACAACCACACACACGCGCACGCACAACCGCACACGCACACAACCACACACGCGCACACACACACACGCACACACGCACCCCCCCAGCTCCTCCCCACACACTCCACCACACATCCCGACCCCGCCAAGTCATCAACGATGGCACACATCCACACATCCATTCACACATCCACACATCCATGCACACATCCACACGTCCACACTCCGCCAGGTCATCAACGACGACGGCAAGAACGTGGTGCCTGAGGTCTGGAAGGTGCTCGACAAGATTAAGTCCTTCACTGACAAGGTGACGAGGCCCTGGTGTCTGTTGTTGTGTCTGTTGTTGTGTCTGTTGTTGCGTTGGTTGTTGCGTCAGGTGGTTGCACCTGTGTGTCGGTTGTTGCGTGGTATCCGGGGATCTTGGTGGAAGGTGCTTGACAAGATTAAGTCCTTCACCGACACGGTGATGTGTCTGTTGTTGTGTCTGTTGTGTTGGTTGTTGCGTTGGTTGTTGCGTCAGTTGTTGCGCCTGTGTGTCGGTTGTTGCGTGGTGCCGGATGGTGTGGAAGGTGCTCGACAAGACCAAGTCCTTCACCGACAAGGTGACGAGGCCTGGTGTCTGTTGTTGTGTCTGTTGTTGTGTTGGTTGTTGCGTTGGTTGTTGCGTCAGTTGTTGCGCCTGTGTGTCGGTTGTTGCGTGGTATCTGGGGATCTTGGTGGATGGTGCTCTACATGATCAAGTCCTTCACTGACAAGGTGACGAGGCTTGGTGGTTGTCTGTTATTTTGTCGTTCTGTTGGCCTGCATCTCTCTCCCTCTCTCTCTCGCTCTCCCTCTCTCTCACTCCCTCCCTCTCTCTCTCTTCCTCTCTCCCTCTTCTCTCCCTATCTGTCCCTCCCTCCCCCTCTCTCCCCCTCTCTCCCCCCCTCTCTCCCCTCTCCCCCTCTCTCTCCCCTCTCTCTCTCTCTTTCCCCCCCTCTCTCCCTCTGCCTCTGTCTCTCCCTACCTCTACCCCCCCCTCCCTCGCTCACCCTCTTTCTCTTGTACGCAGGTCCGCAACGGCAATGGGTTGGTGTGACCGGCAAGCCTCCCCCATCTGGCACCAACACAACCTTCCTATCTCTCTCCCTCCCTCCCCTCTTCATCTCACCCTCTCTCTCTCTCTCCCTCACCCTCTCCCTCTCTCCCTACCTCTACCCCCCTCCCTCGCCCACCCTCTCTCTCTCTTTCGCTTGTACGCAGGTCCGCAACGGCGAATGGGTTGGCGTCACCGGCAAGCCTCTCACGAGCGTGGTGGCGATCGGAATCGGCGGCTCGTTCCTCGGCCCGCTCTTTGTGCACACAGCACTCAAGTAAGTCGGCTGGCGCGGCCCCCGTGTGTGTGTGTGTGGGGGGGGTAAATGGCCGTGTGTGTGGTCGGTTAGCTGCACGTCCTTGCACACACACACACACACACACACGCACACATACACGCGCACATGCACACACACACACACATACACGTGCAGGACCGACCCCCTGGCGTCCAAGCAGGCCAAGGACCGCCAGCTGCGTTTCCTTGCAAACGTTGACCCCATCGACGTCGCTCGCTCTCTGCAGGTGCGCTTATATTATTGTCATGGTTTCATTGCCCTTTGTGCGCGGAGTGTGTGTATGTGTGTGTGTGCATGTGCGTGTGTGTGCATGCGTGTGTGCGCAAACGTCGACTCCATCGACGCCGCGCGCGCGCTCCAAGTGCGTTTCAGGTATCCCCCGCAAGCCGCATATTACTTGGGGCCGGACTTCCCTTTCCACAGAACATCACCCGTCACTTGGTGGGAGAGGGCGTGGAGGGGTGCGCTGGAAGGCTCTCGCCGAGAGCAGTGCAACAGCATGCGTTGCGTGAACACGCGCTTTGTATTACGCCTGGTATGAGCGCTCAAAGCTGCTCGAGGCGGAAAACAGACGACTGCGAAAGCCCATCGTGGCAGCCTGCTCATCGTGGCAGCCTGCGCGCTGCCAACACTCTCTACCCCCACAGGCCTGAGCACCAGTACACCCACATCAGCCCCATGGCTGTTGCACAGAGCAGACGGCATGCATGCTCTGTGCGCCGCCTGCACAGCGTCAAGGACTACATCCTGGTCGCGCGCCGCCGCATGCATGCGGTGACAGACTGTAGGGTGCGTAGGAGCCCAACCTGGGACAGCGATCACCGCATGGTGGTGCTGTCCATGCGCCTCCGCATGCGAGCCTCCCGCCATGCAGGCGGCTCTCAGCGGCGCGCATGGGACTCTTCACAACTGCGGCGCCCGGCTGTCCGTCGTGAGTTCAACCTCCAGCTGTCCGATCGCTTTGGGCTGCTGGAGGCCGTGCCGCCCGAGGGCGCTGATGCCCAGGCGGAGTACGACGCGATGGCTGCTGCCATTCGCGAGGTGGCCACCAACCACCTCGCTCCACGCGGCAGCCGCCGGCGGCGCGGCTGGCAGTTCACTCTGTCGCAGCGCACCCTCCGGCTCATGGACGCCCGGCAGCGCGCGCACACGGCATGGCTCAGGAGCAAGTCTGCTGCTGCCAAACGAGAGCGCAACCGCGCCAACCGCGCGGCCGACGCAGCTGTGCAGAGAGACAGGGAGAGGTGGATCGGCCAGCAGGTGGCGGAGGCGCAAGACATGCTACGCAAGAAGAATCTGCGCCAGTTTGCGCGCGCGTGCGACAGGCTGGCGGGCCGCAGCCGCAGCCATCAGATCCCACCTGCCATGCGGGACGTCTCGGGCGCGCTGCACAGCGGTCCAGACGGGGTGCTGAAGGCCATGACAGAGTCATTCGACAAGCTATATGGCGGGGAGACCAAGCTCAGCGACGAGACCCTGAACCAGCTGGAGAACGATGTAGCGGCGTTTGAGCTCACACGCGCCACAGAGGTGGACGAGGCGCACGGGCGCCCCCCTGACCTGGCTGAGACGGAGGCGTGTGTGCGAGCTTTGCGCTCGGCCGCCGCTCCGGGCGGTGACCAGCTGGACGCCATGCTGTTGCGGTGCCCACCTGCCATCGCATGGCTCCACCGGGTCATCATCGCCGTATGGCGGTCGGGGAGAGCCCCGAGGGAATGGAAAACTGCTATTATCACACCGTTATGTAAGGGGAAGGGTCCGCGTGACTCCCCTGGTAACTACCGCGGTATAAGCCTTCTCTCTATTGCCGGGAAAGTGTACGCTGCCATACTTCTGCACCGCGTCTCCACGCAGGTTGATGGTCAGTTGCATGAGGCTCAGTGTGGTTTCAGAAAAAGCAGAGGCACTGTTGATGCAATTTTTACTCTGCGCTCGCTGAGCGCGGCACATGCCGAGTACAAACAATGCATGGCTGTGGCATTTGTCGACTATTCTAAAGCTTACGATTGCATAAACCGTGCGGCACTGTGGAGAGTCCTTAGATTATATAGTGTTCATCCGCACATTATTGATCTGTTGGAGGATCTTCACACCAACACCGCAGCTGCCGTGCGGCTGGCTGGGAAAATCGGGCACGAATTCCCCGTGTCGTCTGGTGTGCGACAGGGGTGCGTCATTGCTCCTGTGTTGTTCAATGTTTTTTTTGACCACATAGTGAAAAAGGCGCTAGACATGATGCCAGAGGGGGCTGGCGTGTCAGTCGTGACCCGAGCCGGCGGCTCTGTGTTGTCGTCGTCGGTTGAGCGCATAGTAATGCTGATGTATGCCGACGATTTATGTTTGTTCTCGCATGACCCAGCTCAGTTGGCGCTTATGCTGAAAATCCTTGACAAAGTGTCCTCTAGCTTTGGCATGCAAATCAACGCCGCCAAGACAGAAGTGATGATTTTGCCAGCAGATTTTGACGCGGATCTGCCCACGTTTGCGCTGACTGGTGGTGAAGTGAAGACCGTCTCTGCATTTAAGTATCCAGGGAGTTGGATAACCCAGAGTGGTGGTGTGGAAAAGGAGATCGGTGTGCGTGTCGGTCGCGCGCTGGGCGTGTTTGCGTCTTTTGATAAGATTTGGGCCAGCAAGAAGATGCAAGTGCAGTCTAAGATGCGGGTTTACAACACTTTCGTGCTGCCCCACTTTCTGTACGGCTGCGAAACATGGGCCCCTACTAAAACACAACTGACTCGATTGGAGGTTGCCCACTCTAACTGCCTTCGTCGCATTCTGGGTGTGCGCCTGGTCGACCGGCACAGATTAACTTATATTCGGCAGGCGTGCGACACTGAGCCGATTGAGAGCCTTGTGGCAAAGCGATCAATGCAGTGGCTAGGCCATGTGATGCGCATGCCGGCTTCTCGTCTTCCTCGTACGACTTTTGACTGCACAATGGATGTGGCTCGGCAGCAAGGCCGGCCTCCAGCCTCCTCCCGACACTATTTTCTTAAGCTACTGATTCAGCAGCTAGGCGAAACTAGTGGCACTCGTTCTGATTGGAAGACTTTTTCGGACACGGCGTTTGAGCGTGCTCAGGATAGGGTCGGGTGGAGAGCCGTGGTGTACGGTCCGGCTGCCCCTCAGGCGCCGGCCCCTCCACCACGGCGGTCAAGTAGATTGGCAAGCGCCACTTGACCCCCTATCCCCTAGAAGCAGTAAGGACCTATTTTGGAGGCGTCGCACAATAGCTCTCCTTTTTGCTCTGGGACTACATGTTGGCAGGCAGCCGGCTGGTGGCTACCGCCCCGCACAAGTAATTGTAAGGGCCAGAACTGGACTTGGGTCTAGGCGGTGGTACTAGGACTAGAGGTACTTTTTGCTGGAAAGCCGATGTAACTGTAACTGCGAATGCCCAGGGTGCACTTCCCTCCCACCCTCCCACCATTTGACACCATGCATGCATACCATAGTCACGCTTTGCCTTTGCGCCTTATAAAGTCTGAAAGCGCCCCGCAAAGGCTCCGTAAACGTGAAATTAAGTCAGAAAAGCCCCGCAAAGGTAAAAAAGTCTCCTGCGGGATTCGAACCCCGATCAACACTCTACAGCCCTGTAAAAAGCCGCCGCAAAGGCAGCGCAAAGTCGAAATTAAGTCGAAAAAAGCCCCGCAAAGGCCTTGAATTTCAAATAAAGAGACCCCTTTAGTGGACCCCCGCAAAGGCAAAGCGTGACTACGGTACATGCATGCATGCGGGGCCTCGACCCCGAGGATTCCCTCGTCGTGATTGGGCCCGAGACGTTCACGACCTTAGAGACGATGCTCAGGGCTCCCTTCCCTCCAACCCACGCACCCCTGCCACCCCCTAACCCCTCCCCTCCACCCCACGCACCCCTCTCACCCCTCCTACCCCTCCCCTGCACCCCTCCCACCATTGACACCGTGCATGCATGCATGCGCAGGGCCTCAACCCCGAGGAGAGACCCTATACCCCTCCCCCCCATCACACACACACACACACGCACACACACAGTGCCTAAACCCTAACCTAATACCCTAAACCCTTAACCCCAACCACGCGAAGGGCCTTGACCCCGAGGAGACGCTCGTCGTCATCGTATCCAAGACGTTAACGACCGCAGAGACGATGCCCAGGGCTCCCTTTCCTCCACCCCACGCACCCCTCCCACCCCTCCCCTCCACCCCACGCACCCATCGCACCCCTCCTACCCCTCCCCTCCACCCCTCCCACCATTGACACCATGCATGCATGCATGCATGCGCGCATGCGCAGGGCCTCGAACCCGAGGAGCCCCTCGTCATGATTGTGCCAGAGACATTCACCACCGCAGAGGTGATGCTCAGGGCTCGCTTCCCTCCACCCCACGCACCCCTCCCTACCCCTCCTACCCCTCCCCGCCACCCCTCCCACCATTTGACACCATGCATGCATGCATGCATGCATGCGCAAGGCCTCTCGACGCCAAGGAGAGACCCTGTACCCCCCCCACCCACTCACCCACGCACGCACTCGCACACACGCGCACGCACACAGTGCCTAAACCCTTAACCCTAAACCCCACGTGCAGGGCCTCGACCCCGAGGAGGCCCTCGTCGTTATCGTGTCCAAGACGTTCACGACCGCAGAGGCGATGCTCAGGGCTCACTTCGCTCCACCCCACGCACCCCCCCAACCCCTCCCCGCCACCCCTCCCACCATGTGACGCCATGCATGCATGCGCAGGGCCTCGACCCCGAGGAGACCCTCGTCGTCATCGTGTCCAAGACGTTCACGACCGCAGAGACGATGCTCAACGCGCGCACTGTGCGCAAGTGGCTGCAGTCCAAGCTCGGTGGGTGGGCCGAAACCAAACACCTGCACCCTCAAAACCTTAATGCCCCTTAATAATAACCTGTAACCCGGCATTACGGCTGACTGCAACCACAAAGCGCAAGTGGCTGCAGTCCAAGCTCGGTGGGTTGCCGAAACCAAACACCTACTCCCTAATCATTCAGCCCAGTGGTGTCCTTAAGGGAACAGATCATGTTGTGTTTGCCCCCGCAATATTGGAGCGAATTTGCCAAATTGCCCCGCAGCAGACGCATTTGCCGGAAAAAGTGTAAATTGACGATTTTCACACGTTTTGAAGCAGAATTACTGCGATTCGTCCCCGCAGTCCCCCTCGCAAAATTTACAGGCCGACATAGCGGGGGCTGCGGGGGCGCTACAAACATCACTGATTCAGATCAGGGCTTATTCAGCCCCAAGCCCTAAAACCTGAAAGCCCTGCTGAGACTATGCTCAACGCACGCACTGTGCGCAAGGGGCTGCAGTCGAAATTGGGTGCATCGCCAGCACCCCACCCCACCAGCCTAGCTTGTTAGACACCTCTCTCCCCCTCTCTCCCTCTTCCCCTCCCCCTCTCCCCCTCTTCCCCTCTCCCCCTCTCCCCTCTCCCCTCTCCCCTTCCCTCATCCCCTCTCCCCTCTCCCCTCTCCTCTCCCCCTCTCCCCCTCTCCCCCTCTCCCCCTCTCCCCTCTCCCCCTCTCCTCTCCCCTCTCCCCCTCTCCCCTCTCCCCCCTCTCCCCCTTCTCCCCCTCTCCCCCTCTCCCCTCTCCCCCCTCTCCCCCTCCCCCCACTCCCCCACTCCACTCCCCTCTCCCCCCTCTCCCCTCCCCCTCTCCCTCTCCACTCTCCCCCTCTCCCCCTCTCCCCCTCTCCCGCACGCGCACGCGCATGTGCATGTGCATGTACGTCCCCTCTGTGCGTGCCCTCCCCTCTCTGCATGGTCACTCCCTCTCATGCGCCACGTGCATGTCTTCTCTATCTCTCTCCCTCTCTCTCTCTGTCTCTCTGTGCCTCTCTCTCCCTCTCTCTCCCTCCCTCCCTCCCTCTCTCTCTCTCTCTCTCTCTCTCTGTGCCCCTCTCTCTCCCTCTCTCTTTCTGCATCTCTCCCTCTCTGTCTCTTATGTCTCTCTCTCAAGTAATCTTTTCCCTCTCCCACCCAGGCAAGAACTGCGTGTCAAAGCACATGGTCGCAGTCTCCACCAACCTGAAGCTTGTGAAGGCGTTTGGCATCGACCCCAACAACGCGTTTGGGTTCTGGGACTGGGTCGGCGGACGCTACTCGGTCTGCTCCGCCGTCGGCATCCTGCCGCTGTCGCTGCAGTACGGCTTCGAGGTCATGGAGAACTTCCTGCTGTGAGGAATTTCACACTTTTACTTGTGTAAACGCGCTTGCACCGCCCAACACATGCCGCCCGCGCTTACCCCGCGTGCGCGCTCACACCCTCACTGCACGCACGGTGCGTCCCCTCGCACACGCACAGTTTGGGTGAGGCTCTGCTCACGGCCACACACACCACACACACACACACACACACATTCAGCAGCAACGACATGTACTACTACTTCCACACGCACACACACACACACACACACACGCATGCAGCGGTGCCAACAGTTTGGACGACCACTTCCACAAGATGCAGTATCTTAGAACAGCCTGCCTGTGCAGCACCCATGCAACACCATGCAACACCCAGGCAACAACCCTACCGCAGCGGCGCCAACAACATGGACGACCACTCCCACGAGATGCCCTTTGAGCAGAACCTGCCTGCGCCAATGCCCATGCAGCACCCATGCAACACTCTTGCAACACCCATGCAACATCCAAACAAGACCCATGCAACACCCCCCCATGCAGCGGCGCCAACAACATGGACGACCACTTCCACAAGATGCCCTTCGAGCAGAACCTGCCGGTTCTCATGGGACTCATCTCGGTGTGGAACGTCTCGTTCCTGCAGTACCCAGCAATCGCGATCCTGCCGTACTGCCAGGTGTGTGTGCGCGAAATGAGACAAAGCGGTGGGTACTAACGCCCAGGATCCAGTGGGCTATTAGATCGCTTCAGAGGCCACATCAGAGCACACCAGGGGCCACATCAGAGCACATCAGAGGCCACATCAGGGCACACCAGAGGCCCCATCAGAGCGCACCAGGGGCCACATCAGAGCACATCAGAGGCCACATCAGAGCACACCGGGGGCACATCAGAGCGCATCAGAGCACATCAGAGCCCACATCAGAGGCCACATCAGAGGCCGCACCAGAGGCCACATCAGAGGCCTTGCAGGCGCTCGTGAAGCTTGCGCCACGCAGCTGTACAGCAGGTGCACATGATTGAGTCTGACCCTACTAAAACTTGGAACCCTCAACCCGACCACACCACGCAGGCGCTCGCCAAGCTGGCGCCGCACATCCAGCAGGTGCACATGGAGTCGAACGGCAAGGTGAGAGAGGAATACGGTGGTGATGGTGGGGGCGTGGGGCAACCCCTTATTCACACCTCTCAGCCCTGCTCTGGCTCTGCTCCCACCCAGTCAAGGTGGGACGGTGCCCCTTTGTTTGTGCTCCCATTGTTTGTACCCCTGTACCCTGTGGGACTCGATTAACGGAGGCGCGTACTCGTCGCCGAGCCCTGGACCCAGCAATGCGGCGCTGCTGGTGACGAGGATCTCCGTGCCGCTGACGAGCGGGGTAAAATACGACTGGCCCGGCTCCTGCTAGACTGCCCCTCGGTGGAACACTTCAGGAGCAGCTTGCCCGGCGCTGCCATGGCTTGGCGAGGAGCCGCGGCGATGCCGCGGCCCGTGCTGGGAGACGGCCCTTATCCTCCCCCCATGCAGGACGCCATGCGGCACTGATCTCGACGAGTTGATTGACGAGCGGAGGAGCTGGCGCCCATCAATGCATGCTGGACATTGGTCAAGATGGCTGCCCGTGGAGGCGGGCTACCATCACGGCTTCAGCGGTGGCGACCGCCGAGGCAACACAGAGTAAATCCGCTTCACCAATCGCAGCGTTCGTCACCGCGCTCATCCTCGGGGTCGCTCGTCTGCCGGTGACTGGCGTTGGAAGGTCTTCAGGCAGCCTCCATGACAACTCTGTCGTCCATGCACCCCTGGAGGGTGGGACCTGGCCATGCATGAGGCATGGGGCGCCGGCTGAGCCCCATGCAAACGAGAGCTGGACAGCCATGCACTGCCAGGCGGGGACCGTTCCAGTCAGCGCCAGTCGGCTCTGCCGGCTTGACTGGCCACAAGGCCACTACTGTGACCTTGAGGAAGGTCCTCTCCTATATGCTCCTTGCCAGACATGTCTCTCAGAGACCGCTGTTTGGGGTAGTCTAGCCGGCGGGAGCGGTAGTCTATCGGCCGGGAGCCGGCGGTACTCTAGTACTTAAGTGTGCTGGAGTATCGGCGGGTGTCTCTAGTAGAAGAGTAGCCTGCTTAGCTGGAAACCCCGTGTTACTGTTACCCTGTCCACGCTCTGCTTGTTCTCATGCACCACCATCTTGACTCACAGGGCGTCGACATCAACGGCCGCACGCTGCCGTTTGGCACCGGCGAGATTGACTTTGGGGAGCCGGGGACAAACGGCCAGCACTCGTTCTACCAGCTCATCCACCAGGTAGGTGTGTCGGTCTGGCCTGCATCTTTTCATGATTTGGGTGCTTTCGTTTGGCACCGGCGAGATTGACTTAGGGGCCCCCGGCACCAACGGAGAGCACTGGTTCTACCAGCTCGTCCACCAGGTGGGTGTTTTCACTCTGTTCAGTCTGGCTTGGCACCAATGGACAGCACAAATGCAATTACACAACACACACACACACACACACACACGCAAGGCCGCATCATCCCGTGCGACTTCATCTGGCATAATCTGCCTGCAGCAGTCGGTCCACACACAGACACACACACACACACGCAGACACACACACACACACACACACACACACACGCAGGGCCGCATCATCCCGTGCGACTTCATCGGCATTATCCGCTCGCAGCAGTTGATTCAAACACACACGCACACACAGACACACACACATACACACTTCATCGGCATCACCCGCTCGCAGCAGTCGATACACACACACACACACGCACACACAATGTTAGGCACTCACTCACACACACACACACACACACACACAGGGCCGCGTCATCCCGTGCGACTTCATCGGCATCATCCGCTCGCAGCAGTCGGTGTTCCTCAAGGGCGAGATCGTGTCAAACCACGACGAGCTCATGTGCAACTTCTTTGCACAGGTATATGCGTGTGTGTGTGTGTGTGTGTATGTGTATGTATTTTTGTGATGAAGGAGGGGTTGGGCTTGAGTCTAGGCGGTGGTACTAGGACTAGGAATGTTGTCTTCGCTGAATGCCGATGTTACTGATGCTGTTACTGGAGGGGATGGGAAGGGGGGAGGGGGTTACGACCGCAGCAGTCGTTGTTCCTCAGGGGGGCGAGATCGTGTGTCCAACCACGACGAGCTCATGTGCAACGTCTTTGCACAGGTGCGAAGAAGTGATTTTCGTTCACAAAACAATCTGGTATCCCCTTTCCAACGCTCCGTTGACTGCAGCTCGGAAAATCACTTAATCAAATGGCCTTAAACCAACGGTCCAAAATCTCAAAAGAACATGGCTGGCCAGTGCGGCTACAATATGCAGACGCGCCTTCCTTAGACCCGTTTTTTTTGGCCATATCGTAAACTCGGTTAGCCTGTATCGGTCATTAATTCCCCGACGCCTCCGATACTCTGAGCTGGTACAGTTTAATTAATTGGTATCGGGCCACGATACTATCGAAGATTGAAAAAGTCTTCGCTGCGCGTGATACTGTGACTCCAGAATCAATTAATTGTATATTTGTTGGACCACCGATGCAGGCTAACCAAGTTTACGGTACTTACCCAAAGATACAAACATTGTGGTCCTAGAGACAACAATGACGAAGCGCTCCAGCGTCGGCGCCAGCTCGTGCGGCGCAGAATGTTTTGTGCTTAAGTCAAGCGTGCCCTTTTCAGGAATTTCAAGTTGTCCATTTGACTGGAAATCTGGCTCCCCACGGCTCCAAAGTCCGGCACCGCGCGCCGAAAAGGACACCACTGGAGCGAAATTTGCTTACTTTGGCGCGGGCGTCCATGCGCCCCACAGCGCCGCCGTCCCTTCCCTGCAATCCATGCTGCTGCACCTTCTTCTCACACACACACACACAAACACACGCATGCGCACACACACACATGCACGCACACACACACACACACACACACATGCGTGATCACACACACACACAGGCCGATGCGCTCGCATACGAGGCCCGAGCAGCTGCGCACACACACACACACACACACACCACACAGGCCGACGCGCTCGCATACGGCAAGACGCCCGCGCAGCTTCTCACACACACGCACACACACACACGCACGCACGCATACGCACGCATGCACACACACACAGGCGGACGCACTCGCATACGGCAAGACGCCCGAGCAGCTGCGCTCGGAGAACGTGCCAGACTACCTGATCCCACACAAGGGTGTGTGCGTGTGTGTGTGTGTGTGTGCGTGTGTGTGTGTGTGTGTGTGCGACAGCTGCGTTCGGAGAACGTGCCAGACTACCTGATCCCACGCAAGGGTGTGTGTGCGTGTGTGTGTGTGTGTGACAGCTGCGCTCGGAGAACGTGCCAGACGACCTGATCCCACACAAGGGTGTGCGCGCGTGTGTGTGTGTGTGTGTGTGCGCGCGCGTGTGTGCGTGCGCGTGTGTGTAGCTGCACGCTTTGCAATTGCTCAACTACCTGATCCCGCAATAGAGTTGAGGTTTGCATGTGTGCGTGCGTGCGCGCGTGTGTGTACTCACCCCGCTTGCAACCGCTGGCTGTCGATCACGCTGATGCATAACTCCCCCCAAACTCCCCCCCTCCCCCCTCCTTCCCCCCTCCCCGCATGCACTACCCGCAGCGTTCAACTGCCTCTCGCTCTTGATCATGATCTCCTTGTGCACTGCCTTCACGGTCGGACAGCTGCTGTCGCTACTCAAACCAACCAACCAACTACCTAATCAACCAACCAACCCAACCGACCGACCGACCAACCGACTGACCACCCCACCAATGCAGCGTTCACCGGCAACCGCCCCTCGCTCTCCATCATGCTCCCCTCGTGCACTGCCTACACCGTCGGGCAGCTGCTGGCTCTCTACGAGCACCGTGTCGCGGTCCAGGGCTTCATCTGGGACATCAACTCATTTGACCAGTGGGGCGTGGAGCTGGGCAAGGTGGGTCCACACCAAGGTCCACACCTAGTCCACACCTGGCCGCGCGCTCGCATTCACAAGTGCGCCACACACAACCATGCGCGTGCACCATCTGGGACATCAACTCATTACAAGGCAAAGCGGTGCTACGGTGTGATCACTGGTGTACGTGTACCATACAAAATTGAGATGTCGAGCATTGTACCTATGTGCATGCGCCATCTGGGACATCAACTCATTCGACCAGTGGGGTGTGGAGCTGGGCAAGGTGGTTCCACACCCGGGTCCACACCCAGGTTGCGCGCTGGCCTTCACGAGGCATTCACGTCTGCCGCACGTTTGTGGCGCCCCACGCAAGCATGTGCATGCGCCATCTGGGACATCAACTCGTTCGACCAGTGGGGTGTGGAGCTGGGCAAGGTGGGTCCACACCTAGTCCACACCTGGCCGCGCGCTCACTTTCACAGCATTGTAAATGCACGCTCACATGCATGCACGAGCATTTGCGTGCGCCATCTGGGACATCAACTCGTTCGATCAGTGGGGCGTGGAGCTGGGCAAGGTGCGCAGATCGTGTGATGATTGTGTACGAGTTACTGTTACTGTGTATTGTGTACGGGCTACGGTTACTGTTACTGTGTACGGGTACTACGGGGTCATACAATATGGAGATGAAGAGCATTGTGCCTATGCGCATGCGCTATCTGAGACATTGCCTCGTTTGACCAGTGTGGCGTGGAGCTGGGCAAGGTGGGTCCACACCGAGGTCCACACCTAGTTCACACCTTGGGCGCTCGCATGCCGCACAACCGCAAGCATGCGCATGCTTGCTATCTAGGACATGGGCATCCAACTCATTCGACCAGTGGGGTGTGGAGCTGGGCAAGGTGCGTGGAGAGAGGGAGAGGGAGAGAGAGACAGGGAGAGCAAAAGTGAGGGAGAAGGAGAGTGAGAGAGCGAGGAAGTGAGAGAGAGGGAGAGAGAGAAAGGGGGAGAGGGAGATTGCATGCACAGCAACGCCACACACATGCGCGGCTACACACGCACAGCGGCGGTGGCACACACACACACACACACGCATGCGCCTTCTGGGACATCAACTCGTTCGACCAGTGTGGTGTGGAGCTGGGCAAGGTGGGTCCACACCAAGGTCCACTCCTGGTTCACACCTGGTCCACACCTGGCCGTGCGCTCGCATTCACAGCGTGGGGCCCGCAACTGTAACCTCCCCGTAACGTTACGGGGCTTACGGGCCACCCCTCGCAAAGTGCCCCGTAATACCCCGTAACTCAAAAAATGTATGAAACGGTGTGGATGTGTGCCCCACACCGTTGACTGGCCCTGAAGGGCGTTGACTCGGGGTTACGGGAAGGGTTACGGGAAGGTTACGGGAAGGGTTCCGAGGGTTCCGGGTTACGAGCCACGCGGTGCGGGGTTACGGGCCCCACGCTGCGCATTCATGAGTGCCACACGTTTGTGGCGCCACACGCAACCATGCGTGCACGTGCGCCATCTAGGACATCAACTCGTTTGACCAGTGCGGCGTGGGTGTCGGTGACGTGGGGGGGCTTACGAGCGCTCATGGCAATGACACACACGCACGCACACACACACACACACATGCACGCACACTCGCACGTGCACACAATCACCACTACTCGCACGCACGCACACATCACCACCGACCTTGAGCGCACACACACACACACACGCAGGTGCTCTAATGCGTCACCAAAGGCGTCCCATGGAATGTAAAATCGACCACACACACGCACACACACACACACACACATACACAGACGCACGCACGCACACACACAGGTGCTGGCATCCAAGGTCCGCACCGCCATGCACGACGCACGCACCAAGGGACGCGTGGTGCTGCCCACCGACGGTTTCAACTACTCGACGTCGCGCCTCATCAACAAGTACCTCGAGGGCAAGTCGCAGCTGCTGTGAGTATACGCAGAGAGAGAGAGAGAGAGAGGTGGCAGGTTCTGTGAGTATACACAGATAGGGAGGGAGAGACTCTGCACGGCAGACCTAAATAGGCTGGTTCGCACACGCATGCACACACACACACACTCACACACATACACACACATACACACATACACACGGTTGGCATCCCTTCAAATAGTGCCTGGAGGGCGATTCGCAGCTGCTGTGAGTATACACATACACATACGTACGAACACACACACACACACACACACGGTTGGTGCCTCATCAACACGTGCCTGGAGGGCAAGTCGCAGCTGTGTGAGGTAACAGAGAGATTGTTGGCCTCCCCCACCCAGGAATTTTACATCAGGAGCGCTGCATTTGGCCTACTCACGGTCCAGAAAAAAAGTTTGGGGGTTGCAGTTTGGCCGCCTTGGGTGAAGGTACACTGGTGAGGCCTGTTACAAAGACTCTGAATGGTAGACCTAGGAGCTCTAGATAGGCTGCCTCACACACATACGTGGGCGCACACATGCACACACGCGCACGCACACACACACACAGGTACGGCGAGGGCTTTGACTCCTTCCCGCCTGAGCTCATCACCAAGATGCAAGAAGTCGTCACTGGCACGTCGATGGACGAGTCGTCAATGGACGAGTCGTCGGTGGACGGGGTGGGTGCAAATGGTGCCTTTCAATTTTAATTTTAATCCTGATGGGGGGGAGAGGAAACAGAACATCCACTGAGGTCGTTACCGGCACGTCTATGGATGAGACGTCGATGTGCGAGTCTTCTGTGGCCGGGGTGGGTTCAAGCTGTTTAACAGTTTTTACATGTAGCGCCCGGAGGACCCCGGGGCGTGAGTCAAGTCCTAGAGGCTACACGGCTATGGGAGCTCTACTAGTGTTAGAATGTGGATTGTCCCGGATTTGGGACATTTGTCCCGGATCCGGGACATTTCGAAATGTTAATCGCAATTTCTGCAGAAATCGATTCATACCCCACCCTTTTGAACCGAGGTTCCTTATATCCTCCTCCAGTGCCCCCTAATCAGGCAGTCCCATAACTTGAGTCTGGAATGCGTCGCTGCTGCTCGAAGTTGCGTAATTCGGGCAGCGGGCGGTGACGGGCCGAGCCCGACGGCGGGCTTGATCACCGATGCCCCTGCGAGCGCGATGTCGCCCCCTCCGTCCCTCCGGCGGGTACTAGATCACGTAGGGGACCCAGGGGAAGGCTGTGACTCTTTCTGGCAGCATCGGAGGCTGAGTGGTGCCCGTGCGGTGGCTAGGTGTGGGAGGGGTGATTTTGCCCATTTTGCCTAGGAAATGGGCAAAATCTGTGCTTGCCCCCACTGGAAACAATGGAAATGATGTCGGGTGGAGTTGCCGTTTCTACCATAGCTGCCCATCCACATGTTGCATAGCCTCAAGAGAGTTGAGGGGGGTACCTCCAAGGGAGGGTTGACTTTTTAGAATTTGGAACTAGTTGGCGCCAGTTTTAAATTTCCCCCAAGTTTGAGCCCTCCTAGAAACCGCCTGGATTCGAATTTGAACAATCTAAGACCACCAGCAGGTAGCCTGAAGTGTCAGATTTCCAACATACCCACCCTCGTTAGCTGGGACTCAGTGAGGCAGCCATGGCATGCAGGCAAAAAAGGGTAAAAAGGTGTCCTGGATCCTGGACAAACCACCCTCTCCCTAACACTAGTAGAGCTCGCAAGGCCACGCAGCGCGCCAGCCTACCAACGGGTTCAAGCTGTATTCTTCTTGATTGGGGCGTGGATTGGTTGATTGGAGCGTTGTCTGCTCCTGCATCATGGTGGGTGGTGGGTACACGTGACGCGGCCAACGGTTGGGCTGGTGGATGCCCCGGACGGAGCAGACAAGGTGTGTGCTCACGGAAGGAGACATGGCTGAGGCTTCCTCCCTGCTGAGGCTTCCTCCGTGTGAGTGACTGCCGCCGCCTCGACGGAGCTTGTGCTGACAGGCTGAGATACGAAACCCCAACTACCGTAGTACCGCTTTGCCTTGCCGATTAAATAATTCGGAAAATGTAGCGGCAAGGTCGATTTCTAAAAATATTGCCAAAAAAGTCAAAAAAACGCCCAAGTGACGTCAACACGGGAAAAAGAAGACAAATCCCGCGGCAAGGCACGAAAATTCTTAACAACTACCCTCGTTATAAAAGTGTCGGCAAGGCAAAGCGGTACTACGGTAGGCGGAGCATTCTGAGAGACGTGGTCGACGGTTAGACTGATGGATACGACGAAGCTGGGCGGGGTGGGTTCAAACTGCATTCAATTTGAGGGCACATGGACGGAGGCCACGTCGAGCGAACCGTATTTGACTTGCATGCACGCGCACACACCCACACAAACACACACACACACGCACACACACGCGCGTGTGCACACACACACACGCACGCACACGCACACAACAGGACGAGGTCAAGCCCAACATCAAGCTGCCGCCTTCACACATACGCAGACACACACACACACACAGACACACACGCACACACGCACACACACAACAGGACGAGGTCAAGCCTAACATGAAGCTGCTGCCTTCACACATACGCAGACACACACACACACACACGCACACACACACAGACACGCACGCACACACGCACACACGCACACAACAGGACGAGGAGGACGAGGTCAATCCCAGCATGAAGCTGCTGCCTTCACACATACGCACACACACACACACACACAACAGGACGAGGAGGACGAGGTCGAGCCCAACATGAAGCTGCCGCCTTCACACACACACTCACACACACACACGCGTGCGCGTACACACACACGCACCCACTCACTTGCACAAACAACAGGACGAGGAGGAGGTCAAGCCCAACATGAAGCTGCCGCCGTTTGCGAGCGGGAACAAGGCCTGAACTCTGGACGGAGCAGAAAGGGTGTGTGCTCACGAAGACCGGAGACAGGGCTGAGGCTTCCTCCGTGTGAGTGACTGTCGCCGTCTCGGACGGAGCTTGTGCTGGCATGCTGAGATAAGAAACGCCGACTAGGCGGAGAGCAATCTGAGAGACGTGGGTGGTAAGGCGCTAAGGTCGACTCCAACCGCCACCAATGCTGGTGTGGCAGCTGTGGGGTGGTGGGGTCGTCAAGTGGTGGTGGTGAAAGCAGGTGGACCCGGCCTGCTGCCTGCTGCCTGCTGCGCAGGGGGCTGCTGGGAGGGAGCCGCGTGCCTGCGTTAGTGTCGCAATTTGTCGATGCGCGCGCTGCTGTAAGACCGGGGAGAATCTTTTGACGAGAGAACGACAGCTGCTGCCGGGGGACGACAAGACTCGATTTTGGCCCGGTCCGTCACACGACACAGCACAGAGAGCCCGGCCATCACAGCCGCCATCGTCGCCACCCCCTGCCGCTACCACCGCGGCATAAACCGCGCCGCCACCGCTGCTGCCACCACTGCCGCTGCCACTTCGGCAGCACAGAACGCCCCACCACCACTCACAGCGACACCCAGCTGCCACCGCTACACCACACAATGCTTGCTTTAACGCCTGCAGTTTGTTACAGGTCGTGGGGGGACTTTGGCTTTGTGCTGATGGATCCACCCGAATCCGGATGTAACCAACACTCCGCTCATAACTTGCAGGGTGAAGAGCGGTCATCAGGACACGCCGGTGCCACAGGACCACTAGGACTCCTACAGATCACAGCTGCAGCTACCTGACTGGTTAAACGGTCAAACGTTTGACTTGGTCTCCCTCCCGGCCCATCATCACAACACGAATCGCTCAAACGCCTCTGCGATCCCGTCGTCGTCGTGGCCCGCCACGACCGCTGTCGCTGCGCTCTTCACGGCCGCCACCGCATTGCCCATCGCGACACCAATGCCCGCGCCTGCGGTTGGTTGGTTGATAAGTTGTTTGGGTAGTTGGTTGGGGTGTTGCTTGGGGTGTTGCTTGGTTGTTGGTTGGTTGTTGGTTTTTGGTTGCTTGGTTGGTTGGGCGCGTTCGTGTAAAACCTGTAAAACCTGGTTGGTTGGGTTGTTGCTTGGTTGGGTAGTTGGTTGGTTGGTTGGTGGGTAGTTGGTTGTTGCTTGGTTGGTTGTTGAGTGGTTGTTGGTTGGTTGGGTCGTTGGTTGGTTGGCTAGTTGGGTGTTTGGTTGTTGGTTGGTTGTTGGTTGGTTGGTTGTTGGTTGGTGTTGGCTGGTAGAGTGTTCAGGTGTTGATTGTGAGGCTGGAGCGACTGCTGCGACGCTAATAAACCCTTAACCTTAAACCCCAAATCCCTAACCCGTCGGAACCCAAGGTCGCACCTGCCACCACCTCCAGGTCAAATTCTCCATTGCCAGCAGCCATGAGGCACTTGCGCGCGATGGTGCCCGCCGACCCTGCAAAACCCTAAACCCTAACCCCCAAAGCCCCAACCCAGAACCCTAAATCCCTAAAAAAATCCCCTAAATCCCTGAATCTTGAACCCTTGACCACGATTTTGTAAGCCCACACCTGCCACCAGCTTCAGGTCATTGCCCCATCACCAACAGCCACAAGGCACTCGCACGTGATGCCCACCTTGGTGACCGTTCTCTATAAACCCTAAACCCTGAACCTTGTACCCCAAATCCCAAACCCTACTAAACCCAAGGTCGCACCTGCCAACTGCCACCAGGTCGTTGCCCTTATTGCCAGCGGCCATGAAGCACTCGCGCACGCGATGGTGCCGGTCGACTCTGCGAAACCCTAAACCCTGAACCCTAAAGCCCCAACCCAGAACCCTAAATCCTGGACCCTCAACCACTGTTTGTTTGCCCACACCTGCCACCAGCTCCAGGTCATTTCCCCCGTCGCCAACAGCCATGAAGCACTCGCGCGTGATGCCGAGGTCGCGCAGGAGCACCTGCAGGGGGTTTTATGTGTGTGTGTGTGTGTGCGAGTGCAAGTGTGTGTGTCTGCGTGCACGAGTGCAAGTGTGTGTTTGTGTGCGTGTGCGCGTGTGCGAGTGCAAGTGTGTGTGTGTGTGTGTGTGTGTGTGTCGTGCGATAACGAGGTCGCGCAGGAGCACCCGCAGGGTTTGTGCGTGTGTGTGTGTGTGTGTATGTTTGTGTGTGCGTGTGTGGCACGTGATGCCGAGGTCGTGCAGGAGCACCTGTCACCTGTGGTGTATGTGTGCGCGTGTGTGTGTGTGTTAAATCCTACAGTCAGCGCCCATTTCAGCGTATTACACCTGCGCGTGTGTGTGAGTGTGTGTGTGTGTGTTTATGTGTTGGGGTGGCGTGCACCGGCGCCTGCGATCACCTGCACGGCCAGCCAACACGCACCGGCGCTCTGAGTCACTTATTGACGCCTTCAAACTCGACCTCCAGCACCGCCCTCTAGGGGCTAGGGTTTACGAGTAGGGTCTAGGGTTCGGGGTTTAGGGTGAAGCGTCTCCAGAGGGCTTAGGGTCTAGGGTAAAGTAACCCCTCCCTCAAGGGTTTAAGGTTTTGCATGCGACACACATGCGCACCGACCCACTTGTTGACGCAGTCCGGCACGACCTTCACCCCCCTAGGGTCTAGGATTTAGTAAGGTCTACGGTTTGGGGTTTAGGGTAAGCGTCTCTAGAGGGTTTAGGGCTTAGGGTTTAGGGTTTAGGGCTTGGGGTCGAGCCTGCGACTGACCTGCGCTCCGACCCACTTGTTGACGCCCTCCGGCACGACCTCCAGCATGTTGGGCACCGCCTGCATGACTGCCGCGCCCTAAATCCACACCCTGAACCACAACCCCTAAATCAGGCACGCTATAAGCCAGAAACCGCTTACCCGAAACCACACAAAGCCAACATCTGGCCAACACCCACCTGTGCTCCGACCCACTTGTCGACGCCCTCCGGCACGACCTCCAGCATGTTGGGCACCGCCTGCATGACTGCCGCGCCCTAAATCCACACCCTGAACCACAACCCCTAAATCAGGCACGCTATAAGCCAGAAACCGCTTACCCGAAACCACACAAAGCCAACATCTGGCCAACACCCACCTGTGCTCCGACCCACTTGTCGACGCCCTCCGGCACGACCTCCAGCATGTTGGGCACCGCCTGCATGACTGCCGCGCCCTAAATCCACACCCTGAACCACAACCCCTAAATCAGGCACCCTATAAGCCAGAAACCGCTTACCCGAAACCACACAAAGCCAACATCTGGCCAACACCCACCTGTGCTCCGACCCACTTGTCGACGCCCTCCGGCACGACCTCCAGCATGTTGGGCACCGCCCTAGAGTCTCCAAAGTTTCGTGTCTTCCCAAGTAGTTTCAGGGCAATTTAAGCATTTCCAGGGTTTGGGGTTTGGGGTTTTGGGTCGACACCCACCTTCGCTCCGACCCACTTCTTGACGCCCTCAGAAACGACCTCCAGCACCGCCTAGGGTCTAGGGTTTCATAGGGGTCTAGGGTTTGGGGTTGAGGGTGTCGCGTCTAGGGTAACGGGTTTAGGGTTTAGGGCTTGGGGTCGAGCCTGCGACTGACCTGCGCTCCGACCCACTTGTTGACGCCCTCCGGCACAACCTCCAGCATGTTGGGCACCGCCTGCATGACGGACGCGCCGCTGCCCCCGCTCAGCCTGGGGTGCACGCCAGGGCACACACGAGGAGGGGAGGTGGCCAGTTAGAAGGTGTGGTGTGCGCTGTGGTCGAGTGTACAATCCGTCAGACGCCTTTGATGGCGTATTAGACCCCCAGGACTCCTAGGTGCTATGTGCACCGCCTGCATGATCAAAGCGCCGCTGCCCCCACCCAGCCTGGGCATCAAAACAACACAAAAGGGGGCCAGAGCACACGGGGAGGGGAGGTGGCCAGTTAGTAGGTGCGGTGCGCGCTGTGTGCGCTGTTGTGGTGGGCGCTATGTGCACCGCTGCCCCCGCCCAGCCTGGGCATCAAGTAACAAGTCACACGGGGTTTCCAGCTAAGCAGGCTACTCTTCTACTAGAGACACCCGCCGATACTCCAGCACACTTAAGTACTAGAGTACCGCCGGCTCCCGGCCGATAGACTACCGCTCCCGCCGGCTAGACTACCCCAAACAGCGGTCTCTGAGAGACATGTCTGGCAAGGAGCATATAGGAGAGGACCTTCCTCAGGGTCACAGTAGTGGCCTTGTGGCCAGTCAAGCCGGCAGAGCCGACTGGCGCTGACTGGAACGGTCCCCGCCTGGCAGTGCATGGCTGTCCAGCTCTCGTTTGCATGGGGCTCAGCCGGCGCCCCATGCCTCATGCATGGCCAGGTCCCACCCTCCAGGGGGGCATGGACGACAGAGTTGTCATGGAGGCTGCCTGAAGACCTTCCAACGCCAGTCACCGGCAGACGAGCGACCCCGAGGATGAGCGCGGTGACGAACGCTGCGATTGGTGAAGCGGATTTACTCTGTGTTGCCTCGGCGGTCGCCACCGCTGAAGCCGTGATGGTAGCCCGCCTCCACGGGCAGCCATCTTGACCAATGTCCAGCATGCATTGACGGGCGCCAGCTCCTCCGCTCGTCGATCAACTCGTCGAGATCGGTGCCGCATGGCATCCTGCATGGGGGGAGGATAAGGGCCGTCTCCCAGCACGGGCCGCGGCATCGCCGCGGCTCCTCGTCAAGCCATGGCAGCGCCGGGCAAGCCGCTCTTGAAGTGTTCCACCGAGGGGCAGTCTAGCAGGAGCCGGGCCAGTCGTATTTTACCCCGCTCGTCAGCGGCACCTGGGCCAGCCTGGGCATCAAAACAACACAAAAGGGGGCCAGAGCACAGGGGCAGGGGAGGGGGGCAGTTAGTAGGTGCGGTGTGCGCTGTGTGCGCTGTTGTGGTGGGCGCTCCTATGTGCACCGCTGCCCCCGCCCAGCCTGATCAAAACAACACAAAAGGGGGCCAGAGCACAGGGGGAGGGAGGGGGGGCAGTTAGGTGTGGCGTGCGCTGTGCGCACTGGCGTGGTGTGCGCTATGGCCGATTGCACAGTCCGTCAGAAGCCTTTGGTGGCGTATAAGACTCCTTTGGTGGCGTATAAGACTCCTACGTGCTATGTGCACTGCCTGCATGACCGACGCGCCGCTGCCCCTGCCCAGCCTGGGGCGCACACCAGGGCACACGCGGGGGCAGGGGAGGTGGCCAGTTGGTAGGTGCAGGGGTTAGGTGTGCTCGCTCGTCGGTCAGCATGCTCGGCACCGCCTGCATGGCCCACGCGCCGCCAGTCATTTTGTTTTGGGCTCCTGAGAGCCATTGGGAGCCATCTGGCTTCTGACGATCCCATCAGATAGAGCTCAACCAACAAAGTTGCTTGATGGTCTGAGTATCCCATCAGATAGAGCTCACCAAGAGCTTTTAAATTACCTGTATATAATGGGGAACGGTTCACTTTAAGGCAGCGGTCAAGGCGGTCAATAGGGCGTTGGTTCCCGGCTCCCAGAAAAAGAAAAATAAATGAAAACAAAATCACTGCGCGCCGCTGACTCCGCCCAGCCTGGGGTGCAAACCAGGGCACACGCAGGGGGTGGGGGTGGCCAGTTAGTTGGTGCAGGGGTTAGGTGTGCTCTCTCTCTCGTCAGCATGTCGGCACTGCCTGCTCGGCACGCTCGGCACCGCCTGAATGACCGTCGCGCCGCTGACTCAGCTCAGCCTGGGGTAAAATGGCACAGGGCGCAGGGATACCACCGTAGAGACGCTTTGCCTTCCCTTGCCGATGAAATAATTCCGAGACAGCGCCGGCAAGGTCTCTCCGGCCTGCCCAGCCTGGTGTAGGAGGGCACAGGACGCAGGGATAAGGTACGCGAGATATGAGGCGCGCGCGCTGGCTGCTCAGCGCCATACCCTTGGAATCTCTTTGCGGCGCGTTTCTCCGGTCCGCCCAGCCTGGGGTAGGAGGGCACAGGACGCAGGGATAAGGTACGCGAGATACGAGGCGCACGCGCTCGCTGCTCAGCGCCGTGCTCTTGAAAACTCCCTGGTCCTTCATCTGGTTGCCCACTCCGGGAGATGCTCGGAGTCGATCGTGCGTGGGTCGGCCACAGGGGTTTAGCCTTCCCTGTTGCTCGTGTCTCGTCCCCAGAGGGTCTTGGGGTGAGGGTTGAGTGGGTTGGGTGTCCTCTCACCTTGTCACCCACTCCGGGCAAAGCTCGGTGTCGATCGTGCGTGGGTCTGCTATAGGTTTTGAACGTTGAGGGCTTCAGAACAATAGAGCTAGAGCTAGAGTGGGCTGGGGGTCCTCTCACCTTGTCACCCACTCCGGGAGGAGCTCGGTGTCGATCGTACGTGGGTCGGACATGAAGAGAAGTTTCTTCACGGGAGGGCCCTGGAGCAGTGCCTGTCACACGGCAGTGTGCGTGTGTGCGTGTGTGTGTGTGTGTGTGTGTGCGCGTGTGTGTGCGTGTGTGTCCTGTGTGCGGGGGGGGGCATAAGGGTTTACCCCCCTCCCCCTCTAGATAGGTCGGACATGAAAAGGAGTTTCTTTATTGAAGGGCCCGAGAGCAGCGCCTGTCACACGGCAGTGTGGGTGGTGTGGTGTGGTGTGGGGTCACAGCATGGCGAAGCGTGCAGGGGGGTGGGGTATAGCAGTGTGCAGGGTGTGTGTGGGGGGAGGGGTCGGACATGAAGAGGAGCTTCTTGACGGGAGGGCCCGCGAGCAGCGCCTGTTGTGTGTGTGCGCGTGTGTGTTTATATGTGTGTGGGGGGGAGGGGCATACGGGTTTAGCCCCCCCCCTCCTTAGGTTTGTGTGTGCGCGTGTGCGTGTGCATGAGTGTGTGTGTGTATGTGTGTGAGGGGGCATAAGGGTTATCCCCCCCCTCCTCCTTTGGTTTCTGTGTGCGTGGGTGCGTGTGCATGTGTGTGTGTGTGTGTGAGGTGGGCATACGGGTTTAGCCCCCCCACCCCCCCAGGTGTGCCATGGAGAGAAGTTTCTTCACGGGAGGGCCCTGGAGCAGTGCCTGTGTCTCAGCAAGGCGAAACGTGCTGATGGGAACACACGCACGTACACATAGCAGGGTGTGACACACACACACACACACACACACACACACACACACACACATGCCCCCCACACACGCAAGCAGACCGATGTATTTCTCCTGCACATACACATGTGCGCAAGCACCCACCCACACCCACCCACACCCACACACTTCCAGCCTCGTGTGTGAGTGGCTCATAGTACGTCGTGTGCAGCGTGCGCATGCACGCACGCACGCACACACACACACACACACACACACACACCTCGAGTGATGCCTGCCGCGCGAGTGGCCAATAGCATGTCACACACACACAGACACAGAAAACATGCAATGCACACGCACGCAACACGCACACACGCACACACACACCTCGAGTGATGCCTGCCGAGCGAGTGGCCCATAGTATGTCACACACACACACACACACCAGTGATGCAGAAAGTGGTTCGGCGTAATGGCGGTCTTACGACGCGCGGAGGCCCCAGTCAGGCCTGCCGGCCCGGCGCTTCTACGCGGGCTGTGGCGCGATTCTACGCAGCCATTTTCCCGGAGGCTGCGCCCCCAAACCCCCGCTGTCCAAAGTGTTCTTGTTGGTGGAACGACAGTACATTATTTTAAGCTGCTCTCTCATTTCTCTCTCTTTCCTTATTTGTTGCCAAGGTCTCCTACTTTGTCTTTTTTCCCTGTGCCTCACAAACATCACAACTACAAACCCACACAAAGCGTGTCGATTCTCGGTGCAAATCAGGGGTGCCCCTGATGCAAATCTGCATGTCTGCACTTCACCCCCGCGCCCGCGCCGCTCTCTGCACGTGCGTGAGTGGATAAGTGTGGATCAGCACACACAATCTGCCCCTACAGCAGACAAGTAGCTAACTTGGGCGTAGCATGACGTCAGGCAGGGTTGCACGGGACGTTATTTGTACTGGGGTACGGTATCACGTCCTTCGTCCTGACAGTACGCTGGTGTGCGTACTGCAGGACGCGATCGGCGGCAGCACCAGACGCCTTTACTTGCCACACAAAAACGGCCACAACCATAACTCCCTGGCTGCTGCACCGATTCGGACAATTCGGAATGCGATGGAGAGCTTATAGAAAGGGCTTTCCAAGGAACTGCTTAAGTCGTAAATCCATTTAGAGGCGACGGAGTTATGTGTGACGGGGTGTGGGCACTCTGTCGCTTTTCACCTCGCCCTCCCCGCGTCCTTGTACTGCGTCCTGCGGTACCGTGCTACGGCGTACGTACAGTCAGGACGCTGACCCCCCTTCAGGACGAGCGTGCCGTGGAACCCTGACGTGAGGCACCCCCTCCCCCTCCCCCCTACGGGCGCGCGTGCATGCAAGCAGCGCAAGCCAGAGCCACATTTTCATTCTGCATTTGATGGCATCCGTAAAAATGCTGTGGTTTTCAGGCTATGGAAGCAGCCTGGAGGGCGCAAAACAACTGAGCACGCCCAGACGAGCTGACACACATGGCGCGCATGCGCGTTTGCATGCATGCAGCGGGCGCCGGGGCGCAGCCGCCGCGGGTGATATAAGAACCAGTGATGCTTTGTGTTTTAGACTAGATAATGGCATGATCTGCCACAGCAGAGCCAAGGGGGGGGCTGTCACACTTGAATCAAGCAATAGTGTGACCAACCACCTCCGCCTCCTCCATCTCAGCTCCCCTCCGATCATTGCGCGAGCTGAGCGCTGATCAGATCCGATGACCGCCGCCCAAGGCGCCCTACGCGCAAGGTGCCTGGGGGCGCCGCGCTACGCGCAAGGCAAAACGCGGCTACGCGCGGGTCCCGTCAAACGACCCGAAATTATGCGAAAGCATGCGCGTATAGCACTTTCTGCATCACTGACACACACACACACACACACACACACACACACACCTCCAGCGACGCCTCACGTGCGAGTGGCTCGTAGTGCGTCGTGTGCAACATGCACACGCACGCACGCACGCACGCACACATGCGTGCATGCACACACACACACACGCACCTCAGTGATGCCGGCCAAGCGGCCACACAGTGGCCCAAAGTATGTCTCACACACCACACACACACACACACACACACACACAGAAAACATGCAATACACACACGAACGCACACACACACACACACACACACCTCCAGCGACGCCTCGAGTGCCAGCGGCTCATAGTACGTCGTGTGCAGCGAGCACAAGTCCGGTGTGAGGCGCGTCGTCACGCAATCGTCTCCCAGAAACGCAACACAGCTGATCTGCTTTGGGGGAGTGTGTGTGTGTGTGTGTGTGTGCAGGTCTGGGGTGAGGCGCGTTGTCACGCAATCATCACCCAGGAACGCAATACAGCTGATCTGTTTTGGGGGAGACTGTGTGTGTGTGTGTGTGTGTGTATGTGCAGGTCTGGTGTGAGGCGCGTTGGCACGCAAGCATCGCCCAGGAACGTAACGCAGCTGGTCTGTTCGGGCGTGAGAGAGTGTGTGTGTGTGTGTGTGTGCAGCTCGGGCAGTGAGTTGTGTCGTGGCACAATTGCCATACAGAAACGCAACGCAGCTGATGTGTTTTCAAGGAGGGGTGGGGACCTCACTCCCCATCCTTTTGTGTGTGTGTGGGGTGTTGTGTGGGGACAACACACTTGTTCCGTGCCCGCGCCGCGCACACATATGAACGGAACGCGTCCCCTGCGGCAGAGGCGGACTGTAGCGAATGCCTCCTTCAACATCTCTCTCTCCCTTACCCATCTCTCCCTCCTTCTGTTTCTCTCTCCCTCTGTGTGGCTCTCAGTGTGTGTGTGTGTGTGTGTGTGTGGTGTGGTGTGTGTGTGGTGTGAATGTGTGTGTGTGTCTGAACAACACACCTGCGACAAGCCTACGCCGCGCGATGCGATGAACGAGAACGCACCTGCCTCACGACAGAGGCGGGAAGCGATGCGTCGCTCTCCCTCCCTCTCTCTCTCTCTGTTTCTCTCTCTCGACATTTGTCACTCTCTCCCACTCTCTCTCTCTCTCTCTCTCTCTCTCTCTCTGTCTCTCTCTCTCTCTCCTCTCTCTCTGTGGTTTGGGGACAACACACCTGCGACAAGCCTGCGCCGCGCGAAGCAATGAACAAGAACGCGTCCCTCACAACAGAGGCGGGAAGCGACGCGTCGCTGAGCTGCGCGCCGCGGCGCCCGTGCACCGCGAGGCCCTGCATCGGTGTGGTTTAGGGTTTGGGGTTTGGGGTTTAGGGTTTAGCGTTTAGAGACGTAGGGTTTAGGGTTTATAAGTTAGCGTTAAAGGTTTACGGATTTAGGGGTTAAGGGAATTTAGGGTTCAGGGTTAAGGGTGCGCGGAAGGTGTGCAGCAGGTGTGCGGCAGGTGCATGGAAGGTATGCGGCAGGTGTGTGGCAGGTATGTGGCAGGTGTGCGGCAGGTGTGCGGCAGGTGTGCGGAAGGTGTGCGGCAGGTGTACGGAAAGGCAAGTCGCTGAGCTGCGCGCCGCGCCCGTGCACCGCGAGGCCCTGCAGCGGTGGCGGTGTGATCTAGGGTTAAGGGTTAAGGGTTAAGGGTCTAGGGTTTAGGGTTAGGGGTTAAGGGTTTAGGGTTTAGGGTTAAGGGTTTAGGGTTAAGGGTTAAGGGATTAGGGCACGGCACGAGTGGATTCACGAGAGGTGCGAGTGTGGACGCAGCAGTGGCGTTGCTCAGGAAACATATGACAGGAGGCTCCTATATCGTGCTCGGCCCGCAAGGAGGCAATTTGGGGGGGCAGTCAAGTGTGGGAACATCGACCTCCACACCTTTCGGAGCCATGCACCTGCAGGAAGTTGATGATGATGATGAGAGTTTTACAATCCACTTCTGGCGGTCACACGTTTCCAAAGCTCCAGTGGGACTTAGAGAAACAAGGCTCAAGGCCCACAAAAGGTCAAGCTACAAGTAGCCCACGGTAACGCCATCCACACTTGGTGGCGGGCGCCAAGCAAGCAGCACCACTGTGCAGGCTGCACACCCAGCCCCTCAAATGGCCAGAGGGCGGACCCAAGGTATAAAACCATGAAGGGACAAAAAAGCCCTCCCCCAGACCACCGGAAGCGGGGCTAGTAGCACACCCGCCGCAGCACTGTACTCAGCGACCACACCGCACCCGCCACCGCACGCGTGTGGCGCCACCTCCCCTTCAAAAACACCCCAAGAGGGAATGCCATCTAGCAAGCAGGTGCAGGCACCCGCTCGCCGTCAACGACGAGGCGCACGCGGTGGAACTGCGCCCGCTTCCCCGCAGCCTTGGCGGCGAGGAAAGCGGGCCACAGCGCCTGGTGCTGCGCCTCCTCGCGGTCACTGAGGACGTCGAAGACTGCAGTCGAGGCCACGCAGCGGCGCAGCTCGTGGCGCCAGCGCACGACAGTGTCGGCCACGGCGTCAGACGCCACGGTGAAGAGCACACGCATCACACCGCCCCCGCGTGGCTCCACGCCGATGCCCCCGACGGCAGGCTTGGCGTTGAGGAGCGACGCGGACACGACGCCACCATCAGCCGGCTCCCGCCGGCCGGTTCCGCCGTAGAGGAAGCGCACGACATCCGTAGCCAGGCGGACGGGCAGGCTGGTGCCGTCCTCGGCAGTTGCAGCGATCCGCTCCGCCGCCGCCGCCGTCGCCTCCTCTTCATCCATCCGCCTGCCACCGCCCGCGAGGAACCAGTTGGCGCCGCGTGCCACCGGGATGGACAGCACGAAGCTGCGGCGCAGCGACGTGTCGCCCAAACGCGCAGGCAGCCTCCCCCGGCGGGAGGGGCCGCGCGCAGATGCGGCACGCGTGGCGCCCGACGCAGGCCGCTCCGTCGCCAGCCCCCCCCCCGCCGACGCCACAGGGGCGGCAGCAGCAGCGGGCCGGGCAGGCTGGGCAGCCTCGGCAGCAGGCGCAGCGCGGGGCGCCGCACTGTGGGCCGCATGGCCGGCCGCGCGCGGGCGGGCTCTGCATGGGCGCCCCAGGGACGCGGCTCACCAGGAGGCTCACCACATCCACCAGGGACGCAATCTGTTGCGCCTGCGCCTGCACCACAGCGAGCACCCCGCAAGGGCACCGCTGTGGCCGGCGTCGGCAACCTGTGGCGCGCCCACCTGCGTCGGCGCATTCTGTGGCTGGGCGCGCGCCCTCGCCTCCCTGTCCAGCAGCCCCCCTATCAGGCGTCTGATGTCTGCCTGCCCCGCGCTGAGGGCGCGGAGGGCGTCTGTGTTGTCGGCCGAGGCCGAGATGTGGTTGCTGGCGTCGCCATGCAGGTGTTGCGCAGCCTCCGCGTATGTGGCTGCGCCCCGCGCCCCATGGAGCGCCGAAAGCTGTGTCTGTGTCGCATCCACGCACGCGCGGTGGTGTGGCGGGGAGTCTGAGCCGGGGGAGCCGCTGCTCACCGGTGATTCTGTGGTGGTGGCCGCGCGGGCGACAAGTGCGCCGGCGGCCGCACTGTGTTTGCGCGCCTAGAGCGCGTCATGAGTCATGGGAGCAACACAGCACAGAATCCCAGGAAGATGCCCGGCCCCGCCGCACACACCTTCCAGCCCCTCTCCCGCAAGCCCCTGCCCACCCACACAAAGCCACTTATCAAAATCCTAAACGCCTTTAGACCCTGCCGAATAGTGTGATTATTGTTGTGAATATCAGGCCATCCCCACCCAACCTGGGTCCACCCCAGGGGGAAAAGTGGCCAAAACGGGCAGCACCAAACTTTGGGAATTTCTTGTGGCTTCCCTGGTTGACCAAATCCACTTTTAACTCGTGCTTTTTAGTTGCCGCTAATCTCATTTATACGCACGCGTCGTGGGTGGCCGTGGCTTGGAGAGACGGTGAAATGCGGAACGAAACCGTTTGGCGTCAAACGCAACCGTGACGTGTAACATTTGACGCCAAACGATTTCGTTCCGCATTTCACCGTCTCTTAAAGCCACGGCCACCCACGAAGCATGCATCTAAATGAGATTGGCGGCAACTAAAAAGCACTCGTCAAAAGTGGATTTGGTCCAGAGGCGCCGCCGCAAAACATGCCGAAAGTTTGGTGTCGCCCAGCACAGTTACCGCCGCAACGCGGCACGGCACGGGACCCAGCGCCTCGTCAAGTGCATGCCACGGGTGATACCGATCGGTAGGAGGCGTCGCGGGGGGCTGGCTCCTCGCAGCGGCGCGGCAGGGGGTTGGGTGCGACTGTTGCATGGCGCTCCGCGAGGCCCGTGACGGCCCCACGATGTATCCCAGCACATGCTCTCGACACGCATGTCTATATTACGTGTCGAGGAAGCATTCTGATCGCTCGATGGGGCAGTTTTGTCGACTTTGGAATTTTGGGTGTGGCCACATTTTGGTCACACGTTGGGTGGGGATGGCCATCATTATTATTGTTATTATTGTTATTACCGTACAGGGCCTGAGCCTTCGCGGGGGGGTCGAAAAAATGATTGTTTAATCGCTCCGCGGAGATCGTTTTTCGACGATTTCGGTCGATTTGACGCCCCAAATCGCGATTTTTGCGAGATTTTCATCATTTTCAGCTTGGCAGGGGCGGTCTAAACAGTACTCACTCATGAAGGCACAGGCCCTGTACGGTATTGTTGTGAATATTATTATTATTGTTCACTAAACCCCCAATCCCCTGCCTAAACCCCAAGCCCTGGCCGCACCTGCAGGAAGATGCCTGGCCCCTTTGCCGACACGAGCAGCCCCTCTCCCGCAAGCCCAGCGACAGTTGCTGCGGCGAGCGCCGCGGGGCGTGCCTTCCCGGTCGCAAGAATCACGGATACGCCGGCAGCTATGGCGGCCCTGCGATGGTGCGCGTGTGTTTGTGTGTGTGTACGTGCGTGTGCGTGTGTGTGTGTGTGTGTGTGTATGTGTGTGCGTGTGTGTGTGTGTGCGCGTGCGTGGTGGGGCGTGCCTTCCCGGTCGCGAGAATGACGGACACGCCGGCAGCTATGGCGGCCCTACGAGGTTGAGTGTGTGTGTGTGTGCGTGTGTGTGCGTGCGTGCGTATGTGTGTGTGCGTGTGCGTGTGCGTGTGTGTGTGCGTGCGTGTGTGTGTGGTGGTGCGCGCCCTCCCGGTCGCGAGGATGACGGACACGCCGGCAGTTATGGCGGCCCTGAAAGTGTGTGTGCGTGTGTGTGTGTGTGTGTGCGTGCGTGCGTGTGTGCGTGTGTGTGTGTGCGTTGTCGAGTCAAGCAGCGTGCCATCCATGTCTGAACACACACGCACACACAGGGTTTAAGGTCGAGCCTAAATTCCACACATACACACACACGCATGCACACACACACACACACGCGCGCGCGCGCGCACACAACACACACAAACCAGCACAAACACACCATTCCATTCGATAGCGTTACATAGATACACACAAACACACACCCGATTGCCGCGAATGACGATGACCGAATCTAGCTGCGTGCCTCGAGCAGCGTGCCGTCCATGCCTGAACACACACACACACACACACACACATACACACACCTGATTGCCGCGACTGACGACGGCCGAATCTTGCTGCGTGCGTCGAGCAGCGTGCCGTCCATGTCGAGTGCGACGAGCCGCACGTCGCTCGTGCGCGGAGGGCGGCGTTGCGGCAGCTGGGTGGATGGGCATGCGTGCTGGTGTGTATGCTGTGCTGTGTGTGCTGTGTGGGGGGGGGGCGTGTGTGCGGTGTGTTTGTGCTGTGTGCGGAGGGCGGCGTTGCGGCAGCTGGGTGGGTGGGAGGGTGGGCGGGCATGCGTGCTGGTGTGTCTGTGTGTGACGTGTGCTGTAGCGCGGAAAGCTGCTGCCGCTGCTGCTGCTGGTGCCGCTGGTGCTGGTGACGCTGCTGCTGGTGCTGCCGACACTGCTGCCACCGGCGCTTCTGGTGGTCCTGTTGCCACCGCCGCTGCCGCCGCAGCCGCTGCTGCTAAGGGTGGTGTTGCCGCGGGGAAGGTGACCTGGGTGCGTGCCCACACTCTGTTGGGATTGACACCTCGGTGCGCGGGGGCGGTGTGCCACGCCCACAAAGAGTGGGGGTCCCCTACCACCAGTAGCCAGCCATCCCAGTTGGGTGCTCAGGCTGTATGAACAGTCGGTTGTGAAACGATTGGTTGTGCTGCCGCTGGCACTGCTGCCGTTTGTGCCGGCGCCGCTGTCTCTACTGCAGCCATCAAAGGCCGGGGTGCCGCCAGGTGCCTTGGCGGCAGCGGCAGGATAAGGCATGCGTGCGGGGCAGTGATTCCCTTTTTGGCTCTACACAGCCATTTGGCTGTATGCCGGCTGTACTTTACCTTGCACACAGCTCAACCCATCCAGTGGGCTGTTAGTCGGACAAGCCCGCCAGATAGAGCACGTCAACAGCGTTCAAATGACCCATGTATGAGGACAAACGGTCAGCGGGAGTTCAACGGTCAACGCGGTCAAAGAAAAATCCGGCTGTGAAAAATAATTTAAAATCCTGAAAAGGACATCACTGGTGCGGGGCCAGGTGGCACGCTACCACCAGTGGCCAGCTTCCCAGGCAGATGGCCGGGCTCTTCGCCGAGCACGGCCTAATACGCTTTGGCTTTTAGAGGTGTGACATCCAACACAGCTGTTTCTACTGCCGCTATCAGAGGCCGGGGAGCCGCCAGGTGCCTTGGCGGCAGCGGCAGGATACTGATGATGAGAGTTTAACAATCCGCTGCCGGCGGTCACACGTTCGGTTCCAAAGCTCCAGCGGGACTTAAGGGAGCAGGCATGAGGCCCACCAAAAAGGTGAAGCTACAAAAGTAGCCCATGATAAGGGATGCGTGCGGGCCAGGTGGCACGCTACTACCAGTAGCCAGCTTCCCAGGCAGATGGTCGGGCTCTTCGCGCCGAGCACGGCCTTATACGCTTTGGCTTTTTTGAGGTGGAACATCGACGCAGCTGTCTCTACTGCAGCCATCAGAGGCCGGGGTGCCTTGCTGGCAGCGGCAGGATAGGGGATATAGGAGGTATGTGCGCGGTCAGGTTACATGTTACCAGGGTCATGGTGCCTCTGTCGTGCATGTTACTAGGGTTTACTAAGGTCTCCAGAAGTGAAGTGTATTGTTTTTTTTCCACAGGGATTCAACAGGGATCCAACAGGGCTCCATTCGACTGGAGTTCGGGCTGTGCACAGCCGAAAAGGAAACCACTGGCCTGCTGTGTCGATGCACGCATTACTAGGGCTTGCTTCCAGCATTGGCAGCCGCGCCTGCGTCATGCACGTTTCTTGGGTTTCTGGTCTGTGGCCGCCGCGCCTGCCAATACGCGCTGTCAGCGTTCCCAGTTTGCGGCCGAGTCTGTGCCAGGGTCTCCAGTCTTGGCGGCCGCGCATATGCCACACGCGTTACTATGGCTTCCAGTCTTGGTGGCCGCGTCTGCGTCATGCACGTTACTCTTTAAGGTTTCTGGTCTGTGGCGGCCGCGCCTGCAAATACGCGCTACTAGCGTTCCCAGTTTGCGGCCAAGTCTGTGGCAGGGTCGCCAGTCTTGGCGGCCGCGCCCGTGTCAATACACGCGTTACTAGGGCTTCCAGTCTTGGCGGCCGCGTCTCGTGTCATTGTCACCGACGCACCTTCTCGGCAGCAGCGCCGCTGTCCTTGGTGACAGCGGCAGGCGCCATCTTGTTGGCGCCACGAGAGGCTGGGGAGCCGCCGCCTGCCTCTGCGCCAGCGGCAGGCGCCGTCTTGTTGTTGCCAGGAGAGGCTGGGGTGCCACCGCCTGCCGCTGCGCCAGCGGCAGGCGCCGTCTTGATGTCGGCAGCGCGAGCGGCGGCGTCCCCGTCCTTTGCGGTGGCGGCGCCGACCTTGCTTGCACCAGCAGCAGCGGCAGCAGCCGCCCTCTTGGCGCCAGCGCCAACGTCCCTGCCCTTCGCGGCAGCGGCGGCGGCGGCGGCGACGGCGGCGGCGGCGCTGCTGGGCCCGGGGCCCGCGGCGCCCTGCTGAGGCTGCTGCTTCCGCTCCTGCGTCTGCTGCTGCGCCTGCTGCTGCGCATGCCGCTCCTGCGCCGCGACCGCCGCGCGCCGAATCGTGTCGCTGCGCGCGCCGCCGCCGCCGCTGAACGCCGCCTGGAAGATCGACCCGACGCCCGTGCCTGCCCCCCCGCCTCCTCCACCACCGCCGCCTCCCGCTTTCCCGCCCGCCCCGCCCTTCCGCGCCTCCGCCGCTTGCGTGCCGCCGCCGCTGGTGCCGCCTCCCATGCCTCCCTGCGCGACGATGAGCCCCTCGCCCGTCCACCCGAGCGCACCCATGATCTCCCTCTCCCTCGCCGCCATCTCCTCCGCCTGCGCACCAAGAGAGTAGGCGCGTGCATGCGTGTGTGTAAGCGTGTGGTGGTGGTGTGCTGATGGTGTCTTAATGGTGCTCTGGTGGTGCTGTGATGGTACGCCATCAGAGGCGTCCAACAGACCGTAAAATCGACCAAGCCTGCACACGCACACGCACACACACACATACACCTGCGCCTCGCCAAGCTCGTGGTCGTACCCGCACAAGTGCAGAACGCCGTGCACAAGCACAAGCACACACACACACACACACACACACACCTGCGCCTCGCCAAGCTCGTGGTCGTACCCGCACAAGTGCAGAACGCCGTGCACGAGCACACACGTGCACACACACACACACACACACACACACACACGCACACACACACACCTCCGCCTCGCCAAGCTCGTGGTCGTACCCGCACAAGTGCAGAACGCCGTGCACGAGCATACACACACACACACACAAACACACACACACGCGCACACACACACACACCTGCGCCTCTCCAAGCTCGTGGTCGTACCCGCTCAAGTGCAGAACGCCGTGCACGAGCACACACATGCACACACACACACACACACACACACAAACTTGCGCCTCGCCAAGCTCGTGGTCGTACCCGCACAAGTGCAGAACGCCGTGCACGAGCACACACATGCACACACATGCACACACACACACACACACACACCTGCGCCTTGCCAAGCTCGTGGCCGTAGCCGCACAGGTACATAACGCCATGCACGAGCACACACATGCACACACACACACACCTGCACCTCGCCAAGCTCGTGGTCATACCCGCACAAGTGCAGAACACCGTGCACGAGCAGCACCCGCAGCTCGTCGCGCAGCGTGTAGCCGCGGTCGGCCGCCTGGCGGGACGCTGTGTCGAGGGAGATGACGACGTCGCCGAGGAGCTTCATGGGCAGGTGGACCTAGAAGGGGGGAAGCAACACGGTCAGTGAAGTGCAAGCTCGTCGCCCATGTTCAACGACAGCACAGCACGCCACAGCACAGCACACAGCGCAGCACAGCGCAGCACAGCGCAGCACAGCGCAGCACAGTGAATTTCAGCACACAGCGCAGCACATCACAGTGCATCACAGTGCATTTCAGCACCCAGCGCAGCGCAGCACAGTGCATCGCATCGCAACACACAGCACAGCACAGGATAGCATAGCACACAGCACACAACATACAGCACACAGCAGACCAGCACAGTCCTCACCTTGAAGTCAAGCTCGTCCTCCATCTCAAACGACAGCACGTCCGTCGGCGCGTCCAGATTGCGCGTCTGGTGCGTGTGTGTGAGCAGCATGGGTGGGCGAGCAGCGTGTTTGTGCATGCGTGTGTGCGTGTGTGCAAGTGTACACGCGCGCGTGTGTGTGTGTGTGTGTGTGTGTGCGTGTGTGCGTGCGTGTGCACACCTGCAGGTTGAGCGCCCTGATGTGCATGTCGTCGCACAGCACGAGCGACAGCGCCGCCATGCGCGGCAGCTTGTAGTCTGGGCGCGCGACAGCCTTGGCGAGCAGCGCCAGGCGCACGACAGCGCCCGCGTCCGCGCCGACGCCCTCCAGCATGCCGTCCAGCTCCTCGCTGCGGCGCAGCATGATGCACACATGTGAGGACGGTGGGCGTGCGGTGCGCATGCTGCCATGGCGAGCGTGCCCCGGAGCTTGCATGCATGCAGGCACGCTCCATGCACGATGCATGGCGCCCATGCGCGCGCACCTGCTCACGCAGCCTGGACGCCCCTCCACCATCACGTCCACCTCGGGTATGACTTCCGTGGGCTTGGCATTGCGTGCGATCTGCTGCTGCCGGGACATGAGGCGCAGAGCGCGCCCGGGGTGCTCGTAAACGAAACGAATTCCGCCGCCATCGCCAGACGCTGCCACAGCTCCGTGGAGGCGTGCACATGGGTGGAACGGGTGAGAAGAGGGCGTGGGCGCACCGCCAGATCTGTGGGACAGGCCGCAGCCGATGCGATGCTGCAGCGGGAGAGGCGTGCCCATGCGCCCATGCGCATGGCTCCATGCATGGGACGCGCTTGCTGGGACACCTCTTGCCACCATGCTGATGCACGTCGCTCTTCTCAGAAGCGCAGTACAGATGCCTTGCAGCATGCAGCAATGACAAGAAGGCTCAAATCGCCACACCATGTAATGTGTGGATTGGCAAGAAGCCGGATTGAGAAAATCAAACCCCCTCGGCGCTCCAACCAGCTTGTTCATGAGTGTAACTTCTTCTCGTTCCCGAGGAAGTGGTGATGGGACGCACTTGGCCGTTTAAACTTCAAATGGTGAGCGCCAGCCGCACAGCGCGTGAGCCGCTGTACTAGACGCTCGAAGTCCAGGTGAGATCGGCTGCGTTGCTATGGCAGCTCAGGGCCTTGCAGCCGCGTGTGCACCCAAGCAGTTCATGTGCATGCATGCACGCATGAGGCAGATGCATGCGACAGCCCTCCAACCACGGTGGCTAGTGCCCCGCATACATGGTGCACGCGCAGGCGATGACCCAAGCAGAGGCACCCCTGGCTGCTGCCGGCGGCACGCAAGCGGCTGGTGACCATGCGGCGCCCGCAGCACGCAAGGCAGTGTCGCCGCACCACGCTGCCGTGGCTGCTGCTGCGTGCGAACAGCCCGGGGGCGCCGATGGCGGCACATTGGGCGTGGCGGGCGACGCGGAATGCTGCGTCACGCTGTCGCAGGCGTCGCCCCCTGCTGCAGACCAGGAGGAGGCCCCACCGCAGCTGCCACGACCGCTACCCGCGATAGCAGCTGAGGCCTTGGCAGCAGCACCAACGGCGCTCGGCTCGGAAGAGGACCGGCTGCTCGCTCTCGCCGCTGCTTTTGGCTCTGAGCCGCAGCAGAGCCAGGGAGTAGGGGACGTAGGTGAGGAGATGGAGGTGCAAGAGGAGCAGCTGGTTGCGGAGGCAGAGCCGGAGCAGTGGTCAGACGCGGGCGGGGATGCAGGCCGAGACGCCGCCATGGAGGAGCAGCCGGCAGGGGCAGACGAGTGGGCGGGCACCGCGGCGCGGCCCCTGGAGGTCGATTCTGACGCATGGGACACTGCCTCGCCCGACGGCGTCGCACGCCGGGGTCGCATGCCGGGGGCACGGGTCGACTCCAACGACTCGCCCGCGGCCGGCGCATCAGCAGGGCATCAGCAGCAGCAGCAGCCCCCTGCGCCCCGCGGCGCGCTGCGCAAGTTCCCTCCCGTCGGCAGCCTGCTGCCCGGCGGCAGCGGCAGCGGCCGCGCTGCGGCGGGCGAGCTGCTGCGGCGCCACCAGCACGTCGCGACAGGGGTCGACGCGTCGCTGCGCCACCGCCCGTGGCTGCAGGTGCGCTGCTGTGACGACGGGTGCACGCCGCGTGCACACACACGCACGCACGCGCAATTACAGGTACATCGGCTTTCCAGCAAAGACTACCTCTAGTCCTAGTACCACCGCCTAGACCCAAGTCCAGTTCTGGCCCTAACAATTACTTGTGAGGGGCGGTAGCCACCAGCCGGCTGCCTGCCAACGTGTAGTCCCAGAGCAAAAAGGAGAGCTAATGTGCGACGCCTCCAAAATAGGTCCTAACTGCTTCTAGGGGATAGGGGTTCAAGTGGCGCTTGCCAATCTACTTGACCGCCGTGGTGGAGGGGCCGGCGCCTGAGGGGCAGCCGGACCGTACACCACGGCTCTCCATCCGACCCTATCCTGAGCACGCTCAAACGCCGTGTCCGAAAAAGTCTTCCAATCAGAACGAGTGCCACTAGTTTCGCCTAGCTGCTGAATCAGTAGCTTAAGAAAATAGTGTCGGAGGAGGCTGGAGGCCGGCCTTGCTGCCGAGCCACATCCATTGTGCAGTCAAAAGTCGTACGAGGAAGACGAGAAGCCGGCATGCGCATCACATGGCCTAGCCACTGCATTGATCGCTTTGCCACAAGGCTCTCAATTGGCTCAGTGTCGCACGCCTGCCGAATATAAGTTAATCTGTGCCGGTCGACCAGGCGCACACCCAGAATGCGACGAAGGCAGTTAGAGTGAGTGGGCAACCTCCAATCGAGTCAGTTGTGTTTTAGTAGGGGCCCATGTTTCGCAGCCGTACAGAAAGTGGGGCAGCACGAAAGTGTTGTAAACCCGCATCTTAGACTGCACTTGCATCTTCTTGCTGGCCCAAATCTTATCAAAAGACGCAAACACGCCCAGCGCGCGACCGACACGCACACCGATCTCCTTTTCCACACCACCACTCTGGGTTATCCAACTCCCTAGATACTTAAATGCAGAGACGGTCTTCACTTCACCACCAGTCAGCGCAAACGCGGGCAGATCCGCGTCAAAATCTGCTGGCAAAATCATCACTTCTGTCTTGGTGGCGTTGATTTGCATGCCATAGCTAGAGGACACTTTGTCAAGGATTTTCAGCATAAGCGCCAACTGAGCTGGTTCATACGAGAACAAACATAAATCGTCGGCAAACATCAGCATTACTATACGCTCAACCGACGACGACAACACAGAGCCGCCGGCTCGGGTCACGACTGACGTAAACGTAAAATTAATTAAAAAAAAGCCCCGCAAAGGTTAAAAAGTTCTCTGCGGGATTCGAACCCCGATCAACACTCTACAGCCCTGTAAAAAGCCGCCGCAAAGGCAGCGCAAAGTCGAAATTAAGTCGAAAAACGCCCCGCAAAGGCCTAAAAATTCAAATATAGAGACCCCTTTACGGGGAATTCGTGCCCGATTTTCCCAGCCAGCCGCACGTCAGCTGCGATGTTGGTGTGAAGATCCTCCAACAGATCAATAATGTGCAGATGAACACTATATAATCTAAGGACTCTCCACAGTGCCGCACGGTTTATGCAATCGTAAGCTTTAGAATAGTCGACAAATGCCACAGCCATGCATTGTTTGTACTCGGCATGTGCCGCGCTCAGCGAGCGCAGAGTAAAAATCGCATCAACAGTGCCTCTGCTTTTTCTGAAACCACACTGAGCCTCATGCAACTGACCATCAACCTGCGTGGAGACGCGGTGCAGAAGTATGGCAGCGTACACTTTCCCGCACGCGCACACGCACGCGCACACGCGCACATCCATCCATCCATCCATCCATCCATCCACCCACCCACCCACCCATCCATCCATCCATCCATCCATCCATCCATCCATTAGATTGTCCCCCCCCTCCCCCCTTCCTCCCGTCCTCGGCTGCGTTCGCATACTCTGCTGCGTCAAATTCCCGACGACCTCCTACACACACACACACACACACACACTCACGCCCACTCGCATGCACACACGCACCCCGCACACGCACGCACTCCACGCGTGTCCGCAGACTCTGCTGCGCCAAGTGCCCGACGACCTCCTCCACGTCCGCCGCGACGCGGTGCCCCCACCGCCCCCCCCAGCCCGCCCAGCCGGCAGCCCGACTGGCGGCGCGGGCACGTTCTCTCCCGGGGACGCGGTGCCGGCAGAGGTG
>VFSX01000052.1:276528-301528 GCA_016618255.1 Chlamydomonas sp. UWO 241 | reverse complement strand
GTACGCTTGGGTCGGAGGTTGGTTAGGAAGGAAGGGGTCCACTTGCGGGAGTGGTAGTGGTAGAATTGGTCACGTCAAACTGCGGGCTGAGAGGACCAGCGGCTGGCGTGCTGCGAGCTTGGAGACGGCGCCGGGTGGGCTGCTCGGAAGGTGTTTTTGGGCGCAGATGAGCATCTACTCGTTCCGTTCCTCCTGTGTGGGGTAGAAGTGGTAGCGATCTGGGGGCGGACTGCGTGTTTCAGGGACCTGCGGCTGGCGCGCTGCGAGCTGGAGACGGCGCCCGGTCGGTGCTTTGCCCCCCCCCCCCACCACCCACACTCACAGCTGTCGCGCGTCATCCCACGCAATGTGCGCACCGCTGCCGCTCTGACCTTTCCCCTTGTCCCTAACCTTCCCCTCCCCCCTCCAGCCTGCTCTCCCCCACAGCCTCCCCGCGCCTCCCCGCGCTCTCCCTACGCGGCCCTCTGTTTAGGGCCTCCCGATGTGGCGCACGCCGCTGCCGCTCTGCCCTCCTCCCGGCCCCGGCCCTGGCCCTCCCCTCCCCCCCGCCTGCTCTCCCGCAAAGCCGCCATGTGCCTCCCCGCGCTGTCCCTACGCGCCCCTCCCCCTGGAAGGGCGTCGCAATGTGTGACGCGCCGCACCGCTCTGCCCTTCCCCCTGTTCCTTACCTTCCCCTTCACCCTCCCGCCTGCCTGCACAGCCATCCCCTCCCCTGCCCCCACCGGGCAGGGGGGTGCGCACCCTGCCTTACCCCGGCCGTGGCCCTGACCCTCCCCTGCCCCCTCTCTCCCCTCGCAGCCGTCGCGCGCCTCCCCGCGCTCTCGCTGTGCGGGCCTCTGTTTTGGGCCTCCCGATGAACCGCGCGCCTTCGGCCGCCCTGCCCCCTCCCCCCCCCCGGAAAGGGGGTCGCAATGTGCCGCACGCCGCTGCCGCTCTGCTCTTCCCCGGCCCTGAACCCCCCTCCCCCGCTCTCCCCACAGCCGTTGCGCGCCTCCCAGCGCTCTCCCTGCGCGGCCCTCCCCTCCTGAAGGGCGTCGCGATGTGCGCACCTTGCCTCCCCCCTGGCCCCGGCACTGACCCCCTCCCCCCTCCTCACCCCACAGCCGCCGCGCGTCTGCTCGCGCTCTCGCTGCGCCCCCCCCCCCCCCGGAAAGGGGGTCGCAATGTGCCGCACGCCGCTGCCGCTCTGCCCTTCCCCTGGCCCCGGCACTGAAACCCCCCCCCCTCGCCCGCTCACCCCACAGCCGTCGCGCGTCTGCCCACGCTCTCGATGCGCGGCCCGCTCTGGGGGATCGCGATGTGCGCGCCGCTGGCAGCTTCCCTGCAGCTACTCGACCTGAGCGGCAACCCGGGCCTCATGTGGGACGAGCTGCAGTGGATGGCAATGCTGGCGGCGCTGCCGCGGCTCAGGTCAGTGAGAGAGAGGGTGCAGGGCATGGTGGTCGATTGTACAGTCCGTCGGACGCCTTGGATGGCGTGTTCTTGTTGTGTGTGTGTGTGCATGTGTGTGTGTGTGTGTGTGTGTGAGTGTGTGAGTGTGTGTGAGTGTTGTGTGTGTGTGTGTCTGCTGCAGTGGATGGCGATGCTGGCGGCGCTGCCGCGGCTCAGGTGATTGTGGGGTGCGACAGGGCAGGGCAGGGGAGCAGAGCAGGCCAGGGCAGAACAGGCCAGGGCGGGGCAGGGCTGGGCAGGGGAGCAGAGCAGCCAGGGCAGGGCAGGCCAGGACGGGGCAGAGCAGGGCTGGGCTGGGCAGGGCAGGGGAGCAGGGCGGGGCAGGGCTGGGCAGGGCAGGGGAGCAGGGCGGGGCAGGGCAGGGCAGGGCAGAGCAGGGCTGAGCAGATAAGGGCGCGGCACGGCAGGCAGGGCTGTGCGCCGCAGAGCACAGAAGGGCAGGCCAGCTTCCCTGCTGCTACTCGACCTGAGCGGCAACCCGGGCCTCTTGTGGGACGAGCTGCAGTGGATGGCGACGCTGACGGCGCTGCCGCGGCTCATGTCAGTGAGAGAGAGGGTGCAGGGCGTGGTGGTCGATTGTACAGTCCGTCGGACGCCTTGGATGGCGTGTTCTTCTTGTTGTGTGTGTGTGTGTGTGCGTGTGTGCGTGTGTGCGTGTGTGTTTGTGTTTGTGTGAGAGTGTGTGTGAGTGTGTGTGTGTGTGTGTGAGAGAGAGTGTGTGTGTGTGCTGCGGTGGATGGCGATGCTGGCGGCGCTGCCGCGGCTCAGGTGATTGGGGGGTGCGGCAGGGCAGGGCAGGAGCGTCGTGTGTGTGTGTGCTGCAGTGGATGGCGATGCTGACTATGCTGCCGCGGCTCAGGCTTGTGATTTTACAGAAGGTTGCAAACGTTTCTTAGTTTCGTTTGCCCTTACTGTGGGCGTTGTCCGCATTGTGCGCGCGCACACACGCACACACACACATACGCAAACACACTCACGGGCACGGGCACACACGCACATACACACACACACGCAGGCACGCACACGCGCGCACACACACACACACACACACAGGCACTTGGACGTGCGCGGCGCAGGCTTCGACACCAAAGCGATAAACCAGCTGATGTGGGCGCAGTCTAACATACGTCTCACACACACACACACACACACACACACACACACACACACACACACACACACACACACGCGCGCACACACACACACACAAACGCGCAGGCACCTGGATGTGCGCGGCGCAGGCTTCGACACCAAAGCGATAAAACAGCTACTGTGGGCGCTGTCGATGTCCCCTTGTGCTTCCACTCTGGGCTGTCTTCGCTTCGGACCACCGAGCTCTCACGCGGGACCGCTAGTGTGGGTGTATCTGCCTGCGTGCGTGCGTGTGTGTGTACGTGCGTGTGCATGTGTGTGTGTGTGTGTGTGCGTGCGCGTGTGTGTGTGAATGTTTGCGCATGTGCTCGCTGCCCACCCTGGGCTGCCTTCGCTTCGGACCATCTACCTCCGGCGCGGGCCCGCTTGTGTGTGTGTGTGTGTGTGTGTCTCCCTGGGCGGCCCCACTCCCTGGGCGCGAGTCGCGGCGGTCGGCCCATGTGAGTCGCCGTCGCCCATCCCCCTCGTCATCGTGCGAAGGGGGCTGTCTCAGCGAGCCGAGCAACCTCGTCGCCAAGTCCAATCCTTATCCTATCCGCAGAGTCTGTCTCCATGCCCTCGCCAGTGCCGAACAGCTCCTCGGCAGACTAAAGACCGCATCCCAGACCGCCCCGCCACCGCCTGACGCCGAGCAGATCCTCGGCCGCGACCCACTGCGGCGCCACGACACCATGCACCACAGAGAACCTCACATTGCCATGATCCCCCCCTTCAGCACCCTTCACTCCCCCTGACACGCTCCGAACTACACAGTCCAACTTTCCCCCACCGTCACCCATCCACAGTCGACCACCCACCCACGCTTCACCCCATGGAGCTCGCCGTCCCATGTGCGCGCCATGCAGACCCATGCATCCCCGCCCCATGCGCCTCCCGCCCATGCGCCCTTACGCGCGCCGACCCCATGCTGCCCCTCCCCCAACCCCCACCCCACCCCACCCAGCCTTTCCTCCCCCCTCCCCTGCCTACGTACATCATCGCCCATGGAGATGATCCGCCACACCACCCCCCACGCCCCAGCCTCTCCTCCCTCGCCTCCTGCCTCCGCCCCCTGCCTACCTACATCATCGCCCCATGGATGATGATGATGAGTTTTTACAATCCACTTTCTGGCGGGCACGCGTTCGGTTCCAAAGCTCCAGCAGGTCTTAGAGGAAGCAGTCCTGAAGACCTGCCAACAGAAAAGGGGGGATGCCCCACGGAAGCGCCACCCACACGCGGTGGCGGGCACCAAGCAAGCAGCACCCCAGTGCAGGCTCCACACTCAACCCCTCCAGGAAATGGATGGCGGGCCCAAGGTATAAAACCATGAAGGGACCAAAAAGCCCACCCTCAACCCACCGGAAGCGGGGCCGTTGTGCACACCCGCCGCAGCACTCTGCTCAGCTACCACATCACAACCCGCCAGCGCACGCATGTGGCGCCACCTCCCCTCAAAAGAAACCATCCTCTCAGGGATCTAGGACGTCTTGTTCAGAGTGAGCCCGCCGTCCACTACTCCAACAAAGGGGTGGGTCGGGCCCACCACACCCGCCCACCCGCGCGGCATCCCGCCGCCCTCAGCAAAGGACGCCAGCGCGTCCCACAGATCCATCGTCGCCAGCTCCCCCGCCCGCTCAACCGCCACCGAGCGAGCAGGGGGCTGCACACCACCACGCGGGCACGTAATGCGCCACAAGTGGCGGCGGCCTCGCTCCATGGCATCCACCACGAGCGCTGCCACCACCGCCCACACACCAGCACGCACCCCAGCGGGAGGCTGCAGCAGCCACACCTGGCAGCACGTGATGACCGGCGTAGGAGCAGGGAGGGCAGCAGCAGCCGCCACCACCACCGCCTCCGCCACCGGGCACCCCCAGAAGCTGTGCGCACGCCACGCCGTCGCCGGCGGCCCGTCCTCATCACGGCATCGCCACCCGCAGGGGCACTCGGGCACGCCTAGTGCAGCCTGCTTGTGAAAACCACTCACCCACAGCCGCCAGATGGGCTCCTTGCGAGCGTTGAGGAGCGGCATCCGCCACAGTGTCGGCACCGCCGCCTCCAGGCCGCGCAGCCCCGCGAAGACCTGCGCGTCGGTCGCGCGGGGGCCCCCGTGCGGCCCGTGGTCCAGCGCCAGAGCCGCCTCCACCGTGGCTGCCCGCCGCACTCGCCGCTCGTCCACAACCGCCCGCAGTTGAAGCGCCACCGCCAGCTTGCACGTCAGTTTCCCCACCACACCTGGGCCGTGCGCAATGCCATGGAGTTCAGAGGCCAATGGAGATGATCCACCGCCCCATCCCTGCGCCCCTGCCTACGTTCATCATCGCCCCATCGAGTTCGCGGGCTCATGGAGATGATCCGCCGCCGCCCCTTATCCCAGGCCCGCCTGCGTTCGTCTGTCGCCCCATCGAGGAGCTGATCTGACGCCCTCTAGGCCTGCCTACACCCAACTATCGCCCCATGGAATTAATCGGCCCATGGGGAGATGATACGCCGCGATTGAAGTTGAAGTTGGTTGGCCAGAGTGGCATCCCAAGTTGTAGTTGGTTGGCCAGAGTGGCAACCCAAGTTGAAGTTGGTTGGCCAGAGTGGCAGCCCCCCCCCAACCCCCCCAAACCAAGGATACTATCCACTCGATTCAGGCGCTGGTTGGTCACCCGCTATTCGAAAGACATCCCAGTGCACGGGTCAGACTTCGTAACAATTGCCGGGGTGTATTGCTGTTAGTAGTACAGGCATTGCCGGTGCATGCGGACGGCCTCATGTAACGCTTGGTTGGTTGGTTGGTTGGTTGTGTGTGTGTGTGTGTGCATGTGGGGGCTCAGCCGCATGTACACACACGCACACACACACATGCACGCGTACCCACACGCGCGCATGCGTGCATGCTGTCACTGCCGCTATTTGGTGTCCGACAGGCTGTAAAATACAAAGCCATCATCGCCATACGACCACAGCAGCCACGATTTATTGTACGCAACGATCCACCTGCAGCGCCTAAAGCCTAAACCCTAAGTGCATTTACCCTGCACCCTGCACCTTACACCCTGCACCCTACACATACCCTACGCCCTACACGCGCGCAGAAGCTACTGCTGTTGACCTAAAACACCCACCCCCCCCCGAACCCTGAAACCCCAAAGCCTAAACCCCAAACCCTGAACCCCAAACCCTTCAACCCTGAGCCCTCAACCCCAACCCCCACAGCAGCTACAGCTACGAGGTCCTGGTCGTCCGCAACGACGGCACGGGCGGCACCGGGCTCTCCCTTTTGTTAAACTAATCAGTAAACTCTAAAACCCCAAACCCTGAAACCTAAAACCCTTAAACCGTGAACCCTAAACCCCAACCACAATAGCAGCTACAGCTACGAGGTCCTGGTCGTCCCTGGCAACGGCACCGGCGGCAACGGGCTCTCCCTTCTGTCAACCTCAACCTACCCCCCCCCCCCAAACGTACCCTAAAACCCATTGGGAATGGTCTCAAACCCTAAAACCCCAAACCCCAACCACAGCGGCTACAGCTACGAATTCCTGGTCGTCCCCAACGATGGCACGGTCGGCACCGGGCTCTCCCTGTTGTTAAGCCAATCAGCAAACCCTGAAACCCCTAACCCTCAACCCCAAACCCTCAACCCTCAACCCTCAACCCCAACCACCACAGCAGCTACAGCTACGAGTTCTTTGTCGTCTGCAACGACGCAACACGCGGCACCGGGCTCGCCCTCCTGTTAACCTAAACCTACCCCCACCCCCCCAATAACGTATCCTCAAACCCAATCCCACACCCTAAAACCCCAAACCCTAAAGACCCCAAACCCCAACCACCCCAACCACCGCAGCTACAGCTACGAGTTCTTTGTCGTCCGCGACGACAGCACGGGCGGCACCAGGCTCTCCCTTTTGTTAAACTAATAAGCAAACTCTAAAACCTCAAACCCTGAACCCCAAACCCTAAAACCCTGAACCCTAAACCCCAACCCCCGCAGCAGATACAGCTCCGAATTCCTGGTCGCCCCCCCCGACAACGGCGCCAGCGGGACCTGACACCCCCTACTGTTAACCTAAACCTTAAACCAAACCTCCAAAAACCCAAACCCCACAACCCCAAACCCAAAAAACCTGAACTATAAAACCCTGAACCCTAACCCCAACCACAGCAGCTACAGCTACGATTTCTTTGTCGTCCGCAACGACGGCACGGGCGGCACCGGGCTCTCCCTTTTGTTAAACGAACAAGCAAACTCTGAAACCCCAAACCCTGAACCCTTATGTAAGGGTAAGGGTAAGGGTGTACACCCTAAACCCTAAACCCCAACCGCAGCAGATACAGCTACGAGTTCCTGGTCGCCCCCCCAACAATCCACCTGCAGCGCCTAAACCTGAATCCCTGGGTGCATTTTCCCTGCACCCTGCACCCTGCACATACCCTACGCCCTACACGCACGCACAGCAGCTACAGCTACGAGTTCCTGGTCGTCCCCGACGACGGCACGGGCGGCACCGGGCTCTCCCTTCTGTCTGCGCTGTCGTGCCTGCGGTCGCTGCGTGCGGTGGAGCTGGCGGGGGAGGTGTCGGACACACAGGTGCGTGTGTGTGTGTGTGCTTGTGCGCGTGTGTGTGGGGGGGTGCGTGTGTGTGTGTGCATGTGTGTATATGTGTGTGTGTGTGTGAGGGGTCTGTCCCTTCTGTCTGCGCTGTCGTGCCTGTGGTCTCTGCGTGGTGTGGAGCTGGCGGGGGAGGTGCTGGGCACGCAGAGGTGTGTGTGCGTACGTATGTGTGTGTGTGTGTGTGTGTGTGTGTGTGTGTGTGTGTGCGAGGGGTTTCTCACTTCTGTCTGCGCTGTCGTGCCTGCGGTCACTGAGTGCGGTGGAACTGGAGGGGGAGGTGTCGGACACACAGGTGCGTGTGTGTGTGTGTGTGTGTGTGTGTGCGTGTGCGTGTGCATGTGCGTGTGCATGTGCATGTGCGTGTGTGTGTGTCAAAGAGCTCGGCAGCGGCACCGGCACCGGCAGCAGCTGGCACCGCCACCGCCACTGCCTGCCCCCCTGCCTCTTGACTTACGCCCCCCCCCCTCCCTCCCCTCCCGTCCCAACTTGAAGACCTCGTAATAGAGCTCGGCACCGGCACCGGCAGCGACAGCGGCAGCAGCAGGCGCTGCCACCGTCACCGCCTGCCCCCTGCCTTGACTCACGCCTGCCCCCCCCCCCTCCCCCTCCCCCCCCTCACCTCTTATCCCATCCCAGCTCGAAGACCTCGTCAAAGAGCTCAGCACCGGCACCGGCAGCGGCACCGGCAGCAGCTGGAGCGGCGCCAGCACCGGCGCCGCCTGTCGCCTGCTCCTGTCCGACAGCAGCGCGGGCGAGGACCCGTTCTCGGAGTGTGTCCCGTACGGCGTGCTCGGCCGCATGGCGGCGGCGCCAGAGGCACAGGTGCTGTTCTCAGCTGTGCTGTGGTCAGCTGCGCTGTGCTGCGCTGCGCTGTGCTGTGCTGTGCTGTGCTGTGCTGCGCTGTGGTGTGCTGCGCTGTGCTGCGCTGTGCTGTGCTGCGCTGTGCTGTGCTGTGCTGTGCTGCACTCACCCACTCAATGCTCGGCCGCATGGTGGCGGTGCCCGAGGCATAGGTGCTGTGCTGTGCTGCGCTGCGCTGTGCTGTGCTGCGCTGCGCTGCGCTGCGCTGCGCTGCGCTGCGCTGCGCTGCGCTGCGCTGCGCTGCGCTGCGCTGCGCTGCGCTGCGCTGTGCTGTGCTACGGTCCGCTCCGCTGTGCTGTGCTGTGCTGTGCTGCGCTGCGCTGCGCTGCGCTGTGCTGTGCTGTGCTATGCTGCGCTGTGCTGTGCTGTGCTGGCGGCGGCGGCGCCAGAGGCACAGGTGCTGTGCTGTGCTACGCTTTGCTGTGCTGTGCTGTGCTGTGCTGTGCTGTGCTGTGCTGCGCTGCCCGAGGCACATGTGCTGCACCCACCCACCCAATGCTCGGCCGCATGGTGGCGGCGCCCGAGGCGCAGGTGCTGTGCTGTGCGACAAAAGTTTGAGAACTTTGGAAGTTCAAGAACCCTGAACCCTATCTAGGTTCAACCCTGCTCGGCCGCATGGCGCCGGCGCCCGAGGCACAGGTGCTGCGCCCGCGACACAAGTCCAAGAACTTACAAAGTTAAAGAGTTCTTGAGTTGAAGAGGGTTCACCCTAAACCCTATTTAGGTTAAGCCCTGCACCCAGAACCCTGAACCCTGGACCCTAAACCCCACGGCGCCTAAGGCGCAGGTGCTGCGCGCAGGGTGGGGCCCGTAACTCCACACACTCATTCCCGCAACCAGTAACTCAGGCCCCCCTTCCCAGTAACCTCCAGTAACCCCCCGTAACTCCCGTAACTCTGTCGTCTGTGAGTGCCAGTCAACGCGACGGCTGGTCGACCGTAGGTGTGGGGGCTGAAGAAAAAGCCCGATCTCCTCCCTTGACCCTCCCTGGCCCTTCCAGAGGCCGAATCGGCCTGATGCAGGCACACTGGTCATCTTCGGGCGCTGCGGGGGCCTTGGAGGGCGCCGATTCACACTTTCAGCAGGCGTTTCACACTTTTCTGAGTTATGGGTCGAGTTACTGGGTTCTGGGCACGACTCTCCCGTATCTCCCGTAACAGTTACGGCCGGGGTTGAGTTACGGGAGTTGCAGTTTCGGGCCCCACCCTGGCTGCGCGAGCGACACAAGTTGAACTCTAAACCCTATAAAGGTTGAACCCTGAACCCTGAACTCTAAACCCCGAGACGCCCGAGGCACAGGTGCTGCGCCCACCCTCCCACAGCAACAGAGCAGCGCAGCAACCGCCACCTACCCACCCGCCCACCCAAAACAGCTACAGCAGCATCGCGATGGCCGCAGCACCAGTATTTCCGTTAGCCAACCCGAGACCCGACAAAGTGCACTTTCGGGTTGAGATTGGCCGATTCGGGCTGGCGCGTGGGGAGATAGCGCGAAGTCAGACCCGAAAAAATGTGAAATTTGAATTTTCACACCTTTTCGCCAAAATTTGCCTCCGTCAGGTGAGATTGGCGAAATGAGCGTGAGGCCCGGGTTGAGCCATCATTTTTCCAAGATCCTTGACGGAACCACTGCGCAGCACCCACCCACCCACCCATCCAAAACAGCGACAGAGCAACAGCAACGGCCGTGTCACCACCCACCCGCGACCAACAGCAACGGCCGTGTCACCCACCAGCCCCCCCAAAACAGCAACAGAGCAACAGCCGCAACCGCACCACCACCACCCACCCAAAGCATCGCCATGAGCAACAACCGCCACCTGGTGGCCGCACCACCCACGCACCCACCCAGAACCGCTGCAGCTGCAGCAACCGAGCATCAACCGCCACCCACGAGCAGGTGCTTCCGGAGCGGCGAAAGTGGCACTCGATAGACGACGGCGGCGACGGCGGCGACTTTAGACCGTAAAGCCCTCAATCCTACCCCCTAAACTCTAAACCCTGAGCCCTGAACCCTGAACCCAGGTGCTGCGCGAGCGGCGCAGGCGGCGCTCGATAGACGACGACGGCGGCAATGTCAGCGGCGACCCAACCCTAAGCCCTAGACCCTGAGCCCTTAGTCCGAAGCCCTGAACCCTACACTCTTAACCCCGAACCCTGAACCCAGGTCCTGTGCGAGCGGCGCAAGCGGCGCTCGATAGACGATGACAGCGACGGCGGCGGCTTCATCGCGCGCCCGCCGGCGCCGCGCTTCGACGACGACGACGATTTCGTCGACCGCGGCGGATGGGGGACGAGGGGAGGCGGGGGCGACAGGCGGGCGGGGCAGCCCAAGGCGCCACGGCGCACGGGCGGCGGCGGCGCGCAGGGACTGATCAAGCGGCCCGCAAGCCTGTTTGGCGGCGGCGGCAGCGGCGGTGGTGGCGGTGGTGGCGGTGGCGGGGGTGGTGGTGGCGGCAGGATTGGCGGTGGCGGCGGCGGCGGTGGCGGTGGCGGCAAGATTGGCGGTGGCGGCGGCGGCGGTGGTGGCGGCAGGACTGGTGGTGGTGGTGGTGGTGGTGGCGGAGGCGGTCGAGGCAGCGAGCGGGCGCACCTCGCGCCCAAGCGCCCAAACAACAACAGGGGTGCTGGGGCGGCGGGGGCGGCGCGGAAGAAGCGCCGAAGCGGCGAGGAGAGGCGGAGCACTTGGGAGCACGACGGGGGCGGTGGCGACGGGGGCGGCGGGGGCGAGGCGCAGAGGCGGAGCAGTTGGGAGCGCGACGGCGGCGGTGGCGGCGGGAGCGGCGCGCGCCGCGCCGCGACCGCGGCAGTGGGCGCGCGGCGCAGCAAGGCCGGCGGGGGCAGCAAGCCGCGGAAGCGCAGCGGAGGGGGCGGTGGTGGCGGCGGTGGTGGCGGTTGGGGAGGGGACGCGCTGCCGGGGTTGGAGCATGACGCGCTCGGCATCGAGTGCGAGGAGGACGAGCCTGGGCACGGGTGGGGTCGCTTGCTTAATTGCTTGCCTGATTTGCGTGCGTGCATGCGTGCGTGCCTGCTTGATCTGCCTGCCATGCTTGCCTGCCATTCATATGTGTTTGTCTCTGCTTGCCTGCCTGTAAACGTGCCTGCCTCTGTCTGCGTGCCTGCGTGCCTGCCCACTTCCCTTCCTGCTCCCTCACCCCCTACCCCCCCACACACACAAACACAACAGCTGGATCTACCAAGCACCCTAGTATACCCTTGACCCCCTAGCTATTCCCCTTGCACCACCTGCACCGCCGCATGTCCACCCTAGCACCAAAGCCCTCCAAGACCCTTGAGCCCTAACCCCTAAACCCTGCACCCTGCACTGCCGCAGGTCCAGCGATTACGAGCGCAACGATTTTTTTGTCAGCGACGACAGCGTCAGCACTTCGGACAGCCTCAGGCTGGTGGGTGGCGTGATTGGTGGTGATGAATTGAACAGTCGTGGTCGATTTTACAGTCCATCGGACGCCTTTGATGGCGCATTAAACCCTGGGGAAGAGGCCGGCAGCTGTCAAAATTATACCCCTAGCATGCCATCTGCCATCATGATTGCTGTGCACGCGGTGCCTGTCTCAAGACAGGCGACAAGGAAGTCAGCCATCTCGTGCCAGAATCTGGGGTTCTCCTGGCCTGGCCGAGGATTCATAAACTCCTGCATCCGTCGTGTGTGGCGCGCCTGACAGGCAGCACCTTTGACTTTGTGTCTCTGGGTGGGAGGTGTTCTTGGTGGTGATGGATTGAACAGTCGTGTGTGTCAGCTGTAATTCGAATACGTCTCCATCTGTGCTTGTGTGCGTGCACGCGTGCCGTTATTTACTGCGCCCAACTGGAATGGAGTGTGTGTGTGTGTGTGTGTGTGTGTGTGCGTGCGTGCCCTAATTTGCTTCGACCTGCGGGAATGGAATGCGTGCGTGCATGCCCTTATTCACTGTCACCAACTTGAACCTCATGCATGCGTGCGTGCATGCATGCATGTCGTGCACAGGTGCGGAAGTTGAAGAAGGAGAGGAAGATGCAGGAGAGGGAGAAGAAGAGGCAAGCGAAACAGAGGCTCCGGCGCGAAGACGGTGGCGACGAGGACGGGGACAAGGAGAGGCGGGGCAGCAACGAGCGGGGCGAGGAGGAGCGCAGCAAGGAGCGGAGGGGGAGCAGGGGGGAGGGGCAGGGCGGCGGGGCGCCGCGCGCGCGCCGCGCATCTGCGGGCCTCGGCTCTGATGAGGAGCCTGGCATGCACAACGTGGAGGGCGGGGGCAACAGCAGCAGCAGCGGCGGCGGCGGCGGTTCGAACGGCAGCAATGGCGGCGCTGGCGGCAGCGACGGCGGCGGCGGTCGCGGCAATGACGGCGGCGGCGGCGGCAGCGGCAGCGGCGGCGAAGGTTACAGCGACGACAGCGGCGGCGGCAGCGGCGGCGAAGGTTACAGCGACGACAGCGGCGGCGGCGCCGGCGGCGACTGGGGTTACAGCAACGACAGCGGCGTCGGTGGAGGCGGCGACTGGGGCGGTGACAGCGACGGGGGCGGCGGCGGCTCCTGGGTCGGTGATAGCGACGGCGGCGGCGGCGACCGCAGCCCAAGCGTCGAGGTCGTTGACGCGCGCCCCGCGGGCGACCGCCCCGAACGCCGCCGCAGCCGCAATCGCAGCCGCGAGCGGTCGTGCAACGCCCGCGACTGGACCGATTCGGGGTCGCGGTCTCCACCTCTGCGCGCGGCATCGTGCGACCCCGCTGCCGCCGGCGGCTTGGGCGCCCCGGGGCCGCGAGCGCGGCCGGCTGGGCACCGCAGCCGCAGCCGCAGCCCTGCTGGGGGTCGCGGAGGAGGAGGTCGTGGCGGAGGCGGGGGGGGCGCGGGCCGCGGGGGGCGCGGCGGCGGCGCGAGGGGCCGGGGGGCGGGCGGGACGAGGAGCGCGATGGAGAAAGAGCTGGAGGACCTGAAGGTGTTTATCTGGGACGCCAACCTGGCCGCGGCGCCCGTGGGCAAAGCGTACGCGCAGGTAAGGTTTAGAGGAGGGGCACGTGCTTCTCAGTGTGTGGGTGTGGGTGTGGGTGCGCTTGTGCGTGTGTGTGTGTGCGTGTGTGTGCGTGCGTGTGCGTGTGCGTGCGTGCAGGGCGGGGGGCAACCTGACCGCGGCGCCCGTAGGCAAAGTGTACGCGCAGGTGCGGGGTAGAGCAGCCCTAGGGTCCATAAACTCTCGCATCCACTCATCGTGTGTGTGCTCACCGCACCACCCTGGTAGGCTGGCGCGCTGCGCGGCCTTGCGGCCTCTCCTGGCATAGCCCTTCTAGACGTGTAGCCTAGGAGAGGCTTTCCCTCCCAGGCCTGAACTCATGCCCCGGGGTCCTGCGGGCGCGGACATGTTACAGTTACAGTAACATCGGCTTTCCAGCAAAGACTACCTCTAGTCCTAGTACCACCGCCTAGACCCAAGTCCAGTTCTGGCCCTAACAATTACATGTACAATTTGTAAAGCCTCACCGCACCACGCCGGTTTGTGTGCACACGCGCAGACGGAGACGAGGCTGCGGTCCGGGCGGCGGCGGGGGCGGCAGGCGGGTGATGATGAGGATGATGAGGAGGGGGGGGAGGACGAGCGGCGGCATGGCTGCGGTGAGGAGCGGCAGCGGCAGCGGGGGCAGCAGGTCGAAGCGGACGAGGAGGACGGGGAGGCCGAGGCGGAGCGGCGCCCCAGCTGCCGCCGCCGCTCCAACGTGATTGACGACGACGATGACGACGACGGCCACAACGTCGGCGGCGGTGCCACGTCTGAGGAAGAGAAGGACGGGGAGGGCGAGGCGGAGCGGCGGCGGCAGCGGGGGCGCTCCAACGTGATCGACGACGATGACGACGACGACGTCGGTGTCGGCCACAACGATGGCGGCGGCGGCGGCGGTGACGCGTGTGGCGGGAGCGGCGGCGGCGGTGGCGGCGGCGCTGCGCGGCGGCGGGGGTCGCTGGGCGCGGGGGCCGACGCCGAGGAGGGCGCGGAGGGGGACAGGCTGCCTGTGGAGGTGCGCGCGGGCGGGGCAGCCGAGGGGGGCAAGGAGGCGCGGTGGCGCGCTGACAACGCGCGCGCGGTCGCGGCGGCCAAGGCGGTGGCGCGCGGCCTGGCGCAGGCTGGCGAGGGGCTGCAGCGCCTGATGGACAAGAAGAAGCAGCGGCGGCGGCGCGAGGAGGCGGCAGCAGCGGCCGCGGCCGCCAGGCCCTCGAGAGGGGGCGCCCGCGACGGCGCCGGCGGCAGCGGCGGGGAGGACGGCAGCGGCAGCGGTGGCGACGGTAGCGGCGGCGACCACGTGGACCGCATGGTCGACCTCCAGCTGGCGGCGGCGGCGGCGGCGCGCGGGGGGCGGTGGGACCAGGGGGGCGCCGGGGCGGTGCCCAGCCGGCAGGACGACTTTGACTTGTTTGAAGCCGAGGTGCGGACAGGTTTGCTTGGCCCTGAACCTTAATACGACACCCCTGAACCCGAAACCAAAAAAACTGTGGAAAACAACTCGACCCTTGGCTTGCAGGCGCGGTGAGGGCCTGGTCCTTAGCTCTAGATCCCCCCCTCCAACAGGTACAAAAAGAACGCAGCCTTTGACGCTGGGCTTAGCGAAAGTGCGGGCCGGCTTGCCTGGCCCTGCACCCTAGACCCCGGCTCGCTGCGGCGGTGGCGGGTCTGCTTGACACTCATCAGTTTAGGGTTTAAGGTTTAGGGTTATCGCAAGTTGCCGTTTCAACACAGACCTAAAAAACACGAAAACATGAGGGCCGCATGCGGGCGGCCCCAGCACCCCAGTCCCCAAGGAATGAAGGGTTGTCGATTGAGAACCCTCCTCCGTAGTCGGCGTCGTGCAGGAGGCGCGAGGGGCGACATCAGGCGCAAGTTGTCGACCACAACCGACACAAAAGCGCACCGCATGGCGCCTCCCAACGCCCCCCACGCACACTCGACGCACTGGCAATCCATTTTAGGGGCCTCGCATGCATTACCAGTGGCGGAGCGTCCCATGCGACGGTTTCGACCAGCATGTCATTTTGGTGTTTTGGTGTTTTTCAAGTTTGGCTATGTTGGGTTGAAACAGCAACTTGCGATAACCACAACAACAAAAAAAAAAACAAAAAAAAAACATCAACCCTCGTCCACAGATGCGCAAGGTGGAGGGCGATATTGTTGCGGCCGAGGCTCGGCTCGCGGCGGCGGTGGAGGCCGCGCGCATTGGGGCAGAGGTGTGTGTACTGGTCTCTCTCTGCCTCTCTCTCCCTGTCTCTCTCTCTGTCTCTCTCTCTGTCTCTCTCTGTCTCTGTCTCCCTGTCTCTCTGTCTCTCTCTCTCTGTCTCTTTCTCTTTTTAGTGTCAATCGCAATCGGGGGCGTGCGATGCATTTGGGGGGGGGGGCACAGCCGTGCGCATCGGAGCCAAAGTGCATGTGCCGTTACGTGTGCCAAACACAGCTGGGGGCATGCTTCCTTCAGGAGTGCGCAGGCCACACGGCCAGGAGGTGCACGGCAGCACCCTCCAGCCTCCCACGCTCGACCAGTGACCCCCCGGAAGGATTTTAGCACTTGTTTTCCCCCGGGCTCGAGCAACTTTGACCGCTCGCACAGGCGCAATACATAGCGGGTGCTCACGCAACACATGCCGTTGTGCTGCTCTTGACGAGACCTCTCCAACGCACCCCTCCACGCCCTCTCCCACCAAGTGAGGGGTGGTTCTCTGGGCAATGGGACATCTGGCCTAGAGCGGTATACGACTTGCGGGAGGGTCACAGCGCCCGACCCTGCAACTGGCCGCAACCCCGTATGTGAATTTAACATGCATCTTGCAGGTAACATCCATCATGAAAAGGCTCCGCTGTTGTAAAGGCGTTTCATAGTTTTGCAAGGCGGGGGTTGACATGGAATTTGCGGGGGAAGCTGGAGCGTAGGAGGGGCGGGGGGATGTGGGCGTGTCGTTCTGCTGTGACGCTGCGACGTGGGGAGGGTGTCGCGTCCCGATCGATTCATGTGGCTGCTGCCTGCTGCCTGTCTGTAAGGATTAGCTGCCAGTCAGCTGTCTGCTGGGCGCACGTAGGAACACACGCACACGCTGCTCAGCTGCAGCACACCGCCTAGCTGCCTAGCTGCAGCACACGCCCGTCAACTGCCTAACTGCAGCGCACGCTGATTTCTAATTAAACTCTGTCGGCGCCCCCCGCGCAGGACGGACAGCATGGCGGGGGCGGGGGCACGCGCCACTTGGAGGAGGTGAAGCGGCTCAAGCGGCTCAAGCGGGAGATGCGACTTACGGCGCCGCTGTTCTACTGGGTGAGTCACGCCGCATGAACTTGACAAATACGGCCGCTGGACCTGGTAACGCCGCATGGACTTGATCAGTAACGCCGCGTGAAGGTGGTTAAGCGGGCTGAGAGCGCAGAGGCGGCGGCAGTGGCTACTGCAGGTCGCGCCGCCGTTCTACTCAGTGAGTAACACCGCATGGACTTGACAATTAACGCCGCTGGACCTGGTAACGCCGCATGGACTTAATGAGTAACGCCGCATGGAGGAGGTTAAGCGGCTGAGGGGGCAGAGGCGGCGGCAGCGGCTACAGGATCGCTCCGTCGTTCTACTTGGTGAGTCACGACTGTTGAGAGGCAGCGACCCCGCGAAGCACCCAGCACGCCCTCTCTCACGCCCCCTTGCGAGTACTCCCTCGCTTGCATCCCCACCTGCCCGTCACCGCCCCACCCCGCGGCCCGCGCCCCTCTCATAGGCTATCCTCTCGTAGGCTTCTCTCATCGGCTCTCATCTGCTCTCCTCTCATCGGATCTGTTCTCCTCTCCTCTCACCGGCTCTCCTATCCCATCCTCTGCCATTCCCTTCACTCATCGCCCCATCTTAATCCATTCCTTTCTCCCATCACCTCTCCTCATCTCTCGTATCCTGCTTTCTCCCCGCGCACTGCGCTGCACACTCTCGCTCAGGACATCCGCAAGGGGGGCGCTGCGTTCAAGCAGGGCGGGCCGCGGCAGACAAAGCGGCAGGCGGTAGCGCCCGAGAAGTACTCGCCCCAGCGTGAGCGTCGGCGCAGGTGGGTTCCGCCTACGCGCGCCGTCATAACGTGTCATCATAGCGCTGCATGGCGCGTCATACTGCTCCGTTTGTGTTGCAGTTGTTACAACTCTCAGGGTTGCATAAGCTCAGATGAAGAATGTTGGTGATTGGTTAATATCGGGAGCCCCGCCCCGCTCTTGATTGTCCTGTCCACCCAAAGTTCAGCTTATGAGAGGTCCAAGAGTGTGGAAGTGTGGGACTCAACACCCTGCAGGTAATTTAGACCCGTCACTAACCAGGCGCGTCCTTAAAGGCTCGGCTCAGGGTAATGTTTGTGACAGAAGTACCGCGTCTCGCCACCCTTGATGTCCTGGGATGGAGCGTCGGCGCAGGTGCGCTCTATCTCTGTAGTCTTAGTTCACGGGGTTGACGTTGTACGGGTACAACGCTTTTCACCTCAATTTCGTATGCATGGCACAGGAGCTGTGGTTTGTTGATTGGGATGGGAGGCTGCTTGCCGGACAGCTTATCGTTCAGGCTATCTGCTGGTGGCCTTGGATGTTCGAAATTCGAGCCCTGGCGGTTACAGTCAGCGCCTTAAGTTCGGTTTTTCGGGCAAATCTTGATTTTGATTAACTTGAATTTTCAGTGATTCATGCTGTTCAGTGTGTTACAGCACCACGTGCGTGCGACCACCACTTCTGCCTACCCATCCGGGATTCGGTAGAACTTGCATGGCAGTGCGGATCCGGCGTGCAAAGCACGACCCACGATCCAGCCACCAGTGTGCGCATGCACGGCAGCCCTGCAGGGATGTGCTGATGCCGTTGTACCTCTGATGATACAGTAACAGTAACACGGGGTTTCCAGCTAAGCAGGCTACTCTTCTACTAGAGACACCCGCCGATACTCCAGCACACTTTAGTACTAGAGTACCGCCGGCTCCCGGCCGATAGACTACCGCTCCCGCCGGCTAGACTACCCCAAACAGCGGTCTCTGAGAGACATGTCTGGCAAGGAGCATATAGGAGAGGACCTTCCTCAAGGTCACAGTAGTGGCCTTGTGGCCAGTCAAGCCGGCAGAGCCGACTGGCGCTGACTGGAGCGGTCCCCGCCTGGCAGTGCATGGCTGTCCAGCTCTCGTTTGCATGGGGCTCAGCCGGCGCCCCATGCCTCATGCATGGCCAGGTCCCACCCTCCAGGGGTGCATGGACGACAGAGTTGTCATGGAGGCTGCCTGAAGACCTTCCAACGCCAGTCACCGGCAGACGAGCGACCCCGAGGATGAGCGCGGTGACGAACGCTGCGATTGGTGAAGCGGATTTACTCTGTGTTGCCTCGGCGGTTGCCACCGCTGAAGCCGTGATGGTAGCCCGCCTCCACGGGCAGCCATCTTGACCAATGCCCAGCATGCATTGACGGGCGCCAGCTCCTCCGCTCGTCGATCAACTCGTCAAGATCGGTGCCGCATGGCGTCCTGCATGGGGGGAGGAAAAGGGCCGTCTCCCAGCACGGGCCGTGGCAGCGCCGCGGCTACTCGCCAAGCCATAGCAGCGCCGGGCAAGCCGCTCCTGAAGTATTCCACCGAGGGCAGTCTAGCAGGAGCCGGGCCTGTCGTATTTTACCCCGCTCGTCAGCGGCACGGAGATCCTCGTCACCAGCAGCGCCGCATTGCTGGGTCCAGGTATGGTGATGGATTTTACAGTCTGTGTGACACCAGTAACGATGTACGAGACCTGTGTCGGCGCTAGCTCTAGGGCCAAGGTCCAGGCAAAGCGGCAGACAACGTTTCAAAGGCCTGGACAGGAGGGGAGATCTAGAGTGGCTTCCTAGCCGTCCGAGCGCACGCACCCACGCACAGTGATCCCCCCGCAAGCTGTGTACCGCCCGGGGCCGGAAGTCCCATTCCCCAGAAAACCACCCCACACTTGGTGGGAGAGGGCGTGGAGGGGTGCGTTGGAAAGCTCTTGCCTAAGGCAGCACAGCGGCACGCATTGCGTGGACACCCGATATGTGTTGCGCCTGGTATGAGCGGTCAAAGTTGCTCAAGCCGAGAAAAACAAAATACTAAAATCCTTCCCAGGGACCACTGCCCACACAACCACGCACGCATGCGCCACGCGCAGGCGCAGACTCGCCGCGGGAGCGCCCGGCGGCGGCGGCGGCGGCGGTGGAGGCAGCGACAATGGCAGTGGTGGCAGCATGCACGACAGCGACGGCGCCCCTGACAGCGGATCAGACGATGACTGGATGCTCTCTGACCTCGGGGGCCCACGCGCGGCCCCGGCTGGCCCAGTCCAGGGCGGGACTGCAGGGGCTGTCGGGACTGCAGCAGGGGCTGCGGCCGGAACTGGCGCCCCTGGTAACGACATCAGAGCGGCGCTCATCGCTGGCGCTCCTGCTGGCGGCGCTGGCGGTGCCGCGGTAGCCGGCACTGGCACCCCTGGTGGCGACACCGGAGCGGCGCGCGGCGCTGGCGCTCCTGCTGGCGGGGCTGGCGGGACTCCCGGGGCTGGCGCTCGTGCTGGCGGCAGCGACAACGCTGGTGCTCCTGCTGGCGACGCTGAGGCGGCCGGCGTGCACACCCCTGGCGGCGACGGCAACGGGTCGGCGCGCGGCGCTGGCGCTCCTGCTGGCGGCGCTGAGGCCGCCGGCGTACACACCCCTGGCGGCGGCGACTACGGGTCAGCGCTCGGCGCTGGCGCCTCTGCTGGCGGCGCTGGCGGTGCCACGGTAGCCGGCACTGGCACCCCTGGTAGCGACACCGGAGCGGCGCGCGGCGCCGGCGCTCCTGCCAAGGCGGACGGAGCTCCTGCTGGCGGCGCTGGCGGTGCCGAGGCAGCCGGCGCGCACACAGCCGGCAAAGGCGGCGACGGCGCCGTGGGTGCAGCGAGCAGTGAAGGCAGCGGGCTTGGCGACGGACAGCCGAGCCCGTTCGCGTCGCAACCGCAGGCCACAGGCAGCGCGGGCGGTGGTGGCAGCCTAGCGGCCACGCTGGCGGCGGCAGCGGGCGCGCCCAGGCCGTCTTGCCTGCCCGCTGCCGCTCCCGCGCTGTCTGAGCCTGCGCCGGCGCAGCAGGCCACAGGCAGCTCGGGCGGTGGTGGCAGCCCAGCGGCTACACTGGGGGCGGCAGCGGGCGCGCCCGGGCTGTCTCGCCAGCCCGCTGCCGCTCCTTCGCTGTCTGAGCCTGCGCCGGCGCATCAGGCCACAGGCAGCGCGGGCGGTGGTGGCAGCCCAGCGACCACGCTGGGGGCGGCGGTGGGCGCGCCTGCGCCGCCTCGCCTGCCCTCTGCCGCTCCTGCGCTGGCTGACGCTGAGCCGGAGCAGCACCGCGCTTGCGGCAGCCGGGGCGCCGCGCCGGCTGCGGCAGCGGGTGCAATTGGGCCGTCTCGCCGGCCCGCCATCGCGCTGATGGAAGCAGTCGCGCCTGCCAGCGTTTGCGATGGCGCGCCCAGACCAGCTGGTGGGACGCCTGACGCTGGTGCAGCCGCGCCGCTGTCGGCGCCTGCGGCGGCTGTGGAGCTGGCATCGGGCGCTGTCACCCTGTCCACGACAGCAGCAGCAGCGGCCAGCGAGCCAGCAGCGGCCAGCGAGCCAGTCAGTGGGAGCAGCGGCGGCAGCATGGACGGGACACACGCTGCCGCTGCTGCTGCTGCTGCTGCTACCGCTGCCGCTCCTGTCACTGCCACCACCGCCGCCAGCCCGTCGGCCGCGCCTGCCACCGCGCCAGCGCCAGTGCCTGCTTCATGCAACGACAACAACGCCGCGCCCGATGCCTGGACGTGGATGTCACAGCTGCCGACAATCCCGGCCAGCCAGGAAGACTCAGATTAGAGAAGTAGCGGAGAAAGAGTTTAAAGCTCGGCCGAATATTGCTCGACACAACGTGTGTGTTTTAACATGGTCCATCAGCAGGGGTCAGATCGTGCGCAGCGACCGTGCTCCAGCGGCGTGCAATCAGAGTCGCGCTGGCTAGATCCACCCATGCCCCCCCCCCCCTGTAGGCCCCCTCTCATGCCACAGCCGCTGCAGCCCGGAGATAGGTGCTAGCAGCCATACGCGCCGAGCACGGTCTTATACGCCTTTAGAGGTGTCCCTGACTGTAACATCCATCATCATCATCAGCAGTGTGATCGTGGATCAGATAACGGGCGCCCCTGGAGTGGGCGTGTGCTGGCACCTTACAGTCGCACCCCTCTGGCGGCCGCCAAACAGCTCACGAGCGAGCGGTCCGTCACCTGTCTGTCTCCCGGGCAGAGCGAGGGGGTCAAGAGCGAGGGTGTCTCTACGGGGCTGTCAGCACAGGCCGGCACACAGCTGGCCTGCATCAGCACTTAGCCGCCGGGGGGGTGGGGCGGGGTGTGTGTGTGGGGGGGGCTCTCGCATGCTTTCGCTCCGCCTCTTCCCAGCTTGCTCTTCCAGTCGCCAGGTAGCTGTCCTAGATATTCCTAGGTGGGATTTGAACGGCCGGCGTGTGTGCAGCGATGGCGATGGCGTGCCCTATCCAATCGCAGAGGTAAATGCTGTGGAGGGATGCGGTGTCTTCGGTGCCACGCGTCTGCGTAGCCTCGCAGTGGCTCCGCGTGGCGTCATCCTTCTCTGTCCTGTGTTGCAAATGACTTGGCCCCGATGACAGAGCCCTTCCCGTGCTCTCATCTCCACTGCGCCGCGATGCAGCAGCAGCCACAGACAGCAACGCCGGCATGGCGCATGCTAGCGGGGGGCGCGCTAGCCGGGATCGGCGCCAGCTGCGCCATGGCTGTCTCCTTCTGCATCGCCATGCTCCTATTCTGGTGGCTCATCATCCCACTGTGGATTGTCCTCGAGTGCGTTTTTCCAGCCGTGTTCGCCCTCAAGCTAGCGCGCCTCAGCGCACAGCCCAGCCCGCACGCACCACCATCCGGACACGATGGCGAAGCCATCTTCCAGAGGTTACTGGCGCAGCTGAGGCTGGTAGTGAAGCACTCACCCCCGCAGCGGGTCTTCTTCGTGAGAATTGAGGTAGGTTGGGGGCTGGTTGTTGCTTATGGGCGCCATGCATGCATGCATGGGCCATGCATGGCCAATCGAGGGGCCAGTATAACCCCAAGGTCAATGCTTACCCATCACCTACACCCACCACCCACCCACACATACACCCTTCTCAGGACATCCTGCAGGCGTGGTTCTTCGACACGCCGCTGACGAGGATTAAGAAAGGCAACGTTGCGGACCTCCTCGTGTATGGTTTCCTGTATAAGAGCGTGAAGCAGCTGGAGGACGAGGGGCAGGGAGGGCTGGCCAAGCGATGGGTGCGCGAGCTGGAGGAGGCGTCTGGCGTGGAGTTCGAGGTGCGCGCGTGTGCGTGTGCCTGCGTGGCGTGCAGCTCCCTCTCTCCCTCCCTCTCTCTCTCTCTCTCTCTCTGTGCCTGCCTCTCGTTCTCTTGCTGTGACCATCTTTCTCTCTCTCTGCCTCTCTCTCTCTCTGCCTCTCTCTCTCTCTGCCTCTCTCTGCCTCTCTTTCTCTCTCGCAGCCACACACCGTGTGACGCGCATCACGCAGGAGGGCCACGCACCCGGGCTACCCTTCATGTCACACCTGTGGCACCTGTGCGCGTGCGCCTGCATGGCGCCCAGCTCTCTCTCTCTCTGCGCGCCCCCCCTCTCTGTCTCTCTCTCTCTTTCCGCCTCTCTCTGTGTGCATCTCTCTCTTTGCCTCTCTCTGTCTCTTCCTCTCTGCCTCTCTCTCGCCACACACACTGTGTGCCTTGCCATGATGCATGACGCAGGAGGGCCACGAGCCCGGGCTTCCCTTCATGTCACACCTGTGGCAGGAGGTGCGCTGCAGGTACCGCCCCGCCACGTTCTACGCCGCAATCGAGGTATGCGTGTGCGTGTGCTGTGCGTGCTGTGCTGTGCGTGTCTGCTATGCTGTGCTGTGCTGTGCGGTTGCACGTGCTGTGCTGTGTGTATGTGTGTGCTGTGTGTGTGTGTGTGTGTGTCCAGCTGTGTGATGATGGATTCCACAGTCTCTTGGACACCACTTGTGTATAAGCCCCCCCCCCCCTTCACGTGAATGTGCATGCGCTCGCGATGCTCAAGCACGCCGCCGTGGCGAGCGCGGGCGCGCACACACGCACGCACACACACACGCACACACACACACGCACACACACGCGCCTCCTGTTCTGGTGTGGTGTACAGGCGCTCACGCTGCTCAAGCACGCCGCCTTTTGGGGCGCCGGCTTCGAGTCCCGCACCGTGAACAGCGTCTCGTACTTCTGCCACGGGCTGCCCCCCGCCAGCGGGGGTGGGGCCGCCGGCGCCGCGGGCCGCCGCACGCGCGCGACCCGCACGCCCGCGTCCAAGGTGCCCGGCTCACAGGGCTCGGCGCCAAACGGCGCGGCGTTCAAGCGCTCGGCGCCGAAGGGAGACTCCGCGGCAGCCGCCGCCGCCATCACCGTCACCGCCACCGCGCACGCCGCCGCCGACATTGTCGCGCACGCCGCTGCCGCCGAGCCCTCGGGCGCCGTGCCCGCGTCGCCGCCACTTCCTCCCGTGCTCTTCCTCCACGGCGTCGGCATCGGTCTGCTTCCGTACCTCACGCTGCTCGCGCGCATCGCGTCGCGCGGGCTGCCGGTGATCGCGGTGGGTGTGGCAGCGTGTGTGTGCGTGTGTGCGTGTGTGTATGTGGTCGATTGTAAAATCCGTCGGCCGCCTTTTATGGCGCATTAGATTCATGTGTGTGTGTGTGTGTGTGTGTGTGACTGCAAAGATACCTGCGCTGCCACTCACACACACACACACACACACATGCATACGCAAGCACACACGCATGCACACGCACGCACACCCGTACCTCACGCTGCTCGCGCGCGTCGCGGCACGCGGGCTGCCCGTGGTCGCAGTGAGCGCGGCAGCACAGCTCTCTTTGCAGTCACACACACACACACACACACGCACACATGGATCTAATACGCCACCGAAGGCGGCCGACGGGCTGTAAAATTGCCCACACATGCACACGCACGCACATCCGTACCTCACGCTGCTCGCGTGCATCGCGTCGCGCGGGCTGCCGGTGGTCGCGTGGATGCGGCAGCACAGCGCTCTTTTCATTCATTCACACACACACACACACACACACATGCGTCGTATGCGCTACACACACACACATGGATCTAATGCGCCATCAAAGGCGGCCGACGGACTGTACAATCGACCACATACACACACGCACACACGCACACACACGCACACACACACATGCACACGCACGCACACCCGTACCTGACGCTGCTCGCGCGCGTCGCGTCGCGCGGGCTGCCCGTGGTCGCGGTGCGTGCGACAGCACAGCTGTCTTTCCAGTCACACACACACACACACACACGCACACACATGCGTCGAATGCGCCACACACACACGTGCGCCATCAAAGGCGTCCGACGGACTGTAAAATCGACCACATGCACACCCGCACGCACACGCTGCTCGCGCGCGTTGCGGCATGCGGGCTGCCTGTGGTCGCGGTGCGTGTGGCAGCACAGCGCCCCGTGCTGTCACACACACACACACGCACACACACGCACACGCACGCACATGCTGCTCGCGCACGTCGCGTCGCGTGGGCTGCCCGTGGCGGCGGTGAGCGCGGCAGCACAGCTCTCTTTGCATTCACACACATGCACACACACATGCACACGCACGCACACCCGTACCTAACGCTGCTCGCGCGCGTCGCGTCGCGTGGCGTTCCCGTGGTCGCGGTGAGCGCAGCAGCACAGCTCTCTTTGCAGTCACACACATGCACTGTGCATGATGCACATGCATGCACACACACACGCATGCAGCGAGAGAGAGAGAGAGAGAGAGAGAGAGAGAGAGAGAGAGAGAGAGAGAGAGAGAGAGACATTCGTTACTGTTCCCACCGCACGGGCAACCTGGATTACCCGTGCCTG
>VFSX01000052.1:252500-267500 GCA_016618255.1 Chlamydomonas sp. UWO 241 | reverse complement strand
AGGATCCCGGGGCGTGGGCTGGGGGGGGGGCATATTTGGTGGCTGCCACGACGGCAGTGATCATGACCAAGGGACTGCCACCCAGTGATCATGTCCGATCTGCACACGATGGTCGGCCAGTTGCTCGGATAGGCCACCTGCAGTGCTTTCCTGCGGTGCACTGTGATTCCACTTCCGGTCGCCCCCTGGGTCAGGCCCAGTGACTGCTCTTGAGGCCACCCTCCTGTGATGAAAGAAGGAGAGAAGGAGAGAAGGAGAGGAGAGAGGGAGGAGAGGAGAGGGAGAGTTGACAACGCGGTGATGATGCGCCCGTGTGTCTGTGCCTGTTGAGTTGCGCCCGTGTGCGGCACGGTGTTTTCCGCTTCACAACAGTTTGAATAAATGAGTCAACCTTGATACTTCACGTTCACTTTAGTGACCTCTTCATACAAAACTGCATATCCCCAATCGGTTTTAAAACCGACCAGCGATTTAACTTGGATTCAGCTATGGAGGGTATAAAGCGAGGAGCAGGAGTTGTCGTGCGCGTTCCCATTTCGTAATCGCGACCCGCTCCGCACCAGCGTCACTGTTAAAATCCCCGCTAAGCAGCGTCCCTTGGCGCACCAGCGGCCGTGCAGTGTGCGCGACACGGGGCACATGCCAGGTAAGGTCACGCACATGCACACATGCGTGGGCACCTAGCAACAGCAGGCAGGCAGCAGGCAGCTACACAGACAGCAGGGAGCTCTTAGTCTTCCTGGTTTGAATAGTGTGTCCCAGTGCTCAACCTGGGGAGAGCATGCTCCTCCATGCTGACGTTGGTGCTGCGTCTGCATGGCACCGTAGCTAGCCTCGCGAGGCGCAGACTTCTGTGTACAACCGTCAATCTTCTGTGTACAACCGACTTCAAGGCACCTCCCGCGCCCCATCTGCTGATGCCGCATCACCGAGATGCAGCCACAGGCAGCATCCGAGATGCAGCAGCAGCAATGCAATGCAGCAGCAGCAGCACCGCGATGCAGCTACAGGCAGCAACGCCGGCGTGGCGCATGTTTGCGGGGGGCGCGGTGGCCGGGATCTGCGCCATCTGCGCCATGGGCGTTGGCTTCTGCATCGCCATGCTCCTCTTCTGGTGGGCCATCATTCCACTGTGGGTGACCGTCGAACTGTGCGTATTCCCAGCCGTGTTCGCCCTCAAGCTAGCGCGCCTCAACGGAGAAAAAACGCACGCACCAGAAGGACACGATGGCGAAGCCGTTTTCCAAAGACTGCTGGCACAGATGAGGCTAGCGGTAAAGCACCCGCGTGCCTACTCCGTTAGCATCGAGGTGAGATGGGGGATTGGAGGGAGTGGGCATGCGGTGCGGCGGCCCATGCGCCCGTGTCCCATGCGCCCGTGTCCCCCATGCGTAGGCCCTTTTGTGCTGCCTCATCCCCGCCCAATCCCTGCCCACCCCGCCCGCCCACCCCCCCACCCACCCACCACCATCACCGCCCGCCCTTCACAGGACTTCCTTAGGGCGTGGTTCTTCGAAACGCCTCTCACGTCGATTAAGAAAGGCAACGTTGCAGACCTTCTCGTGTATGGGTTCCTCTACAAGAGCGTGAAGCAGCTGGAGGACGAGGGGCAGGCAGGGCTGGCCGAGCGATGGGTGCGCGAGCTCGAGGAGGCGTGGGGCGTGGAGTTGGAGGTGCGTGCGCGTGTATGTGTGCGCTTGCATGCCGTTCAGCCCTCTTTCCCTCTCTGTCTCTCCCTCTGTGTCTCTGTCTGTCTGTCCGCCTGCCTGCCTGCCTGCCTCTGCCTGCCTGCCTGCCTGCCTGCCTGGCTGGCTGGCTGGCTGGCTGGCTGGCTGGCTGGCTTGTCTGTCACTCTCTCTTTCTCTCTGCCTTTCTCTCTTTGTCTCTCTCGCGCGTGTGAAGGCACACATACCATGAGCCCGGGCTTCCTCTCATGTTGAACTTTCTCCTCCCTTCCCTCTCTCTCTCTGTCTCTCTCTCTCTCTCTCTCTCTCTCTGCTTACCTGCCTCTGTTGCCGATGCACACACGGTGTGACACGCACAACGCAGGAGGGCCACGAACCTGGGCTTCCCATGATGACGCACCTGTGGCAGGAGCTGCACTGCAGCTACCGCCCCGCCACGCTCTACGCCGCCCTCGAGGTGTGTGTGTGTGTGTGCCACCAGCACCCCACCCTCCGATCTATGCCATGCCTGCGCATGCCGCCGCGCTCTCAAGCACACGCGCGCACACACACACACACAACCAAGCGTCACATGAGGCCGTCCGCATGCATTGGCAATGCCTGTTCTACTTACAGCAATGCACCCCGGCAATTGTTACGAGGTCTGACCTGTGCACTGGGATGTCTTTCGAATAGCGGGTGACCGACCAGCGCCACACACACACACACACGCCCCCTCTCTTCTTGTGATGTCCAGGCGCTCGCGCTGCTCAAGCACGCCGCCTTTGGGGGCGCCGGATTTGAGTTCCGCTCAGTAAACGGCGTCTCATACTACTGCCGCGGGCTGCCCCTGGCCACGCCCCCTCCCAGCGGGGGCGGCGCCGCGGCGCGGGTCGCCACCGGCGCGGGCCGCACGGGCACGAACACGCCCCGCGTGCCCATGTCCACGTTGGCGTCCAAGACGCCCGACTCAAAGGGCTCGGGACCAAACGGCCCGGCGTTCAAGCGCTCGGCAGCGGCAGCCGCAGCCGCCACCGTCTCCACGCACGCGCACGCCGCCGCGCACGCCACTGCCGCCCAGCCCTCGGGCGCCGCACCCCCGTCGACCTCGGTGCCGTCCACCGGCCCGGCGCCCCCTCCCGTGCTCTTCCTCCCCGGCGTCGGCATTGGTCTGATTCCGTACTTCACGCTCCTCGTGCGGATCGCGGCGCGCGGGCTGCCCGTGCTCGCGGCAAGTGCAGCAGCGCAGCTCTCTCTCTCTCACACACACACACACGCGCACGCATGCACACACACGCACGCACACTGAACATGCAAACACATGCACAGGCACACACGCACACACACACACACCAAACATGCACACATGCACGCACGCATACACACGCTCTCACACACCCACATGTGATGCATCCAATGGACTGGTCACTCGATGATGATGGTGACACGTTGACACGCACACACACACACGCAGGCGGAGTTTCTACACCCTGGCATGCGCGCACACACAGGCACACACACATACACACACATGCGCACAAACACACACACACACGTAGGTGGAGTTTCTGGACCTTGGCATGTGCACACACACACACGCACACACACACACACACGCACACACGCAGGCGGAGTTTCCGCACCTTGGCATGCGCTGGGTGGGCCACTTGCCTGACGAGGAGGAGTGCGCCAGTGGAGTGCTTGCTGTGATGGATGCAGAGGGCCTCGGCACGGTGTCACTGGTGGGTGCGTGGGCGCGGTTGTGTGTGTGTGTGTGCATGTGTGTGTGTGTGTGCGTGTTGTGTGTGTTTGTCCTGGCTGTGGTGGATGCAGAGGGCCTCGGCACGGTGTCACTGGTGTGTGTGTGTGTGTGTGTGTGTGTCCTGGCTGTGATGGATGCAGAGGGACTCAGTACGGTGCCACTGGTGGGTGCGTGTGTGTGTGTGTCTGTGTGAGTGTGCGTGTGTTGTGCATATGTGTCCTGGTTGTGATGGATGCAGAGGGACTCAGCACGGTGCTACTGGTGTGTGAATGGGGGTTGGTGGGTGGTGGGTGTGGGGATGTGTGAAGTGGTGTGTGTGTGGGGTGGTGGTGGGTCACCCGCCGTGGGTGGGGGTGTGGGGGTGTGGGCAGGTGTGTGGGTGCACCAGCAAGTGGGGGAGGGTGTGTGCTAGATGGGAGCGGGTAAGAGTGCACCATGCACACACGCACACACGCGTCCACCCCCCATTTTCCCACCCACTTGCACTCTTCTCTCACGCACGCGCGCCAGCTCCCTGCCTTGGGTCGGCCATTCCACTACGGCGCCTTCGTGGCACCGCGCCTTGGGCAGCTCGCTCTCTTTCTCTCCATTTCCCTTGCACACACACACACACACACTCTCTCTTTCTCACAAACACTCTCACACACACACACACACACACACACAAGGGAAAACCCCTGACACGCGCTCACACACACGCGCGCGCACACACACACACACAGGTCGGCCACTCGTACGGCACCTTCATGGCGTCGCGACTGGTGCAGCGTGCACCCCACCGCCTCCACTCCCTTGTGCTCATCGACCCGGTCTGCTTCCTCATGTACGTGGCTCAGGCCTGCACCTGTGTGTCCACACTTGTGTGTCCACACCTGCTTGTCCACACCTGCTTGTCCACACCTGCGTATCTACACGTGCGTGTCTGCACTTGCGTGTGTACACACGCACACACACACACGCACACGCACACACACACACGCGCGCACATACACACACACACGCAGGTACAGTGGCAAGCTCGTCCGCAACTTTGTGTACGACACCCGGCACTCGACGATCGCAACGCAGTTCGTGAGTGAAGTGCCGGTGTATGTGCGCCTGTGCGTGCGCGTGTGTGGGGGCGCGTGCATGTGCGTGTGCGTGCGCATGCGTGTTTTGTCCAGACGGGCGCTGTGCTCGAAGATGCGTGTGTGTTGTTGCGGCCGTGGTGCAAGGTGTGAGACCATCATTGTACGTATCTGCTGCGCTGCTCAGGTTCAGGGTTTAGGGTTTGCGTGCGCAAGCTTAACATGAACCCTAACCTGGGCCCTTCAGGAACCTTTAGAAACCCCAAACCCTGTTCAGGGTTCAAACCCGTAACCATTTGTGCTGCGAAGGTCTCCCGCGACGTCCACCACGCCGCGTCTGTGTCTCGCTCCTTCTTCTGGTCATTGCTCAACCTGTGGCCGGACCAGCTGCCGCACGGGGGGGCGCGCACGCTCGTTGTGCTCTCTGCCAACGACGAGCTGGTGGGTGTCCGTGTCCATGTCTCTGTCTTGTCTGTCTGCCTGCCTGCCTGCCTGCCTGCCTGCCTGCCTGCCTGCCTGCCTGCCTGCCTGCCTGCCTGCCTGCCTGGCTGGCTGCCTGGCTGCCTGGCTGCCTGCCTGGCTGCCTGCCTGCCTGCCTGTCCGTCTCTCCGTCTCTCACGCTCACGTACCCTCACAGGTTCCGGTACAAGAGACAACCACGCTGTTGCGCGAGGAGGTCCCCCTCGCGCGCGTGATTGTCGATACCGCCGGCCACGCGCACGCGGGCTTCCTCAAGGACTGGCCCTTTATGGGTGAGATCGCTGCGGAAGTGGCGGCGCTCGCTCTGGGGCCGCCCGCGCTTGAGGCAGGGGCAGGCGGGGGCGGGGCGGCGGAGGTGGCAGCGGAGCTCGAGGGGCAGCAGCGGCCGCTGTCCGAGGGCGTGCAAGCGATGGGGGCGGTGCTGCTGCGGCCGACCGACGGCACCGCGCAGCGCCTGAAGGACGCGTGAGATGGCGCTGCTCGGGGGTGACTGGCACTCGGTCACTGGACGCGCGTGAGCACAGCCCATGACAGCGCGTGATCACTGCCCATGACAGCTGCGGTCACTGGACGCGCGCGTGAGCACTCGTGTGACAGGTTACCGCGGTCATGCCCAAGCCAGACCAGAAGATGGTCGGCCAGTGTGTTCGGATAGGCCACCTGCAGCAACACATGAGAGTGTGCGTAGAGTACAGGGATTACAGATTCCTCCCATTCACGGCTCTTGTGTACACAGAGAGCTGTTGCAACAGCTGTTGCTCTCTCAGCTCTCCCTGTCAGAAGTGTGGCAAGAAGTCAACCTCAGCACGACGCGCTCACGCTGAGTACACTGGCGCCGTCTGACGTGTGCTTCAGTCGGGGAGGGGAGGGGAGAGCTGCATTCATGTGCGAGCCTAGCATAGAGGTACCCACGCGTCACGGTGCATCCGGCGTTGAGCCCTCCACGCAAGTGCGCAGCGTCAACGGCATCGTGGCTGCGGCACTCGCCGCGTTCGTCTTCCTTTACTCTGTCAATGTGGCGTGCGTGGTGAGGGAGCATGCATGCATGGTGCATGCATCCTGCATGGGGGTGCAGCTCCCATGCCATCGTCCATGCATGCTCGTGGGTGTGTGCATGCGCGGCCCACAAGCGGCACCCTCATTGGTGTGGTGCGTGAACCCATGCAGATCGTGCCGTGGCTCTCGTACTCTGTGCCCGGCGCCACCAACCTAGCTGTCCTCACGTTCACTACCGGTGCGTCGTTCTACTGCTACCTCTTCTGCGTGCTGAGGGACCCGGGAAAGGTTCCGGATGAGTGGCAGCCTGACAGCGAGGAGGAGGCCGCTGTGCTGGAGGTGAAGCGCAAGGTGCGTGTGTGTGTCAGCATGTGCGCACGCTGTGTGTGCACTGTGTTTGCGTGCGTGTGCGCAAGGCCAAGGAGCAGCTGGTCGATTTTACAGTCCGTCGGACGCCTTTGATGGCGCATTAGACCCTAGGAAAGAGGCCGGCAGCTGTCAAAATTAGACCCCTAGCATGCCATCTGCCATCATGATTGCTGTGCACGCGGTGCGTGTCTCAAAACAGGCGACAAGGAAGTCAGCCAACTCGTGCCAGAACCTGGGGTTCTTCCTGGCCTGGCCGAGGATTCATAAACTCCCGCATCCGCTCATCTAAATCGGCCTCCTCGGGGCGAGGGATGGACCGAAACAGGCTGTGGGCCTGCACCCGTGCCTCTTCATAGGCAGGGCACTCAAATACCATGTGTGCCTCATCCTCTAGCCCACCGCATAGGCAGCACGCCCGCTGGCTGCGTCGCTGCCTCTGTCCCGCCACGGCGTAGCGCCCCCGCTCTATCTGCAGCTCATGGAGCCCCATCCTGAACCTAGCTAGAGCCGTGATCCGGGCAGCACTGTTCAGCCCTGAGCTCAACAGGGCCGGTGGCTCGCTGTCGCTACCCGCCATCCACCGCATGTAGGTCAGCATCTTAAAGCCGCGCGACCACTCCTCAGGTACATCACGCACGGTAGTGCCGCTCGGCAGCGCCGGTGTGCTTGTCGCGGCGGCCAGCCACGCCGCGGTCGCCACGTCCAGCAGGTTGGTGATGCGTACCGGTCCCTCCTGGTCCCACGCCAGTGTGTGCCCCACAGTTCCGAGGCACACCTGCAAGCGTGCCGCCCAGCACGTCCCCCCCGCTTCGGCCAGCCCCCAGCTCTCCCGCATTGCATCTTTAAGCAGGTCACCGTCAGGCCGCCCCGCGCCTTATCCCAAAAGCGCGTCGCCTGGCGCAGCCAATCTGCCGCCAGCGGCCGCCACCCCGCCTCCCGCGCCAAAATCCCCAGTTGCTGCCCGTTGCTGCGGACTCGTAGGGACGCACGGGTAAATTGCAGAAGCACTTCCTCCAGGGTGCGCCATCCGTCGCGTGCGGCCTTAGCGCCCCTCCCACTCCTGCCTCTCTCCCGCTGTGTCTGCGCTAGGTCGAGACGGCATCAGCAGCAGCCACGGTGGCAGCAGCAGGCCATGGCAACAGCAGCAGCAGCAGTCACAACAGAAGCCACGGCAGCAGCAGCAGCAGGCCATGACCGCAGCAGCAGCAGCTGCAGGCCACGACAGCAGCAGCTGCAGCAGCAGCAGCAGACCGCACCAGCAACGGCAGCTTGCAGCAGCAGCAGTGGCAGCAGCAGCAACGGCGGCAAGACAGAAGGTCCCGCGGCACATCTCCGTGCACACATGCTGTGTGCGCTACGACACGACAGCAGAAGCAGAAGCAGCGGCGGCAGCAGCGGCAGCGGCAGCAGCAGCAGGAGCGCGGATCCATCGACAGGTCTCTGTGCACGTGTGCTGTGCGCTAGGCCCAGGCAGCAGCAGCAGCACCTTGCAGCAGCAGCACCACCACCTTGCAGCAGCAGCATCAGAAACAGGACAGCAGATACCTCGATAGTCTCTGTGCACATCTGCTGCGTGCGGTATGCCCAGGCAGAAGCTTGCAGCAGCAGAAGCGGCAGCAGCAGCAGGAGGAGAGAATTCCCCTTACGTTCTCCCTACATGTCTACTGCGTGCGGCAGGCTCAGGCAGCAGCTTGCAGCAGCAGCAGCAGCAGCAGTGACAGGGCTGCTGATCCCTCGGCATGTCTCCGTGCACGTGTGCACTACGACACACGGCAGCAGAAGCGGAAGCAGCGGCGGCAGCGGCAGGAGCGATAGCAGCGGCACGACAGCTGATCCCTCAACGGGTGTCTGCGCGGGTGCTGTGTGCGCGAGGCCAAGACAGCAGCTTGCAGCTGCAGCAGCAGCAGCAGTGACAGAGCAGCTGATCCCTCGACATGTCTTCATGCACGTGTGCGCTACAACACAGGGCAGCAGAAGCAGAAGCAGCGGCACGACAGCAGATCCCTCGACGGGTGTCTGTGTGGGTGCTGTGTGTGGAAGGCCCAGGCAGCAGCTTGCAGCAGCAGCAGCAGCAGCAGCGGCACGACAGCAGATCCCTCGATATGCCTCTGTGCACGTGTGCGCTACGACACGCCAACATAAGCGGAAGCAGCGGCGGCAGGAGCAGCAGCGGCGGCAGGAGCAGCAGCGGCAGCAGCAGCAGCAGCAGCAGGAGAGCAGATCCATCGACAGGTCTCCGAGCACATGTGCTGCGTGCGGTAGGCCCAGGCAGCAGCTTGCAGCAGCAGCAGGAGAGTAGATCCATTCACAGGTCTCTGTGCACGTGTGCTGCGCGTTAGGCCCAGGCAGCAGCTTGCAGCAGCAGAAGCAGCATCGACAGGAGAGAAGATCCCTTGAAACTTCTTCGTGAACACGCGATGTGTGCGGTAGACGCAGGCAGCAGCTTGCAGCTGCAGCAGCAAGCAGCAGCAGTGACAGGGAAGCTGATCCCTCGACATGTCTCCGTGCACGTGTGCGCTACAACACGGCAGCAGAAGCAGAAGCACCTTGCAGCAGCAGCAGAAGCAGCAGCAGCAGGAGAATATATCCATGAACAGGTATCTGTGCACGTATGCTGCGTGCGCTAGGTCCAGGCAGCAGCTTCAGCAGCTTCAGCAGCAGCAGTAGGAGCAATAAGAGAGAAGATCCCTTGAAACTTCTCCGTGCACATGTGCTGCATGGGGTTGGCCATGGCAGCAGCTTGCAGCAGCAGCTTGCAACACCAGAAGCAGCAGCGTCAGCAGCAATAGCAGCAGCAGCAGTAGCAGCAGCAGCAGCTTGCACATGTCTCCGTGCACGTGTGCTGTGTGCAGAAGGCCACGGCAGCAGCTTGCAGCAGCAGCAGCAGCTTGCAGCGGCGGCGGCAGTGGTGGCAGCGACAGCGGCAGGAGCGGCAGCAGCGGTACAAAAGCACATCCTTTGATAGGTCTTCGTGTTTGGGTGCTGTGTGGAAGGCAGCAGCAGCGACAGCAGCAGCAGTAGGCACCCTGATATCCACATGCATGGGCTCAGTGACAAGGGGGGTCCTGAGCTGAGTGGCATACACACACACACACACACGTACACACACACACACTCACACGTACACACACACACACACACACGCAGGGAGGCGCGCGCTTCTGCCAAAAGTGCCAGCGCCACAAGCCGCCTCGCTCGCACCACTGTCGGGTGTGCCAGCGATGCGTGCTGCGTATGGGTGCGTCCGTGTGTGTGTGTGTGTGCGTGTGTGTGTGTGTGTGTGTGTCACTGCCGAATCTGCCAGCGCTGCGTGCTGCGCATGGGTGGGTCCGTGCGTGTGTGTGTGTGTGTGTGTGTGTGATTGCATGTATGTATGTATGTATGTATGTATGTGTGTATGTATGTGTGTGGGTGTGTGATTGCTTTGTTTATGAGTGTGTGTGTGATTGCATGTAATGTGTGTGTGTGTGTGTTGCGCTGCCGGGTGTGTCAGCGCTGCGTGCTGCGCATGGGCGGGTCCGTGTGTTTGTGCGTGTGTGTGTGTGTGTGTGTGTGTGTCTCTGCCGAATCTGCCAGCGCTGCGTGCTGCGCATGGGTGGGTCCGTGTGTGTGTGTGTGCGTGTGTGCGTGTGTCACTGCCGAATCTGCCAGCGCTGCGTGCTGCGCATGGGTGGGTCCGTGCGTGTGTGTGTGTGTGTGTGTGATTGCATGTATGTATGCATGCATGTATGTGTGCATGTATGTGTGTGTGTGTATGTGGCCACCCCCACCCTAGTCGGCCACATAAGTGTCACAAAGTCGGGCATTGCAAAAAGACACATCGGGGCGTCGTTCTCCCCCCACGGAGCACCCCCGGACCTCATTCCGCAGCCAAAAGTTTGAGATTCTACCCATTTAGTTCTTGTTCGAAGGGCTTCGCGTGCCGTTGCGTGTGCGCGCGGCCTGGTGTCGAAATGTTCCGAACCAAAACTGGTGAATGGCGTTGGTTCGGTACATTTCGGCATCTGGTCACGCGCACACGCAAGTTTATGCGACGCCCTTCGAACACAAACTAAATGGTCCAAATCTCAAACTTTTGGCTGCGGTCACTCGTCCAGAGGAGGGCTCTCGGTGGTGATCTTCGGATCCAAAGTTCGGAATGTTCACACACCATGGGCGTCACGCAGACAAGACCGCGCGCTTCGCCAGTCAAAGACAACCTTAATGGTATACGTAGGAAGCTCTCGGCGCTGGAATTAGGCTCGCGCATGCAGTTTTGGCCGCGCATGGCGGCCGGAAAGTTCCATGCGCCCATGCAGTGGGGGCGCCCCTCCCCCAGCGCACACGCCCCCGCCTCTCCCCAGGCCCCGCGACGGTCCTCTTAGCCTACTATCATCCTAACACACGTCTTGGGTGCCGTGGGTGGCGGCGGGGCGGGGCGGGAGGGGCGTTTGGGCGTTTTCGGAAATGTCTTGTGTGGGTGGCCATGTATGATGATGAGAGTTTTACAATCCACTTCTGGCGGTCACACGTACGGTTCCAAAGCTCCAGTGGGACTTAGAGAAACAAGGCTCAAGGCCCACAAAAGGTCAAGCTACAAGTAGCCCACGGTAACGCCATCCACACTTGGTGGCGGGCGCCAAGCAAGCAGCACCACTGTGCAGGCTGCACACCCAGCCCCTCAAATGGCCAGAGGACGGACCCAAGGTATAAAACCATGAAGGGACCAAACAGCCCTCCCCCAGACCACCGGAAGCGGGGCTAGTAGCACACCCGCCGCAGCACTCTACTCAGCGACCACACCGCACCCGCCACCGCACGCGTGTGGCGCCACCTCCCCTTCAAAAACACCCCCAGAGGGAATGCCATCTAGCAAGCAGGTGCAGGCACCCGCTCGCCGTCAACGACGAGGCGCGCGCGGTGGAACTGCGCCCGCTTCCCCGCAGCCTTGGCGGCGAGGAAAGCGGGCCACAGCGCCCGGTGCTGCGCCTCCTCGCGGTCACTGAGGACGTCGAAGACAGCAGCCGACGGGTCCACGTCGCGCAGGTTGCGGCGGGAGCGCACGACGGTGTCGGCCACAGCGTCAGACGCCACGGTAAAGAGCACACGTAGCACGCCGCCCCGGCGCGGCTCCACACCAATGCCCCCGACGGCAGGCTTGGCGTTGAGGAACGACGCGGACACGACCCCGCCATATCATCGTGCACAAAGCCAGGCAGCCAGGCGGGCAGGCTGACGCCGTCCACGGCGGCTGCAGCAATGTATGTAAGTATGTATGATGATGACGTTTGGTTACAATCAATATGTATGTATGTATGTGTATGTGTGTGTGTGTGACTGCTTTGTTTATGTGATTGCATGTGTTTGTGTGTGTTTGTGTGAGTGTGTGTATGCATGCGTGTGTGTGTATGTGTGTGTGAGTAGGGCTCCAGTCTATTATATAATACATAATATCACGGGGGGGGGGGGAAGAAACTTATTTCCTGCAGGCATGGTACATATTTTTTGGGGGGGGTCTGACCCCCCCCCACCCCCCCACCCCAACTCGCTGAGTACACCATGCATGGAGCCAGGACCAAGGCGCATGGCTTCCTTACAGTAAGGGCTCTCCATCGCAATGTCTAACTCGCCGAGCGGCCCAAATCTGGTCATCTCGTCAACACCCCATGGGCACGCCCACACCAAGAGCCCTCGCCCCCCCCCCCCTCTCCACCGCCCTAGTTCTTCACCCCCCGTGACCTTGCTCCAGAACTTGTTGATGGGCGCCTTGCCAAGGCGCTTCATCACTTTGACGCGGACGCTGAGCTTTCACAACAGCCTCAAACTCCTCCTTGCTGATGGCAAACTCGTCCACCAGCGCAGCCAGCTCCAGGTGCTGCAGAGTGGGGTGGCGCGTCTGCACGTGGTCCAGGAAGCAGTAGCTCCAAAAGAAGGTGACGGTCGCCTTGGCAGTCACGCAGTGAGGGCACTCGACCAGGCGGTTGGTGGCCGGCTGGCCCGCGGTGGACTTGGCAGCGCTCTTCGGCCGCATCTCGAGGTGCGCAAACAGGCAGTCTGAGGCCACCGCCTTGGTGCTCTTAGTGCTACCAGCGACCAGCCTGGAGTCGCAGCTGCCCACTATCCCGCAGAAGCCGCACGCCTGCTCTGCAGAGACAGCTGCGCCACACAGAGCCGCACTCCAGCTGCAGATTGTGCCCCGCAACGTGCTGCCGCATCATGTTGCGCTCAACCAGGGCGCCGCATGGCCTGCCGCCATCGCCGCACGGCACTCGGCAAACCAAAGGCCAACACCGATTGGGTCCCCTGCGTGGTCTTGCAGCTCTTGGACCTCTGGTGGTTAAGCAGGGCTACCTCGTTCTCAGGGCCGCAGTTGAGGACGTGGCCGTAGCGACCGCATGTCGTAGTGGTTGGCGCATCATCCCGCACGACGGCCTCTACGCGAGCTCGCTTGGATGCCATCGAGTCCAGTTTACACCATCCGACGAGACGGGTTCGCCTGCTTTTAGCATTGGCGAATTGCCTGGTGTTGCCTTTTGTTGGTGGTTGCCTGCTTTGCGCTAGTGTGGGGTGTGAACACAGTGCAAAAGGGTCCACATCTGAGCACCTGACGCCCCTGTGTGCCTCCACTCAGTGTGAGACTCCACTCCAGTTATAGGTTGGGAGGACAAGGTTCTTGGGATACAGTGGTGGGCACTTGGGTGCTGCACCCTCAGGCGCACGGAGGGGGGGGACCCCCACCCTTTTACCCCAGGGTCACTTCTGAGAGTGAATTCGTGATCCTCTCATCAAGGCGGTTCCAATGGTGGTCTTCCCATCAAAATTGGCCTAGTGGAAAGAAAGTTCTGGAATCCCAGTATTTATTTTTTCGCGCCCCCCCCCCCTTTGAGCCTCCATATCTCGGCCTCCAGGTGTCCGAATTCAAAAAACAATCTTGATTTGGAACGTACACAGTAAGGAGATCGTTATTCAGCATGCCTGTATTTTCGGATTTTCCTGCCCCCCCCGTGCTTAATATTATATGATATTATTATAATATTTGTATTTTGGGGGTATTATAAATTGCTCAAATGCCCCAAACGGCCGCCTTGCAGTCTGCTGTCGTACAGGCATTCTCTGGTGGACATATGGCCACCCCCACCCAAGTTCGCCAAAACACTAAAGCTTTAGGGGCGCCGTTCTCCGCCTAGGAGGTAGTCCGGACATCATTCCACGGCCCAGAGCTTGCATTGTGTACCATTTAGTTCATGTTCGAGCGGCGTCGTGTGTGGTTGCGTGTGCGTGCGTCCAGACGCCGAAAAGTGCCGAACCATCGCCATGAACTAGCTACATCTCGGCGTCTGGACGCACGCACACGCAACGACACGTGACGCCCGTCGAACACGAAAGAAATTTTACACAATGCAAGCTCTAGGCTGAGACAGTTCTCCCGGGGGAGTCTCCTGGCGGTGAAGCCATCGATCCAAAGTTCGGAATGTTCACACACCATGGGCGTCACGCAGACAAGATCGCGCGCTTCGCCAGTCGAAAGAAACCTTAATGGTATACGTGGCAAGCTCGAGGCGCTGGAATTGGGTCCATGCATGCACCCTGGGCCGCGCATGGCGGCCGGAAAGTTGCATGCGCCCATGCAGTGGGGGCGCCCCTCCCCAGCGCGCACGCCCACGCCTCTCCCCAGGCCCCGCGACGGCGCCACAAGCCTACTATCGTCCCAACACACATCTTGGGTGCCGCGGGTGGCGGCGGGGCGGCCTGAGAGGGCTGTTTGGGCGTTTTCGGAAATGTCCAACTTATGTGGCCGACTTCGGTGGGGGTAGCCATATGCAGGCCTTTACAAAGCTAATCCAGCATCCCCACATGCACAGAAGATGCACTAGGGGTGTATATTCCTGTGTCCACATTATAATACCGCCTCCACACTAAGGAGATCGCAGTTGCCCACCACTTGCGCTGAGTGGCTGCGAGCGGGCGCAGCACAAGGCGCTGTGGCCGGCGTACGAGGCGGCCCGCGCGGCTGGGCAGAAGGCCCAGTTCCGCCGGGCCCGCCTGTTTGTTGACGGCCTGCCTGTGCCCGCGCCTGCAAGCTGAAACCCTGATTGCCTATTGAGGCCCCAGCTTTCGCTGCTGGCCTGTTTCTGACTTTCCAAGCCGTATGTGGCTTGTCAACATTGGCGGGCTGTGCGAGTATCCAACCATGTCCAGTGCTTTTGTGTGTGGGGGAGCCTAACTACATGTGTGTACTCCCCGGGGTTTCCTTGCGGACCGGGGTGTTTTGGCTTGAGGGTCCCTGACTTTTTCTGGCTCTAGTTTTGCCGCTTTGCAGCATCTTACGCGATGCAACCCTCCAGCGGGGGGCAATGCTACTTTTGTCAGGGGGAGGGGGAGGGATGGTGCTGAGGCACCCCGGGCCGTGTGGGGCCCCGGGGGTGGAGGAAGAGTTGAGGTGGGAATGAGTTAGGGGCGTGCCGCCTCAGTGATTGTCGAGTGTGGACATGGACTCGCATTCCCGCACCTGGCTCTCAAAGCCGTGCGTAGTAGCCTTTGCGGTTCGTCACGACGGGGGACTGTGCTGGGGGGCTGTGTGTGATCGCCTCGCTGGCTGAGTTTTGGGTCTTGTGTTTTTACTCAGGGTCTAGGCGCCCCCGTTGTGTAATGCAAACGACGACGACGACCACTTGCACCCAAA
>VFSX01000052.1:242500-247500 GCA_016618255.1 Chlamydomonas sp. UWO 241 | reverse complement strand
CCGCATTCCTGCTCGCGCTGCCCCTCACCATCGGACTGCTGATGCTGCTCGCAGGGCACACACACACGCACACACACATACATACACACACACACCCTGCAGATTTCCGCGTTCCTGCTCGCGCTGCCCCTCACCATCGCACTGCTGATGCTGCTGGCATGGCACACACACACACACGCACACACACACACACTGCAGATTGCCGCATTCCTGCTCGCGCTGCTCCTCACCATCGGACTGCTGTTGCTGCTCGCATGACACACACACACGCACACACACACACCCTGCTGATGCTGCTCGCATGGCACACACACACACACACACACACGGCGAACACACCCTGCAGATTGCCGCATTCCTGCTTGCTTTGCCCCTCTTTATCGGACTTCTGATGCTGCTCGGATGGCACGTGCACCTGGTTATGCACAACCAGACGACGATCGAGCACATGGAGGTGGGTGTTTTGGCCATGTCGGTTACTTTAGGTTATTTTTTGTTACTTTTGGTTACTCTCGGCTGCTTTGGGTTTGTCTGTCGCGAGCTACCTGCCTAAAATACCTTCGACCCTAGACCCTTAACTCTGAACCCGGATGCTCGCATGGCACGTGCATCTTGTCATGCCCAACCAGACGACGATTGAGCACATCGAGGTGTGTGTATCGGTTACTTTTGGTTTCTTTTGGTTACTTTCATGAGCTACCAGATCTATGTGGCTAGGCCTAGGCCCTGATACTGCTCCGATGGCACGTGCCCCTGGTCATGCACAACCAGACAGCGATCGAGCACATGGAGGTGGGTGTTTTGGTTACGTCGGTTACTTTTTGCTACTTTCGGTTACCTAAGGTCAGCTTTAGGTTACTTGCACGAGCAAGCAGATCTAGGTGGATATGGCTAGGACCTGATGCTGCTCGCATGCATGTTCATCTCGTCTTGCACAACCAGATGGCTATCGAGCACATGTAGGTGAGTGTTTTGGTTGTGTCGGTTACTTTCGGTTACTTAATGTTTGACTCACGAGTACCAGATCCAGGATAGGGCCAGACCTAGGCCGCAGCGATTTTGTTTTCAGGATTTTGAATTAATATTCAGCAGCCGGAAAGTGTGAAATCCACACTTTCACACTTTTATACTAAATTCTGGCTAAATTCTGCTTGTGAAATCACGCGTTTCGGGTTACATGTTGGTAGACCTTCTCTCTATATCTCTCTCTCCTGCCTGCCTAGCTATATGAACGTCCTCTTGTAGCGCCCGCGGTCCACCGCCTCCTTCCACGCCTGAAGTGCCTCGGCGTAGGGGAATGTCAGAACGTCGAAGGAGTGCCTGCATACATGTGTGAGTGTGTGTGTGTGTGTGAGAGAGAGAGAGTGGGTCACAAGTGTGCGCATGTGTGCTCGTCGGTCGTGGTGCGTGTGTGTTTGGGGGGGGGGGGGGCACCACGCACCTCCATGATGAGTTTCTGCAGGTCCTCAGCACCAGCGCCCTTGATGTCCTTGAGCGCGAGGAACACTGGCACGTGAGCAAAGTTCTGAACGATGTACGCAGTCACGCTCAGGAACTGAGACCTGTCCTTGGTCGTCGCCTCGTCGCAGCTGAGGGAGAAGAAGTTGGCCGCGTGCAGCCAGGCAAACCCCTCCTTGGTCACGCAGCCAGCCAGCGCAGCCAGCATCGGCCAGCCAGACCACTGACACCAGTGACCAGCGGAGACCGCCCTCTTGGGGAGGATCTTGAGCTTCTGCAGCATCAGGAACATCGCGTGCTCGCTCTCGTACTCGGTCATTGGGCGCCCCTGGATGCATGGGCGGATTGGGGGGAGGGGGGGAGATGTATGCAGTTAGTTTGAGTGTCCACCTGCAACCAGCGGGGTATCCATGCATGCATGCATGCGGCTCATGCATGCGGCGCATGCATGCATGCATGCAAGCCAAACTCACGTTGATCATGGTGTCGGCCATGGCCACGAACTGCAGCATCTTGCGCCTGTGCTCAGCGAGCGTGCACGCAGCCAGCAGCGCAGGCAGGTTGGCGCTGACCCCCGCCCTTGTGGGAGGGGGAGGGGGAGCTGCGGCGCGCGCGGCAGCTGCCGCCAGGTGCTTTGGCCTCCCCGCATGCACCTTGAGCGTCGAGAACTTGGCCTCCAGGCCAGTGTCGCATGCCTTGCAGTGGGCCCTCGCCGAGTTCCCCTCGCATGGCGCCGGCCAACCCACTGCCCAGGGCTCCTGCCCAGTCAGTCCTGAAGTTGCGCGCACCGCTCTCCCTCACCCATGCGCTGTCACTGGTGCCCACAGCAGCCCTGTCGCCCTTGTTGTGGCCAGTCCCCAGGGCGGCCTGGGCCACGACCTGTGGCTCAGCGGCCTCCTCGAGCTCGGGCGACGGCTGGCGCGTCTGGGGCGGGGAGCAGCGGCGGCTGGAGCGTTCGGGGGCGGCCTGGCCCTTTCCGCGCCGCAGGGGTCGGCACCGCGATGGCGCCGCGCGCGCTCAGGCCCACGGCCCATTGGTAGACAGTAGGCTGATCCGCCATTGCGACTACCATGCGCGTTCGCACGCCCAAGGTCAAACACGATTTTTCACACTTTCGGCCATTCCGGCTGCACAGCCGTCCCCCGAGTTAATACTTTACAGCCGGATTGAAGCAATATGGCTGCGTGGAGCCGGAAAAAAAAATCACTGCCTAGGCCCTGGTGCTGCTCGCATGGCACGCGCAACTGGTCATGCACAACCAAATGACGATTGAGGATATGGAGGTGGGTAAACTAGGGCCTAGGGTATAGGGTCACACACACACACGCACACAAACACACACACGCACACACTCACACAGCCACGCACGGGCCCATGCACACACGCACACACAAACCTGGCCCTGGCACACCTGGCCCTAACGCCCACATGCTCAGGGCGTGACCGCACTCATGCGCGTGGTGTGAGTGCACGTGTGAAGGGCATGCCTGCGGGCACATACGCACGCACACAAACACACACACACACACACACGCACCTGTGCACACGCGCACGAACGAGCGCGCACACACACACACACACCTGGTCCGAGCCCTGCTTGCACGCACCCGCGTGCACGCTGCTGCTGCATGCGCAGGGCGTGACCGCACGTGTGAAGGGCATGCCAGCGGACACACACACACACAAACACCCACACACGCGCGCACACACACGCACACAACCGGTCGGAGCCCTGACGCACGGTGCTGCTGTGTGCTGCTGTGTGCTGCTGTGTGCATGCGCAGGGCGTGACCACACGTGTGAAGGGCATGCCAGCGGAGTCGCACACACACACATACACACACACACACATGCACATGTGCACACGAACGCACACACACAACACACACAACACACATACACACACACACACGCGTGGTCCGAGCCCTGCTTGCACACACACGCTGCTGCTGCATGCGCAGGGCGTGACTGCTCGTGTGAAGAGCATGCCTGCAGAGTCGCACACACACACACACACACAACCAGTCCGAGTCCTGACGCACGGTGCTGCTGTGTGCTGCTGTTTGCTGCTGTGCTGCTGTGTGCATGCGCAGGGCGTGACCGCACGTGTGAAGGGCATGCCTGCGGACACACACACACACACACACACACACGCGTGCACACGCACACAACCGGTCGGAGCCATGACGCACGGTGCTGCTGTGTGCTGCTGTGTGCTGCTGTGTGCTGCTGTCTGCATGCGCAGGCGTGACCGCACGTGTGAAGGGCATGCCTGCGGACACACACACACACACACACACATACGCGCGCACACGCACACAACCGGTCGGAGCCCTAACGCACGGTGCTGCTGTGTGCTGCTGTGTGCTGCTGTGTGCTGCTGTCTGCATGCGCAGGCGTGACCGCACGTGTGAAGGGCATGCCTGCGGACACACACACACACGCGCGCACACGCACACAACCGGTCGGAGCCCTGACGCACGGTGCTGCTGTGTGCTGCTGTGTGCTGCTGTCTGCATGCGCAGGGCGTGACCGCACGTGTGAAGGGCATGCCTGCGGACACACACACACACACACACACGCGCGCACACGCACACAACCGGTCGGAGCCCTGACGCACGGTGCTGCTGTGTGCTGCTGTGTGCTGCTGTGTGCTGCTGTCTGCATGCGCAGGGCATGACCGCACGTGTGAAGGGCATGCCTGCGGGCACATACGCACATACACACACGCACACAGACGCATCTGTGCACACGTGCACGAACGCGTGCACACACACGCACACACACGTGGTCCGAGCCCTGCTTGCACACACGCTGCTGCTGCTGCATGCGCAGGGCGTGACCGCGCGTGTGAAGGGCATGCCAGCGGAGTCGCACCCGTACGACCTCGGGCCCTACCACAACATCACCCAGGCAAGCTCCGTATCCGTGTGCGCGTGGTACCTTTACAGTTTACAGTGTACAGTTTACAGTGTACAGTGTACAGTTTACAGTTTACAGTGTACAGTTTACAATATGCACTCAGGACGCACCGTTGGGGCGTGGTATTGAGGGAGCTGCCTAACGAGGCTAGCTACCATGCGTGGGACCTCGGCAACGCGTTTTGCTGCGGTGCGTGCATGCCGACAACTCGCAACCCAGAATAAGGTGAACCCGGGGGGGCGGTATGCCACGTGCACTCGGGGTGGGTACACGTGTGCTCGGGCCCTACCACACCACCACCCAGGCGAGTGGTACCTCCGCAACGCGGTGCTGCTATGATCACGCGCCATGATGATGATGGTTTTACAGGTTTTACACGTACGCGCCCGGAGGACCCCGGGGCGTGAGTTAAGGCCTAGACTACACGTCTAGGGGAGCTCTACTAATAGAGCCCGCAAGGCCACGCAGCGCGCCAGCCTACCAGGGATGATGATGATGATGGATATTACAGTCTGTGTGACACCAGTAATGTGACACCAGCAAGGCCATAAAACCTGCAACCCCAACGTAGGTGAATGTGAGTGGCGGTAGGGGGACCCCCCCTCCTCCTCATCCTCATC
>VFSX01000052.1:220000-237500 GCA_016618255.1 Chlamydomonas sp. UWO 241 | reverse complement strand
AATTGAGAAACATGGGAAGCGAGGCACATGCGGCTAGGCTTTGTGAGGAGGTTGCGGCGCAGGGGTTCCCTGCCCCAAGGCGCAGATTAATAGATGGCGACGCGATCGATGCACAAGCCGTGCGGCATGGGGCGAGGCGAGGCCCCACCAGCGGGCGGGCACCATAATGGAGATGGCGGGTAAGAACGGGGAATAAGGCTACACGGAGAGGATACGGGTTACAGATGCCAAAGGGGAAGGCGGAACAAGGATCAGCCATGGGTGTCACAGGGAATGGCTTAAGAACGGGAATGAGGCGGGTGGTACGGGTGCTGGCGCGCATGGAGCGCGGCGCGGCGCATAGAGATCGCATGGCGGCGCCCATGCATGGACGAGATTGCTGGCGGGCATATAGGACATTGCTGGCGGGCATGGAGGAGATTGCTGGCGGGCATACAGGAGATTGCTGGCGGGCGTGGAGGAGATTGCTGGCGGGCATGGAGGAGATTGCTGGAGCCAATGGCGGCGGCGGGACTAGTAGTAGAACACAGGCGCACACCAACAATGCGTTGCTGTCACTACCTGGGTGGTATAGGGTGGATCTGGGGGCCCAGTGTCCTGTCTAGGTCCAGTGCGTGCGCGCGTGTGGGGGTTTACCCTCACCCCTACCAGGTAGCCAGCCAGTTTCCCACTGAAACTGAGTTTAAGGTGTCGGGCGCTAGCGCCGACACCGGTCTTATACATCATTACTGGTGTCACACAGACTGTAATATCCATCATCATCATCATAGGGATCGCTGCCGACGGAGCGACTCTTTGTTTTACAACCTGCCCTCGCAGGTGGGGATGCCCCTAACTGTGATGTATCATCCCACGAAGTTTCATTGTGAGAGTCAAAGTGTGGAGGCTGCACTGTACAAGTAAGGCGCTGGGTGCTGCCTCGGCCCCAAACGGCCTCCGGGGTATGAAATATCCCTAGTCAGATCCAGTGCCACTGGAGCTGCTGATGGCCTGAGCCTGGTATTGTTTGGCCTTAATAGTGTTCCCACATACCTTGGGCCTGCCTGGGCCAAGCCGGGGGCCGCCAGGTGCCCTTGGGCAGCCTCAAGGGTGCATGGCGTGCATGCGTTCATGCGCACATGGGCGGCCATGCAACAACACCATGCACCATGAGAACGGCCGTGTTTTTTTGACCTTCTACTGGTCCAGTGTCTGTGGGCCAGCTTCACTACAATAAAGTGAATGTGTATGCCAAGTGGGGGCCCTGGGGGGGCCTTGCTGCCCCTGCAGGGGTCGATTTGGGGATCGGTGGGCGGCATTTGCCTCGATGGTACGCCCCACGTCAGCATCGCGTGTGTATCGCGACAGCAGCCGTCGTAAGTCGCAAAGGCAGAAAAAGTCGAAGTACCATCTAGTTCACATTTCGCTAGATTTCGATGTGACCAGAGGCTCGACTCGCGACGTCACGGACATCCCCAACTGTTGCATGGGAGTGGTGTGCTGAGGCCCTGTTGCAACACCCACACGCCAGCTGCTCCATGACCCTCAGCAGCCACCCCCCTCGCCCCCCCCACTTCTGGAGGCCTTCATATGTGTATGACCCATGTCTCTACTGAGGGGGTGGTGGGGGGAGAGCCCCTAGCAGCGGCTAGGGCTGAGGAAATGATCATGGGATATTTCATACCCCCGGATATTTCATACCCCGACCCCCCCTAGACCCTAACCCTAAACCCTAAACCCTAAACCCTAAGCCTCAAACCCTAAACCCTAAACCCTAAACCCTAAGCCCCCAACCCTCTAACCCTTTACCCTAAACCCACCCTAAACCGTAAACCCTAAACCCTAAGCCCCAAACCCTTAACCATAAACCCTAAACCCTAAGCCCCAAACCCTGTAACCCTTTACCCTAAACCCTAAACCCTAGAACCCCGTGTGAGGGTGGGTAACGCGGGTTTTACAGGTTTTACACGTACGCGCCCGGAGGACCCCGGGGCGTGATTTAAGGCCTAGACTACACGTCTAGGGGAGCTCTACTAATAGAGCCCGCAAGACCACGCAGCGCGCCAGCCTACCAGTGGGTAACGCGTGTAACCTCCTTCGGATGGGCGGGCGACGCGTGTGCATTGGGGGGCTGCCTTTACAACACGCCCACGCCCACGGGAAAACTACTTCAACCCGACATACGCACGTGTGCCATGTTGCACAGTGCATCCCGATTTCGCCCCTTCAAACACAACACATACACACACACACACACACGCACACACACACGCATGCACACATACACACACGCAAACACGCAGTGCACCCCGACCTAGCCGAGCGCCCCTTCTACGTCACCGGCGAGTCCTACGCCGGGCACTACATCCCCGTCGTGGCGCACCGCGTGTGGGCCGCGGCAAAGGCTGGTGCGTGGGGTTTAGGGTTTAGGATTGAGGGTTCAGGATTGAGGGGTAAGGTTTTCAGGGTGTCGTGGTTCAGGCTTTTAGGGTTTAGGGGGTGGGTGGGCGTGGCGTGGCGCAGCGCGTGTGGGCCGCGGCAAAGGCGGGTGACTGTGTGAGCGACACTCCAATCTTCCTCCCCCCCCCCCCCCCCCCGGTCTCTCTCCCTACTAGGGCAAGCCGGATCAACATGAAGGGTGTTCTTGCTATTGGCAACGGCCGCACACACACACACACACACATACGCACGCACACACACACACACACACACACCTCACACACACACCATCTCTTCCTAGGCGAGGGCAAGCCGGATCAATATAAAGGGGCTGCTTGCTATTGGCAACGGACTCACTCACACACACTTACACACACACACGCTCACACACACACGCTCACACATGCACACACACACGCACACACATGCACGCGCACACACACACACTCACGCTCACGCACACATACACACACACACACGCACACACACACACACACGTCTCCCCCCCCCTCCCTCTTCCTAGACGAGGGTAAGCCGATCAACCTCAAGGGTCTTGCGATCGGCAACGGCCACACTCACTCACACAACCACACACACATACACACGCTCACACACAGCCCTTCAGCTTCCTCACGCACACACACACACACATGCGCACACACACACACACACACGCACGCCCTACTTCCTAGGCAAGGGCAAGCCGACTTCCCCCTCTCTCACCCCCGTCTCTCCCTACCAGGCGAGGGCAAGCCGATCAACCTCAAGGGTCTTGCAATCGGCAACGGCCTCACCAACACACACACTAACACACACGCACACACACGCTCACACACACACACACACACACGCTCACACACACACACGCACACACACACACACACCTCGCCCCCCCTCTCTCCCTAGGCGAAGGCAAGCCGATCGACCTCAAGGGTCTTGCGATCGGCAACGGCCTTACCAACCCGTCAATCCAGTTCCCGGCGTACGCCGACTTTGCGCTCGAGAACAAGCTCATCCCGCAGGTGGGTCGCACTAGAGCTCGCGCAGCGGTCGTTCGCGGGTCCAACATTTTTGGCCCAGTTTCGTGTGCATGGCACGAGAGCTGCGGCTGGTTGATTGGGACGTGGGGCGGCCCGTCAGAGACAGCTTACCGTTCAGGCTATCTGGTGTTCTTGGGTTTTTTAATTCAAATTCTCTGCGGTCACTGTTTACGCTCAAGCATTTTTTTTTAATTTCACACAGCGACCTGGCGGCGACTGCCTGGTCTCGAACCTGGAAAATCAAAGGCCGGCAGGTAGCCTGACGTGCCAGCTTTCCAGCGTGCCCGCGCTCGTGAGGTGGGACTTAGTGTGGCAGCCGTGGTGGCATGCGGCAGAAGTGTGGGTGAAGTGTGTCCCAGATCCACAGCAGCAGCACACGCACACACGCACACACGCTCACACACATGCACGCACACACACACACACACATTCTCTCACACCTGCACACACGCGGACCTTACACGCCACCTAACGTGTTTGACAGACTGTAAAATCAAATCGACCACCATACTCAAAACACACACACACACATGCACACACACAAACACAAACACACACACGCACACATACTCCCTCTCACTCTGCCACCCCGCAGGCGCTCCACGACATCATCCAGTTCTGGTCGCCGATCTGCACGTTTGCGTCCGATGTGAGTCTGGATTTGAAGGGGGTGGGGCGTGTGTGTGTGTGTGTGCTACTGCTGTTTGTGTGTGTGTGTGTGTATGTGCTGCCGATCTGCACGTTTGCGTTCGATGTGGGTCAGGATTTCAAGGGGGGCGTGTGTCTGTCTGTGTGTGTGTGTGTGTTTGTGTGTGTGTTTGTGTGTGTGTGTGTGTGTGTGCTGCCGATCTGCACGTTTGCATCCGACGTGGGTTCGAATTCAGAAGGGGGGCGCACGGAAGATGGCATGTTGGGTGGTGGGTGTTGGTGGACAAGCGTGCTGAGGCACCGTGCATATGAGTCTCCTCCTCCCCCTCCCGCGCCCCCCCTGGCAGGTGTGCGAGCCCCTCCAGTGTGACTTCCTGTGTACATACGCACACACACACACAAACACACACAAACACACACATACACATACGTGCACACACGCACACACACACACCACATGTGTGTTGGGACTTCTGTCCCTGGTCGGGCACATGCCTGATGTGGCACACACATTCCATTCCATTCCAGGTCGTTACAAAGATAACGGCGATATCGTTCCAGAGGTCTGCATAAGGGCGTCTGTCAATAGCGAGTGACCACTCGTCGCTACGAGGCACACACTCACACACACAACACACACACACACACACACACACACTGTGTGTGACCACCACCACCACCACCCCCCACACACAACACACAAACACAAACACATACACGCGCACACAGGTGTGCGAGAGCTTCCAGTGGGACTTCCTGTGCACACACACACACACACACGCACACACACACTCACACACACACACACACACACACGCACGAACGCACACACACACACACACACACGCACACACTCACACACACACAGGTGTGCGAGAGCTTCCAATGGGACTTCCTGTGCGGCCTCGGCCTCGGCGCGTGCATGTCGACGTGCTTTGTGCCGGTGCTCGCGGTCAACCCAGGTGGGTGTAGTACACGTGTAGTACAGCCATGCAACAACGTGTAGTACAGTAACGCAACAACGGCTGTAGGCCAGCAGGCTCTCGCAGCAGTGCATGTCGACGTGCTTTGTGCCGGTGCTCGCGGTCAACCCAGGTGGGTGTAGAACACGTGTAGTACACATGTAATGCACATGTAGTACAGTCTCACAACGTGTAGTACAGTCCAGCAACAACGATGGCGTGGCCGGGCAGGCGCTCGCAACAGTGCATGTCGACGTGGCTGTGTTGCGTCTGGGGTGCTCGCGGTGGTCAACCCAGGTGGGTGTAGTACAGTCCCGCAACAACGTGTAGTACAGTCATGCAACAACAGTTGTAGGCCAGCAGGCGTGCGCAACAGTCCGAACCCTCAACCAAACACCCACACCTACTATACCCGTCCACACCATTCCCACAGTCCCACGCTTGTACCCCCAAACCCCAATTCCTGGGCGATCCTCTATACCCAAAAAGTTTTCGACGTCCTTTTGCAGGCGGCTAGACGAGGTTGTATAGGAGCTGGAACCGGCGGGAATTCCTTCCCCTTGGGATCCGCGCGGAGAAAATCGATTTTGAAAGTGTGAGGTTCAAAAGTCGGCAAACTTGACCTAGCGGCCGCCCCAAGCCGCCCCGAGCCGACAACCCGGCAGGGCATGTCTTCAGAGTGACCCCGGAGGACATGATCCCGTCGGGGGCGCAGCGGGGGCCGGTCTATGTGGGCTTTGGTGGCGAAATGGCCTCAAAAATTGCCCATTTTCAAAACAGGCCCAGGGCCACGGACCCAAATAGAATTCATTGAGACCCTGCGGCATTGTTAAAACAACATCTTAGGAATCCATTTCCGTCAAAATCTTGTTCCCCATGGGATCCTTCATTCGGGGCGCCCCATGCAGAATCATGCGCTTCGCGCCATGCGCGGTCATGCGCATGGTCACCAAACTCTGTGCGCATGGGAACTTTCAGCACGGCATTGGAAAGCTCTGTAATACAGCTTTCTAGTGGACTTCTCATCGCTCAAATCCATTGAGTGTGCACAGAGTTATGGCCGATCCTGTGTGGGTGCGATCCCAGATCACCATGTGAGTAGGACGCCATGTGGGGACAGGTTCTCGCACACGCCACACCAGGTGTTTACGCGGCATGCGTCGCTTCTTGACGCATATAGATGCCCTGAAAAGCCCTCGGGCTTGGCCCAGACGCTGCGACTGGGCCTCTGGCGACCCATCGGAGGGTCTCCCCTCCGCCGCCCATCGCAGCCACTCGGCAGCATTTCCGCGCTCCCCTGGACAGGAATCCTCTTCCAAACGACTATACACTGCTGTCTGTTGGCCTGAGTGCGCTGCGGAGGCCTGTAACTCGGGCAGTGGGGTGACCATTTTTTCCCGACCTCACTCAGACACACCGCCTGCCCCCAGCGCCCGCTCACTCGCGCAGCTAGTGGATGGGGATATGTGTGAGCGCGTGACAAGAGGGCGTGGTTTGGGATGGCCCCAGAACCGCTTGGGAGGTTTGCCCGCGGGCAAACTCCACACTCAGTGGAGTTTTCGAAGCGTGGGGACTGTGCACCATTCCACCCCCAAAAACAATACAGGCATCAACGTGTATGACATCACGAAGACGTGCGACGGCCCGCTCTGCTACGACTTCGCCAACGCGCCCAAACCCTTCTCCGCCCTTGGTGGATTGTAAAACGCTCATCATCATCACCTTGGAAACAACCTTTGGAGACCCTTATCCGATGCGCCCAAAACTGTGGCCCAAACCCAGGCATCAACGTGTATGATATCAAGAAGACATGCAACGGCCCGCTCTGCTACGACTTCTCAAATGTGCACTAACCCTGAACGCCAACAAAAACACCCCCCCAAAAGGCATCAACATTATGACATCAAGAAGACATGCGTCGGCCCGCTCTTTCTGACTTGTCCGACGCAGCTTGACCCTGATGAGAGTTTCGGGTAAAACCTACAACAACAGCAAAACCATCAACACCTCACACACCAGGCATCAACGTGTATGATATCAAGAAGACGTGCGACGGCCCGCTCTGCTACGACTTCTCCAACGCCGACGAGTTCCTGAACATGGACTCGACGAAGAAGGTGCGTGTGTGTGCGTGTGTGTGTGTGTGCATGTGTGTGTGCGCACGCGCACGTGTGTGTATTTGTGTGCACGCGCGTGTGCAATGCCTGTACTAGCAAGAACCTGACACACACACACAAACACACATACACACAAGCTCTGGGCGTGAGCAAGGCCATGGAGTGGGTGGCGTGCGACATGATGGTGCACTCCCCTGCCACCTACACCCACCCACACACACACACCCTCCCCTGCCACACTTCTGCCACACTCTCCACGCCACACACACACAGACAGGCTCTGGGCGTGACCAAGGCCGGCATGGAGTACGGTGGGCCATACCCTCCCACACTGCCACACTGCCGTGTGTGTACACTCAACAACCAACCAAGTGTCACAAGAGCTCCAGCTGCATGCCCCAACTACTAGCACCCACCTGCCACTCACACGCACAGCACGCACACACACACACCTGCCACATCCCTGAAACACACAGGCTCTGGGCGTGAGCAAGGCCATGGAGTGGGTGGCGTGCGACATGATGGTGCACCAGGACCTCAGCGGAGACTGGCTGCGCGACTACACGCACCTCATTCCTGGTGCGGCTGCTTGTGTGTGTGTGTGTGTGTGCGTGCATGTGCGCGTGTGTGTGGCTGATGATGGTGCACCAGGACCTCAGTGGAGACTGGATGCGCGACTACACGAACCTGATTCCCGGTGGGGCTGCTTGTGTGTGTGTGTGTGTGAGTTTGTGTGGCTGCACAACTACACGCACCTCATTCCTGGTGGGGCTGCTTGTGTGTGTGTGTGTGTGTGTGTGCTGCGCGATTACACGCACATCATTCCCGGTGGGGCTGCTTGTGTGTGTATGTGTGTGTGTGTGTGCTGCGCGACTACACGCACCTCATTCCCGGTGGGGCTGCTTGTGTGTGTGTGTGTGTGTGGCTGCACAACTACACGCACCTCATTCCTGGTGGGGCTGCTTGTGTGTGCGTGCGTGCGTGTGTGTGTGTGTGTGTGGCTGCGTGACTACACGCACCTCATTCCCGGTAGGGCTGCTTGTGTGTGTGTGTGTGTGTGGCTGCGCAACTACACGCAACCCATTCTCGGTGGGGCTGCTTGTGTGTGTGTGTGTGTGTGTGTGTGGCTGCGCGACTACACGCACCTTATTCCCGGTAGGGCTGCTTGTGTGGGGGGGGGGGGGGGCTGTGCAACTGCACGCAACCCATTCTCGGTGGGGCTGCTTGGGTGTGTGTGTGTGTGTGTGGCTGCGCGACTACATGCACGTAGGTCATAATATACGCGGGCACGCTCGATACACACACACGCACGCACAAACACGCGCACACACACGCACGCACACACACACACACGCGCGCAGACATGCTCGCTGACGGCCTCCAGGTCATGATCTACGCGGGCACGCTCGATACACGCACGCTCACGCACACACACACACACACACGCACACACGCACACGCACGCACGCACACACACACACACACACACGCGCACGCACACACACGCAACATACACAACATAAACGCAACATACACACGCACACGCATGCAGACATGCTCGAGGACGGCCTCCAGGTCATGATCTACGCAGGCACCCTCGACCTCATCTGCAACTGGCTGGGCAACAGCCGCTGGGTGCACGCAATGGAGTGGTCTGGCCAGGCAAAGTTCCAGGCAGCCAAGGAGCAGGTGTGCGCCCCAAGGACCTCGTGTCTTCCAACCCTGGAGGGGTATGTCGAGTGTGCAAACCCTAGTGTCGTACCCCTAGCCTGCCGAGTGTGCAAGCCCTAGCCTGCAGCTGGGTGCACGCGATGGAGTGGTCTGGCCAGGCCAAGTTCCAGGCAGCCTAGGAGCAGGTGCGTGCCCCGAGGACCTAGCGTCGTTTGCCACTAGCCTGCCGAGTGTGTTGCCAGTGTCGTATTCTAGTCTGTGTGTGCGGTGTGCAAACCCTAGACAGCCGCTGGGTGCACGCGATGGAGTGGTCTGGCCAAGTTCCAGGCAGCCAATGAGCAGGTGGCGTCCAAGGGCCGAGGGCTCACTTAGGGGAGCCTAGGGGCTGGCGAGCAGTAGCTACTGTGCCAGCCAGCAGTCATAGTATCTACTGTGCCAGCCAGCAGTCGCCAAAAGGCTAGCATCCGGGCGCAGCTAAAGGCAGTCTAAGAGCAGGTGCGTGCAAGTATCTAGCCAACTTCTTCCCCTTGCCTTACCTCTTCCCCTTCCTTGCCTCCCCAACGTGCGCCGTGCTCACTCACCACCATGGCGCCCCATTTGCAATCTCCTTACAGCATAACGCCGCATGCCCCATACATATGCATTCCCCAGGAGTGGAGCGGCGGCGACGGCCCAGCCGGCACCGTCAAGGCCGCGGGCGGCCTGTCGTTCGTCAAGGTCTTCGAGGCCGGCCACATGGTGTGTGTATTTGTGCGTGTGTGTGTGTGTGTGTGTGTGTGTGTTTGTGTGTGTGTGTGTGTGCACAAGGGGGGCGGGGGCAAGGTGTTTGAGGCCGGACACATGGTGCGTGCATGTGTGTGTAAGTGTGCGTGCGTATGTGTCTGTGTGTGTGTAAGTGTGTGTGCGTGCTTGCTTGCACACACGCGGGCGGCCTGTCGTTCGTAAAGGTCTTTGGGGCCGGCCACACGGTGCGGCCGCCGTCTGCCCGCCTCCCCTGGGTTTCGCCTGCCTCTCATCCCTCTGGCGGCCCGCCTCTCTCCCCTCGAGCAGCTTGCCTGCCTCATGTCGCGCTGCGGAATCACCCCCGTTCTCCCCCCCTCTCGCCCCCGTTGCCCGGCCACCGCACACCAGGTGCCGATGGACCAGCCCGAGAACGCGAATGCCATGATCGCCGTGTTCAACGCGCGGCATGGCCCCTCCCTTCCCTCGACCCCCCCCCCCCACACACACACACACACTCACACCACAAACACACATACACACACACACACACAAAAAAAAAATCGTCAAAATCGTCGGGGGCTCCCGCCCCGACGCCGCCAATGGTGACCAATTGGGCTGACAGGGTGCTGCTGCAGCGTGAGCGACTCTGGGTTTTGGAAAATCGGCTCTGTCGCCGATTTGCCCTGATCCAGAGCGCTAGTGGCTGTTTGAGGCACGGCGTCATACGGCAGGCAACTGCGAGGCATGCGGGGACGGAGGGCGGGCTGCTGGCAGGAGTCGGCGCCGCCATCGTCGGTACCCCCATGCAGCCACGGGCACCGGCACCGGGCAGAGGCTGCAGCTACGCTACAGCCCGGGCACCGGCTATGGGCATCGGCTATTGATTGACATCGGCTAAGGCTTCGGCTACGGCCAGGGACACCCTGCATCTGCACTCACATCGCATCGGCTACACGTCCGCCCTCAGGGCATCTGCATCTGCATCGGCCACGGCTACTTACATCGGCTGCGTCGACGGCTTCGGCCTACGGACTGCAGCTATGGCACGAATCACTTCAGTGACCTGCATGGAGGGTCTCTCCATGCAGGGCGAATCTTACTTGCATGAGACACATGACGACGGAGGTGCACTGGCAGCAAGCGCCCTCACAGCGCAAGCGCCATGCATGGAGGCTGGCGGCATGTCGGGCGTGCGCCACATGATGAACGGAGGAGGAGGAGGGTGGCCAGGCTGGCTGCCGGAACTGAGACGCATGGCGCGACCAGATGTACTAGAGCTAGTGGGATGGACACAGTCAAGGTGTATCCACTGAGTGGACTAGTGCGGGTGATAGTATCTGCCTGCTTCAGGGATTGAGTGCGCAAGCACAAGTCTAATACGCCATTATAGGCGTCCAACAAGACTGTAAAATCGACCACACACACACACACCACCACTAGGTGCCGATGGACCAGCCCAAGAACGCGCTCGCCATGATCGCCGCGTTCACGCGCGGCAAGGGCATCTCCTTTCCCTCAACACACACACACACACACACGGGGTCTAATGCTGTCGAAGGCGTCCGACAGACTGTAACATCGGCCACACACCACACACACACACACACACACGCCCCCCCACCCACACCACCAGGTGCCGATGGACCAGCCCAAGAACGCGCATGCCATGATTGCCGCGTTCACGCGCGGCATGACCCCTCCCTTCCCTCGACCCCCCCCCCCACACACACACATTCACACACACCACACAAACACACACACACACACACACACACACACACACAGGGTATAATGCGCCGTTAAAGGCATCCGACAGACTGAAAATTCGGCCACACACACCACACACACACACGCAACATACACACTCCACACCAGGTGCCGATGGACCAGCCCAAGAACGCGCTCGCCATGATTGCCGCATTCACGCGCGGCAAGGCGCTTGGCGGCCTCTCCCCCGCGGCGGCCGCCAACGCCCCGGCGACGTGGCGCGCGGGCCTGGGCTCGCTGCTGTCGGCAGTCGCCGCGCAGCCGGCGGTCGAGTGCCTCGCGCACGAGCACCACGGTGCGTGGGAACCACTAAGGGGGGGGGAGGGGCGCACCACGTGGTGCACGACGGGGCACGCTCGCTTCCTCCTCGCTTCCTCGCTTCCTCCACGCACACACTCACACACATACGCACACGCGAGGGTCCACACACTTGCCTCCTCCACATACGCACACACACGTGCGCACACACGCCCGCGCCCAACGCCCACGCCCACACGCGGATACACACACCCACACGCTCTACCCCTCGACACACACACACACGCACGCAGTGGCGGAGGAGCAGGGCGGCGCGTGGGGCGGTGAGGGCAAGGGCAAGGGCCAGCACCACCACACCGTGTCGCTGCCGCGCGGCCTCGGCAGGGACGCGCGCGCGTGAACTACCGACCAACTATCAATTCTAATGATGATGCAAGGTGTACACTCCACTTCTGGCGGTCACACGTTCAGTTGCGAAGTTGCGCGGGACTAAAAGGAGGCAGTCTTGGATACCACCAGTTGAAAGGGGGGAGCGTACTAGATTCCTAGGATTCCTAAGACTCCCTGAGTCCACGCCACTTTCGCACGGCGCACGTGCACCACCTGTAAACGACGCACGGCGCACGTGTGTCAACTGTAAACAAAATCCGGACCACTGCAGGCCACGGCGTGACTGTCGCTGCCGTCGGGGACAGATTGGCGCGTGCGTGGACCCAGGAGCTGGAATTGTTGCGCCCGCTGTGCTGCGCCTGCAGTGTGATAAGTCTGGAGCTGAGGACGGCAAGAGACTCAACCGCCTGTTGTGATGTCCAATCCCTCGAGTTTTTGGGAGGCCAGGTGAAAACCATCTTGCGTGTGTAGGTAACCTGGGCCTGCTCACTGCGGAACGTGCATGACGGGCCTGGCTCGCCGAGCCAGGGAATCCGCAACAGATGGCGCCGCAGGAGCAACCAGAGCACCGTGATTTGCTGCTGCATTCTGCTGAAATGAAGATCCAGACCTTAGCAGCCGCATCAGACCAGGCACCCGCCCTACCAAATTCCCCAAATACTTGTGCGGATCAGGCGGCGCTTCAGGGGCGCGCCGATCGCCTCAGGCGCCTACCGCCGCCTGAGGCGCACCCCCGACCGCATCAGACGTTTTGACCGCATTCACTTGCGCGGATCAGACAATGGGGCTGTGGTAGGGCCTGCAGGAGCACCAGCTGCTGGGAACTTGTCGTACATGAGATGCCCGTGTCATGCGGTGCTCCCACGGAGAGCGAGACACTGGCAGCGGCGGTGCAACTTTCAGCAGTTGCAGTCTTACACACAAGGTCTCCCTACAGCAGTGCCATCTGCCTCTCCAGCTGCGCCTGTGCGTCTGAGATCACGCTGCGCGGCAGCAGAGCAAGGAACGCGTCCAGCTTGGCCTCGGCGGCGCGCAGCGCCTGGGAGGGTGTGTGTGGGGCAATACAGTGGGCATGTGTGCGTGTGTGTGTGTGTGTGCGCATGACAATACGCCTTACTTTGGCTCTTGGTTAGTTGTAGGGGCCCACAGCTCCACAACATACACCCAGGGAACTTTTGTGTGCCTATTGTCACAGTGCGTGTGGGCTGCGTGTGTGGGGGCTGTGTGTGTGTGCGTGTGTGTATGGGTGCTGCATGCGTGAGCGTGTGCGCGTGCAGATGTGCGTGCCTCCAGGCCTACCCTGCCCGAGAAGTCGGAGTACTGCGCGTTCTGCACGCCCGTGAGCGCCTTCGTCGGCATCGCATCGTAGTACTTGTTGTAGTCACTGCGTGTGTGCGCGTGTGTGTGTGTGCGTGCGTGTACGTGTGTGTGAGAGTGTGTGTGAGTAAGAGAGCGCCTTGGTCAGCATCGCGTTGTGTACTTGTTGTCGTCGCTGTGTGTGTGTGTGTGTGTGTGTGTTGTATGTGTATGCGTGTGTGAGTGAGAGAGCGCCTTGGTCGGCATCGCATCAAAATACTTTGTTGTCGTCGCTGCGGACGAGAGAGATCGCGTGTGAGCGCGTGTGCGTGAGGAAGAGAGCTCTTCACAACATCGCGATATAGTGATTAAGATGGATGTAGTTGTTGCACGCGTGTGCGTGTGTGCGTGTGTGTGTGTGCGCGCGCGTGTGTGTGTGTGAAAGAGAGAGAGAGGGAGGCCTCGTCGGCATCGCGTCGAAGTAGTGCTTGTTGTAGCGGCTGCGGGCGCGCGTGTGTGCTGCACCCTGAACCCTACACCCACAGCCCACGACGCCCAAACCACAAACACCCACATCGCGTCGAGGTGTTCAAAAACTCCGCCGTCAGCTGTGGCCCCCCACCTCGGTGCGACGCGCCAAACCAGAAACCACATGCCGACCCTCGAATCCGTAGACCCAAATCCACACATACCCACGTCGCGTCGAGGTGTTCGAAAAACTCCGCCGACAGCTGGCCCGTCGCCTCGGCGGTGCGACGCCCTAACCCCCCCCCAAACACGCCCCAAACCCCAACACAATACACGCCCCAAACCCCTTCCAAACCCAATCCACATAAACCCACATCGCGTCGAGGTACTCGAAAAACTCTGCCAACAGCTGCCCCGCCACCTCGGCGGTGCAAAAAAACCACGAACCACAAAACCACACGCCCCAGACGCCCCAAACCCTAAACCACATGCTCCAACCCCCCAAGCCCCTGAACCTCCAAAGCTGCGCCACCTACATCGCGTCGAGGTATTCGAAAAACTCCGCCGACAGCTGGCCCGCAGCCTCGGCGGTGCGCGTGTCGTCGATGAGCGCGACCACAGACGCGAGGTTGTCGCGCGCGTTGTTCGGGGGCCCCGAGACGCGCGGCAGGTAGATGCGGAGCGTCGCCCAGTCTGCGTCCTCGATCACGGGGCGGCACTCGCCCAGGAGCTCCTGTTGTGCGTGCGTGTGTGTGTGTGTGTGTGTGTGTGTGTATTTGTGTGCGTGTGTGTGTGTGTGTAAATGCGCAGCGTGGCCCATTTGGCGTCCCCCATCACCGGACCATTGCTGTTGTTGGTGTTGGTGTTGTTGCTGCTGTTGTTGCCGTTGTTGCCGTTGTTGCCGTTGTTGCTGTTGTTGCTGTTTGTTGCTGTTTTTTGCTGTTGCGTTTGCGGTTGCAGTTGGTTGCCTGTTGTTGCTGCTGGCTGCGTGTGCCCCCCCCCCCCCCCCCCGCGCGCACGACTCGCCTTGATCCTCAGCAGCGCTACACAGTAGAAGTACATGGGCTTGGGCGGCCGCGGGCGCAAGGTCTGCGCAAACAGGCAAACACAAGAGCAAGCGCACACACGCACACGCGTCAAACAGGGCTCTGCCCAGACGAGAGCACGAGCTTGGGCTGCCCAGACAAGAGCATGGGCTCGGCGCGGCAAGCGCACGCGTGAGAGGGAAAAACAGCACATGGGCTTGGGCGGCCACTGGCGCATGGTCTGCATAAAAAGGCAAACGCGCGCGCGCACGCAAGCGCACGCGTCATTAAAAGGGCTGCCCAGACAAGAGCATGGACTTGGGCGGCCGGGGGCGCATGCTCAGCACAAAAGAGGCAAACACAAGCGTGCAAGCGTCAAACAAGGCTGCCCAGACAAGAGCATGGGCTTGGGCGGCCGCTGGCGCATGGTCTGCACGAGCAGGCACACGCTCGCAAGCGGACATGTCACACAGGGCGGCCGCGGGCGCAAGGTCTGCGACACAAAAGTAGGCAAGCACACGCGTGACAAATGGGGAAAACAGAACATGTGCATGGGAGCTGCAAAACCGCAAGCGCCAGGCGTCGCAACACCAAGCCCAGCGCACAGTGCAGTAGCGCCCCGTGCACACACGGAGACCCCCCCCGCGCCCCCCCCCCCCTGAAGACGCCGCCCCTCACCCCGCCCCTCCCCGCCTTCTCCCACACCCCCACAACACACGCCGTGATCACACGCGTCGGGCAGTACAAGGAGCACGGACTAAGTAGCGCCAGCCTTGTGTAGCGCCCCTCCCTCCCTGCTTAGCATCTCCACTGCCCCTCCTCCCGCCACCGACCCTGCTACACATACCAATGCCCCATGTACCATCCCCCAAGATGCCCTCCAGCCCCACCCCAGACCCAGAATAAACAAAAAGATGTAGCTGGGACATCAACAAAGCCGCCCCGACCCCATGTGGTGCCCCGTGGTGTCGCTACGGCGGTCGTCGGGGCCGTGCGTGGTGGGCTGGAGGCAAAGGGGGTGCTCGCGGGCACGCTGGCGAGCCGCCACATCTGGCTGATGCAGCCTCCCGACGCCGCGGTGTACACCGTGTGGCCGCCGTGTACGCCGCCGTGTGGCGCGTCGTCTGCGTGGCGGTAGGATGCCGACCGACCGACGCTCAGGTCCTTGTAAGGGCGCATGGCCCGACCCCGCACCACAGCGTCGCCATCGCCATGCGCTCAAGACCTCATCGGCAGCGGTAGGGTCAAAGTTGTCGGCCGCCCAACCGCCCGAAAGCAAGAGGCGGTTCCTCGCCTGTACGACTTCCACATGGCCTCGCGCCTGTCTGTCTGTCAACCCCCCCCCCCCCTACACAGTCCCAGCTGCTCGCCCTGAGGTCTGCTCACGGCCACCCAACCAAATTGAGGGTGTCAAAGCAAACACAAGCGACGCTCAAGTAAAGAGGCGCTTCCTCGCCTGCATGCACGACTTCCACATGGTCTCGCGCCTGGCCCTTGAACCCCCCAAAGTCCCAGCTGCGCGCCCTGGACCTGACCCTTTCGCTCGGCCACCCAAACAAATAAATCGTGTAGAAAGCAACCACAAGCGACGCTCAAGTAAAGAGACGCTGCCTTGCCTGCATGGACGACTTCCACATGGTCTCGCGCCTGGTACTCTTTCAACCCCCAAAGTCCCAGCTGATCGATCTGGGCTTGACCCCCTTCGCTTGGCCACCCAAACGAATTGATCGCGTTGTGAAAGCAAACACACGCGACGCTATAGGGGGCCAAACTCAGGTGCATCACTTGAGCAGGGCCGAAAACGCAAAAACAACTCAAGACACACACACACACACACACCTGCGTTGGGATGAGCGCAAACGCGGTCGCACCAAGCGTGATCAGCACTCCGATCGCCAGGCGCTTGTTGACCGTTGCCTGTTGCGACGACAGGGGGCATGTGTGTGTGGGGTGGGGTTGGGGGGGGGGCAGCGTACGTGCGAGTGTGTGTGCGAGTGTGCGTACGCGCGTGCGTGTGTGTTGTGTGTGTGTGTGTGTGCGTGTGTGCATGTATGCCGCTTGTTGACCGTCGCCTGTTGCGACCACGAAGGAGGCGTGTGTGTGTGGGGGCAGCATGGGTGTGCGTGCGTGCGTGTGAGTGTAGTGTTTGTGTGTGTGCGTGTGTGTCTGTGTGTGTGTATCTGTGTGTGTGTGTGCGTGTGTGATGCAGAAAGTCTTTGGAGCGTCGCTTAAGAGCGACTGCGGTCGTTCTTGTCAAGAGAAAGTGTGGAAAACAAAAATGTTCACACAAAAGCGCCCCACGCTCCGGCTTGACGCGCAGGTCCCGCCAAAACACCCTCCCTTGTGACGCAAGCACCGCGTTGCGCTTTTCTGCACCACTCACACACACGCACACACACACATACTCCGGGTCGGCGGGTGTGCACGGCGCACCCTCACACACACACACGCACACACACACACACGCACACACACACACTCACAACCACACACACACCCTCACAACCACACACACAGGCGCACACACACACCTGATACTCCGGGTCGGCGGGTGTGCGTGGCGCGCCCTCTCTCTCTCAAACACGCACACACGCACACACACACACACACACACACACTCACACGCACACACACACACACCTGATACCCCGGGTCGGCGGGCGTGCGCGGCGCGCCCTCTCTCTCTCAAACACACACACACACACACAAGCATACAC